>CAXKWD010000013.1:9369031-9784031 GCA_964059195.1 Ectobius pallidus
TTTAAGGCCGGGAAGAAGTTCCCCACAGCGGGAGCGAAACGTCTGGCGAGACTTGTAATTTTGCCTTTGGACCACGGCCCACAGCCCGGAAGATGCTTCAACTCCAAGTTTCCGGCCGTGAAAGCCTCAGATTAACAGCTCTCTTCATTTCAACAATCTTAAGAGTAATTGTAGTGTAGTGTTTAACAGCTGAATGGACACTGGACTAAAAGAAGTGAAAGTTTGTAATGTCTCATTGTACAAAGGGCTCGTTCTAACTGCTCCACCCTCATGCAGGCTGTCTGTCTGACTTCTTAACATTCCACCGCATCACATTTACGGTTAGTGGCAGGTGAAATACAGTACAGTATGTTTCTTACATAATCTTCCTAACACTCAACCCAGTTTTAAAAGAATTCTGCACCTGAAAAAATTACTGTAAGCTATATTTTGTAAAAATCTTGTCTTACATTCACTAGCACTAAATGAATTGGCACAGTAACAAGGTTTCTTATGTATTTTATAATCCGTCCACTTGCATTTATTGGCACAGTGCGAGGGTGGCACTGTAAAGAGGGGCATTATATCGAGGGTTGACTGTATTTACTATCGAACGAGTTAGATGTTAGTAAAAATAAAGTGTTGTCATAATGGTCTTCAAAATATAAATAGGTTTTGATTTTAAAACACCACAAATTATGGAAAGAAAAAAAAAGGTCATACCGGGGCTTGGTAGGGTTGGGAATACAGTACTTGTTTATCATGAAAAAAGTAAACAAGATAAGAAGCTAAAGGAAAAATTATTATAATATACGAGTATTTTAGATTTATAAAGAACAAATGAAACTGCCCAAATGGTAAGCCAATGACAATTTTATTAATGCCTGTTGCTCAAGGTCAAATTTTTTGTTAAATTTATTGCACAACTATCACTTTTCAGCAGATTGGTATTGCTAATGGTCAAATTCCCCTTTGGGCAAATGTTCGGTTAAGCGTTTCAGCAAATAGGACATGTTCTAATTCCAGCAAATCGTTGACAAAATTAACCAATCAGCGCAACGAATGTGAACTGCATGCACCACCGGCGGGAACATGTTTGCAAACTAGAAGTCTGCAAGTGCAGTCATTTTCCTATCTCACATATTCTTCTTTTCCTACGCAATACAACTCCATCGAAATGGCATGGGTATATACATTTCCGAATGCATTAGTGTAAAAAAACATTACAAGAACAGGACTCGTTGACATACAGAAACGAAATGAAATGTGAAGCGGGAACACAAAGGAGCCATACTTGTATAAGCACCATTCACGAAGCCAAATAACCTTCCTTAGTAGTTCAGTGTTAGCAAGCTAAACAGCGGTGCAATTGAGGTCTCAGGTTTGATTCCCGGTATGGTTATTTTTTAATTCCATAATTATTTTAAATGATGGTAAACAATGTATGATTTTAATAATTCAATGGCTTTGATTTTTTTTTTTTAATTCGAAAACACAAAGAAGATCTTACAACAGGATGTGAAGTTTATAAAATTACAATAATAATAATAAATAGCTGAAGCTTTAATGTTCAGCGGATTTAAAGGTCGCCTTTAATAATATTATAACACTGAAATAATTTATTTAAAAGTACTGTAAATTATCTAATTTCTTGCCAGGGTTGGAAAAAAACATGTTTTTTTTTTTAAAAGAACAAAAAAGTTTTTTTTTTGTTTAAAACGTTTTTATGTGAACAACAATGTTGATTGTTTTAAACGTGTTTTTTAAAACATTTTTTATGTTTACAACAATGTCTGTAACATTTCAGGAGAAATGTTAACCTATTCACATTGTGCATTTTCTTTTCTATACATTTGTTTTTGAACATACTTCTTAAACATTAGTAACCAAACATTCAATGAGTTGATCGATGTCTCTATCGATATCTCGAAAGCTTAGCAATGTTTTGAAATGTTTACAGACATTCATAAACATTAATTATAGAACAATTTGCTAAATAGTTTTTCTTAGTTTTACAGATCTTTTGAAATACGAAGATATTGTACATTCGCCGTATTTCAAGATAGAAGTCTCGAGAAGCTTCTACGCTACTTTGATCGAGAAACTGAAAGCGCTCGAATGTAATTTTAGAGGGGGTACGTAGGCTAACCTGTTTGACTCTTTTCATTCTTCATCGAACTTCACTAAGGCAAGCACCTTAGCCTTAATCCCAGTACCGACACTTGGGTACCGAGACTTCATGGTACTACTCTACACAACGCAGAAGATGTAGTCTACCAGAACTTCTAGACCTGGACTTCTAAGGCAAAGGAGCCTTTTACCCACAGCCTCCAGCAGCAACTTCAGCATTCTACATAACCTCACCGATGGGATCTTAGGCATTTATTAATACTTTCAAACGAGTCCAGGACAACCTACATACTCTCTACAAATCAAAAGTTAAGTACTCATAATGTAAAACATTAAGGTTAAATACAATAATCTGACCACAACTTGGCAGCTTGTATAATTACCGAATCATTTGGCACTTTGTGCAGGATTCGCATTTCCCATTGTAATAGCTCGAATGTGAAGAGCTCTCAACTTTGAAAGAATTATTATAATTTCTGTATTTATAATTTTCCGAAGTCTTGGACATATTTCTTGGTCCTAACCAAACCTGGACCAATACAGTAACTATATTGTATTCAACTTGGATTTATATACAAATAAATTTTTAACTCTGTTGTTTGAATTATTATACTATTATTTCATATCGACCACTGCTCAACCAGCTACCAGAAGGAATATTTTGAGTAGGAGAAATTTATTTAATTATATGTTAGGGATCCTAGACTCCTACCTAGCCCAACTCCCTACAATGTCGTTTGTTTAAAAAAAGTTTAAACCGTTCATTTTGTTTAAAACAACCATTTTAATGTATAGGGCCTATTATATACATATATATATATGTATATAAAACGTTTTAAACAAACTTAAAAAAAAAACACAAGCACTTGTTTTAAACGTTTTGTTTTAAACATTCCAACCCTGTTTCTTGCCTCTGAAGTCCTCACATCATGGTATTGTAAAATCTTTTAGACCTGTGGTTCCATTTAGGTCTGTCTGTTATATACAATTTAGAGTAGACTAACATTTATTATAATAATAATAATAATAATGATGATGATGATGATGATATCAGGCTTCAATGTACTCTGTGTGTGCTTCGCTGCGTAAAAGAGAATCAAAATAAGACACTCTATTGCAAACAAATTACAGTATGCTTACCTTTAGGTCTATATCCAATAGGAAACACACCTATATGAATCGAATGCTTTAACATATTGTAACTGTGAATTAATTTAAGCATATTGCTTCTGCCTGAATTTAAATTACAATACTGTTTTTTTATAACGTAAATTAAACTCCTCAACTTCACTTAAAATATATATTACTGCATAAATGTATTTCCTGAAATAAACTAGCAAAATGCTAAACTTCTTTGAGATCCATTTCTCTTCCTTGTATTAGTGAACAAAAAAATGATTCCGCAATGATGAATTTAGCACTACAGTAGAACTCCAATTATCCAAACTCCAACTATCTGGATCGCCAATTATCCAGATCGCTTCGAGGCAGTTTTCAAGTGGTTTTTGCAGCAGCGATCATTGGGAACCATCTTTCAGGGCCGATTATTTGCGAAAAAGCAAAACTTTTAGCTGACAAACTCGACAGTATGTTAACAAAACAGCCGACTCTGACTGGCATGTTCAAGATGTGGCACTTATAGTAGGCCTACTGTAAAGTTTTTTTTGTTTGCTATTTTAAAGAAATGTTCTTTTTCATTATTTATCCAATTATCTGGATACTTTACTATCTACTGTATTTGTGATTCTACTGTATTTGTAAGAGACATGTTAAACATATTGCAGTTCAGATACCTCGGCAAAAGAAATAAATAAGATAACCAAATTAAATATAATAAATGACAGATTAATTGCTCAAATCCATTCAAAATAAAATCATAAAATCTCATAGCCCGTGTTTGGTCTTAAAATGACCGTGAAAAGACGGAACATTCATTATAAATATTATTAACAATATCCTTTTAAATGTTTATTAAAATGAGATTGCAGTGGTGAGAAATGAATAGACAAGGAAGACAGGAATTTCCCTTAGCATACCTAACGAATGCGAAATAAGGCAATGCAGGTAGCCAGGTACGCTGCGACTGCAACTTCCCAGATCGGAACAGAAGGGTACTGATACACTTACTTATTTTAAGAAGTCGGCTATTATGTTCAGGTCGAAACTTCTGATTTGACTGGTGATACACACGCTAGCCGGGTTTCCCACTTAAACCTTCTTAGAAATCCGAGACGCCAAAATGTGGGTTTTGATAATAAGGGAAATCCAGTTGAGTTCCGTGGGCGGTTAAAATATTATTATTGGTTGGGAGAATCGCCAATAAGAATAGATCTATAGTACCACGTGCCGGGATTCACGAATGATAATTAAGAAGAGTGGTGGTAAGAGTTTGTCCATCAGAGTCTTCCTTAGGCCTACCGTGGCGGTGTAAACTCACTCTACTTCGAGGCCCTGTGCCTATAGCAGTCAACTCTACTCATCTCTGTGGCCCCGTGCCCACAGTAATTAAATTCACTTCTACTCCGTGGCATTGTGTCCACTGGAATATATCACAGTATTAATTGGACTTATAAAATTTTCGCTGGGGAATTAATCGACTTAGAAGAATTTTTACTTTCAATCGCGAGTAGCTAAAATTGTATACGGCAGCGATTGTATCATCAGCAACGATCTACCGGGAACCTTTTAACAATATTAATTGTTCTGTAACAAATCTTGTAATTATTGTTAACGACAGTGCTTGTATTTTCAAACGTACTAAATAAACTGCAAATTCCTTCAGTGTTCAAAGAAACTGCTTTATTATTCAAGTAATAATATTAAGGTGTTCTTCGCTTCCTACCCTGAAGCTAGAGGGAAGTGTTCGACGATCGACTGACTGCCGGAGGCAGGTTCAACAAAAAGAGACAGAAATATTCAGTATAATTTATATACTGTGGCGCCCATCATTTACACCATATAAGAACCGCCGTAAACAATCTAACAAAAAATTGTTGTCTTTTAATTCAAACAATACAACAAACTACCATTATTAGCAGAATATGAGTGGCTCAATATTAAGAGTACAGGAGTCTACCACTAGGTGGTAGGGTAATATTACGTTGTTGTGAAATTTACACTAGAGAGGGACAATCTTTTGCTAGTATGCATTTGATGATACATTTGACCATTAGCAAGAGGTACATTTGACAACATTTTGGTGAAATTAGTTGTACAATAAATTTAATGAAAAAATTTGACCGTGAGCAACAGGCATAACTCTCAAAATCCTTATAAAGCTGCTTGGAGGATAATAAGAAATAGCATCCCCCAAAAAATTGGACACAAATCATTGTTAAGAAAGCAAACCTCATATCTAAAAAAATTGATGATTTTGAGTTTTGAGCTTTCTGGTATACAACACATTCCGCACTTGATGCAAGATGGGTATACAATATTAACATAACAAAACCTCGTATCTTGAGATGACTCAAATTTAAGATGCTAAACCTTGTATCTCAAGATACATGACACTGATGCAATACCATTTCGCAAAGTAAATCATTATTTACATGATCTCAATATGTGTATGGTATTTCTGTTCTTATGTGCTTAAACATCAATCATATTTCATACAATTTATACAACTATTTGTTTACTAACACGTGCACTCCTTAGTCATAGCACGTTGCATCTTAGCAAGTGATTTGGCATGAAAGGCTGATTTCAGTCACAGTTCACATTTCTTCGTATAGTGTCTTGATATTTACGTTATTAAAGTGTTCAATTACATTAAACAATGATTATTTTCTGCTTTGCATCCTCCACTGCTTTCCACGTTGTATACTACCTTCAGATATACGGTCCTCCTAACTATATTACACCATACCATCCAAACATTTGGTCCTAGCCAAGCACGGATTTCTTCCAATCCTAACAATATACCTCAATGTGGATCTTTTGTGTTTGCTTACCAGACCCCCAACATTTCGGTCTCCGTACCTGATCTATCACAAACATCATGCTCCTCATGAGCTAAGGCCCTAATATGGTGCTCCTGACCAGGATCTATTGAACTGCCTAACAAATACACCCTTGTGAATTTGCCTGATAGGAATATCCTATGGTCTACGGTTAATAGTCGTCTTCACCACTTTCGCTTGATTCAAAAGGATCACCTTCCGTTACATCATCAGGCATGTTTTGGAGTATAGCTAGCATTTCCTATGGCTTCAAATGATGAGACATTATGCAAGCAGAAATACACATGCACTACTGTAATGAAAAGCTAGCGTGAAAGCCTTAAACACTGATTGACAAACTCAAACTGTAACCATGAGAAATGACATACACAAGAATACAGTCAACCCTCGATATAATGCCACCATCCGTTCTCTAACATTTAGTGGCACAAAGCAAGGGTGGCACTACAACAAAATGGCATAATACAGTGTTGTATTAATTTACCGTATCGTATTATGGAAGAAAAATTAAATAAAGGCAAATAGAGAACTGTAGCACAAAATAAAATACTGTACAGTAACTCAATTTATTACAGTATAACTTATGTCCAGTGCTACAGTAAACAAAGTGGATAAAAATCATGTGGGTCCATGTAAGTGATTAACTGTAAATGAGTAACTGTAGTGTAGTGTTCAACAGCTGAATGGACACTGGACTAAAAGAAGTGAATGTTTGAAATGTCTCATTGTATGAAGGGCTCTTTCTACCTGCTCCACCCTCACATAGGGTGTCTGTCTGACTTATTAACATAGCTTCCTCATTCCACCGCACTACATTTACAGTTAGTGGCAGGGGAACGCTCACTTCTTAGAAATACAGTACACTATGTTTCTTAAATAATCTTCCTAACATTCATGCCAGTTATGAAATAATTCTGCAACTGAAAAAAATATTTGCAAGTTATATATTCCAAAAATCATTGGCACTAAATGAATTGGCACAGTAACGAGGTTTCTTATGTATTTTATATGGGTGAAGATCCGTTCACTTGCATTTATTGACACAGTGCGAGGGTGGCACTGTAAAGAGGGGCATTATATCGAGGGTTGACTGTAATTTTACAGGGAATTCGAACTAAAATTCAAAATGGCCCGAACTATCAGGCAACATACCACCTTGAAGTGGGGGTCCCTCCATGTGTGATTTTCCAAAATAAAAAATTTGTAAAGTTGTTTGCAGGAAGAAGCAGGCCCCTCCATGAGATCTTTACAATATAGTGATTACAAAATGAACTCAGTTAAAGCAATCACTACAAAGCAATGACTGTATAAAGTTTGAAGGTTATCTGCAGGGATGCTACAAGATAGGCAACCTTCTCAAATGTAACATTAGTGTACTGCGATGCCTAGTTCTAGTTGTAGTGGCCATTGGTCACGGTCAGGATAGACATGCAAATCAGACTGATTTTGCATCTCACAGAGCAGACTGCTTTTCGTCTTTTTTACTGTGAGACATATTCTGTGTTCTCAAATCATTAAATCTGCCTTTGATTTCTTTAGCAAGACCAAACTTTTATACAAATAATCTTTTGTTTCCACCTGAACATCAGGAAGGCTTTCAGTGATTTTATTCAAACATTTGAATTGAGCGAATGTTTTAGTCTCAAGGTCTTTCTGAAAGAGTCTTAATTTGCTCTGAAAACTAAATACACTCTGCGCTAAACCAGAAATAAGTTTTCCACTTCAATGTAATATGTTTTCATTAAATTATATTGACTATATACTTTTTAAAATCTGCATCGTATTTACTCTTAGCTTGGTTTCAAGAGCCGCACAAAATTGGCTCAAGAGCTGCAAGCGGCTCGCAAGCCTCGCTGTGGCCACCCCTATTATAGTATCTGGTATTTTATATCCCCTATGTTGGGGCGAAGGGCCTCCAAGTGGAGGTTTCTGTTACCCCTATTATAGTAAATCAGAATAAAGTGTGAAAATTATGTCAGTGCCAACTATTCAAGATTATGATATGCTAATAACTCAATATATATTGTGTGTGCATATATATATATAGCATTCCCTTTGTCAGCTACCCCTAGGACGGTCCCTGTCTTGGACATCATCAGAGGTATTGAGCGAGCTATTATGCCACTTCCTACTGATGCAGTGGATGAGATCAGACAGGAGGTTAGCATGGCCCTAAAAAGGACCGTGTCTTTAAAACCTAACATGGAATGTGAAGCATTGGAGGTTCTACGCGATGACGGTGAAATTGTAGTATTGCCAGCTGACAAAGGGAATGCTACGGTACTACTTAAAACACCTGACTACGATCAGAAGATACAGAATCTCCTCCAAGATGCGTCCTATAAGCCTCTCAATCGGGACCCAACATCTACCATTGAACGGAGGACCACAGCATTTGTTAAGAAATCTACCCTACCGGATGAGGTTAAAAAGCAGGTGAACCCGCATGGGTCGGTTCCTCCGAGACTTTACGGACTCCCGAAAATACATAAGGAAGGAGTACCGCTGCGTCCGATAGTCAGCGCTATAAGGGCTCCGAAGTCTCCTGAGACCGGTTAAAGATGATTTGGGACTTAAGACACCGGGAGTTTACCGCATCCCTTGTGAGTGCGGCAAGTCATACATTGGGCAGACGTCGCGGACCATTGAGCAGCGATGTGCTGAGCACGCGCGGTGCATTAGATTGGAATACCCGGAGAAGTCTGCGGTGGCAGAGCACACTATCAACGGGGGACCTCATCACAAAATCAAGTTTGCCCAGACAACTATTCTGTCCAAAACATCCAACTATTGGGACAGACTGATCAAGGAAGCTGTTGAAATCAAGTTGGAACCCCATAACTTTAACAGAGATGGGGGCCTGGCCATCAACCCAACTTGGAACCGCTGTCTTAAACAACTTAAAGTCAGCAGAGAGACATTGGCTCGGAAAAGGACCGATAGAAATGATAGTGCCCCCTCATTGGTCGACTCCTCCCAACTTGGGAGAAGTATATATACTACCCCTCTAGTGACATCTCGACAGTCTGTAGCTGGTCTTCCATCTGACACATCACTTCAGTAACCTTGAGAATGGAGACAGCGTTCGTCTCCGAAACGTCGGACCTAATTGATCTACAAACCTGGTTGACAACCCGAGAAACCTTTATGAATAACGATATTGTATTAGCCTATTTGTTTTTTGTTGTATAAATTAGATCATTGAAATCAGTACCAATATTCCTCTAAGAATTAGAAACTGCCACTACAGCCATTGCCTGTTTGTATCTTCATCTACTGATTGATTTTGAAGTATGTAGAGTTGGGTTGAATGTCAAGTGGTTCGGGGTTTGTCCATATATGTCCTACAGCAACCTAGGACATAACATTTTAGAGTCACGTTGTTTTAGTTGTTCACGCACGAATTGGAAGTCTAAATAAAAAATTCCAGAAGTGGCCATGAACCTGATGGCCCTTTTAGATGAACCCTTAAATGACCATCCACTTCAGTGAGAAAGAACTCAATTTACAGTACTGCCCCTCTATCAATCACAATGACCACCACATTCAAAAGACTGGATGTAATTCTACAGAAGTTTTTATTTGCAAATGATACAGATGCATCAAGTTTAACTATGCACTTCATATTCACCATATTGAGTACTGTAGTCCAAAAATTTCCCCAGGGTTTACTCTAAACGTTTTGGGAAATTTTAGTGGAAGTCATATAATTAACTGGATTTCTGGACTGCACAGAAGTAATTAATATGAGATACTATTAATAAAATTATTTCATTTATAAAAACATGCACCAATTTCAAAATGAGGCAATAGCAATGCACTTACATAATCTGACATAAAATACCGTATATTTCTGCAGGTAAGACGTTAGTTGAATCATAAAAAAGGCCCATCAGGTCGTTTTATAGGACAGAAAAAAATAAAAATAAATCTCGTATTTAGACTGAGATTTACATAAATTAAAACAAAATTATGTACTCTAATGTCAAGATTATATTGCAGGCAAATGTAAGCCCCAAAATAATTCCAATTTCATAAATATAATCACAACACCATAATCCATGGAAAAAAAAAAAAAAAATTCTTCAATTTTCCCTACGTACTGGTATGTGCATTGACCCATGCACAATGCACAAATTTTTTTGTTCTATTGTGAAGTGATTGTGCTCGGAGACATATTGGGGGGGGGGGGGGGGGGAGATCGAGGAAGGTTTGTTCCGGTAAGGGTAGCCAACACAGCCATTTCATAAAATATGGGAATTTTTCCCTCAAAGAGAGATGTTATAAAACTATTGTAATTGGGTGGTCAAATATAAGTTTATAACCTCAAGTTCACTGAATATTAAGGAATTAAGTGTATTTGAAGTTGTTTCATGTGTAAAATGTGTCAATTTACTTATTTATTGCATCGTAGTTACTTTTTTTGCCACTTTTACAATGATTTTAACACTCTTTAATAACCCAAAGGAGGCCATGCCTGTGCAGAATGGGAAGATATTCACTGCCATAATAAGTCCAGCATATTAAATAAATAATTTCCTATTCGAACAGGTAAGGTCTGCAAAACATAGGAGACATTTAAAAGTTTATGTGGAAATATTATCTTCACAAAATATATTATTTGTGAACCTTAATACCAAAATAACCAACTTGGCGGAAGATTGTAGGTTATTGATAAATTTCTTCTTTTTCTTTGAGTGAAATTCACAATGACCAAGTAAAATCTTTTCACCTTATACCCTCAAAATAGCTTTAAGTGGCCAGGAAGTATATAGATATATAAATTTGTGGACCACCTTTACAATGAGAGAAAGAAACTTGCTTTTTATGTAGTTATTTTTTATTAGTTGAAAACAGGTCTTCTATATATATGATATTGGTAGTAATTATGAGGAGTTTCAAACTCTAATGCTAACTAAAATTGGTAAATATTTTAATAAAATGATGTAATTTAGTGACCTGTTTGCCTATAGCAACATAAGTAAATAATAAATGTAGGCCTACAATTTTCAAGTCATTTGTTTGTAAAATTGCTTGTTTCTATTTATAGATAAAATGAAAAAAATTTAGAGTTGCTTAGTTAAAAATATATGCACAGATAATAAAGCACTTTACATGCTGAAAGTCTTCTATAAAAATAAACTTGAATGTCTTTAATTTATTGAATTATGTCCATATGATTTCACAAGTATAATCTTGCTCGTTGACTGATAAGTATGCATGACATTCGTAGAGTTAATTTCCCAAACCTTGCAGAGGAATACACTATTCTTTGTTCACAGTCTTGTCAAGTGTAGATAAGTTAGGAGGTCCACACTTATATTTACATCTGGCTATGTGTTGGAGGAGTTTTTCTTCTTTATAGTAGAGATGTACATTTCGGTATTAACAATTTATACCATCTTCATCGAATCACTAGAGGAAGCAAAAATAAATTAGAGTTATCGAAAATTCGAGTTGTAGAGAACTTGAATATTGCTGTAGGTCAAAAAACTACACTTAAATAGTCTTACCTTTTCTTGAATGAAAACAATGACCTTAATAAAAGAAAAAAATTATTTGTTAATGTAATTAAAATCTTAACAAAATAATGTATTGTTTATAAGGGAGCCACATTCAGAAAGTCTAATTTTCTTCTGCTTGACTTTTTTCTCAAGTTTCTTCCACAAAGTTTTTGATTATGTGGAATGACATAAATACACACTCACATATGGCTGAACATTTATAAACATTCTTAGAATATGTAACGCCTGGAATGCTTGATTGAAAATTCGTAGCGTTTACATCTTCGTCTTCCTCTCCAACATCAGAATCTTCATGATGCTTTACTGCATTTCCTACGTCTTCATCTGATGCAACAATAACTTCGAAATCCACTGCCAGGAACGCCTTGTAGTTTGTTTGCTGCTCCTGGAAGGTAGACCACACTTCGGGGTCTCGAGTGGTTGTAGCTCACTTGTTTTTTCCATTACAGTTAGTGTTAACTGAACATGCTGTTTAACACAAAGCTACTACTGAATCTTCAAGGTTTTTCTTTCTTTCACCCTAGCAATTTTAGACAATGAAACACCCCATCTGAAACCGCATCTGTGAAGAGTGTTATTGATGGACAGTAAAAATTGCCAAGATCAATGCTCCAATTTCCTTGTTTTCCATTCAATTGTAAACCCTCGTCCAGCAGGGCCGTAGCAAGGTCCTTCTGCGCCCTTGGCGAGTTTGACAAATCTGCGCCCTCCAAATGAACAATTTTTTTAAATTTCTGTAAAACTAATTTTCTTAATTCCCCTGCAGAAGGTTTTTTTTTGGTCCCATTTCTTTAAAAAACCACTGCCTAATAGATCAAAACTAATAATGTAGACTAAGCTATGATGGTCATGGTAGTTTTAGTTGGCACATTTTTTTACTGAAATTATTCTTACCTATACAACAGAAGCAACGCCAACATCAACAAGAGACGAAACAACACAAACATTAATATTGTTTTGCTGTTTAATTTTAAAATCGCTTAGTTAAAAAATACAATAATAATCAGAGCCCGGATTCTAATGACATGTCATCTTTTTTATTGATGCTGCATAGACATTGCCAATTTGTAGATAAATCATAATCATGGCCTCTAGATTATAGAAATGCATTTTTATTAGGTCATTTTTTGACATTGTATGCAATTTTATAATTTTAGGGCATTTATTTCGTCCCCAGCGGCGCTGTCTTTGAAGTGTTTGTTTAATGCAAGAAGGACACACTCTATGTTGAAGTGTTGTCATGTCTCAGTCGGAAACGAGAATCAAAGGAACGCCAAAATGTTGTATTACATTACTGTTGTTATTAGATTGACTTGGCACCAGAGTCTGCCACCTGCTTGTATTTGAGAGTGCAAACTACGGTTTACCCTCAATAAACAATATAATCCGGCAGACGGCAAAAGGAAACGCCGAAGTTTGACTCGCCAGTGCCTCAGTGCCAGTATAAATTTCCGTAAGGAAAGAATATTCACAGCAAAAATCAAAGTTGTAATAATATAGTTGGTCAGTTATTTTTGCATGTAACAGTATGAGCGATGCCATTGTTGATCGCTTTGTAATCAATCCTGCCGACAGTAGTAGCACTGAGGACAACAATCAGCTGGAAAGGGATTGAGTTGAACCACTTTCATCACAATAATAACGTACATATTAATTTTCATTGTCGTTATATCTTTCCATACTGTTCATGATTTATGTTTTACTCTGTCAATATGAATCGTTTTAATTAAAGGACGTTGCATGACTGCTTTTTGCTTGTAGACAATCGGCATAATACTATAGATAATAATAATATAGATAGTTCACGTGCATTAATTTTCAATAACCTGGAAGATTTCTTCCACTAACGTGGAATTTATATTGATTGATAAATTGCACCACCCCAAGAAAGGCGGGATTTTTCATGGTTAATTTTGCGCCCTTGGCGGTCGCCCACCTAGCCACCGCCTAGCTATGGCCCTGTCGTCCAGTACCTGACCGGCTAACAACATTCTTCGTTGGGGTTGTAAAGTTGCAAGATCTAGGAAGTTTGATCTAGACTTTGCGCTGTATTCAGTAATTCGTTATCTTATATTGGAACGAATCTTTATGATATTATTATGCCCTTATAAATAAGTATTCGAGTTGTAGAAATTCAACTTAAAGAGACCAATACATAGGGTAATTATAGGGATTTTGTTTGGGAAATAAGAATTACTTCGAAAAATAAAAAATTTGAGTAATAAAGGTTCGACTTATCGAGGTTCAACTTAAAGAGACCAATACATAGGGTAATTATAGGGATTTTGTTTGGGAAATAAGAATTACTTCGAAAAATAAAAAATTTGAGTAATAAAGGTTCGACTTATCGAGGTTCGACTGTATATTCTATTAGATTGAATAACCAATTATTATAAGAAAAATATGTATATGAATAACTAACCTTACAAGTTTTGTAGAAGTTAACACTCGGCTGCTGATTTGTGTACTGAATTATATACATATTATCATGTGCTTTTAAGGTGACAGGGTGAGTTCAAAGAGAGGGTTGTGTTCAATTGGGTTATCGTTGAGTATTTTGTGTTTGTTCTTGTATATTTCAAGGGATTCTAATATGTTCAGTTTATTGTCTTTCACAGATAAAAACTCACAAAGACTACAATCCTTTCAGACCAGTTGTTAATTTCACTAATGCACCCACATACAAGATATCAAAGATTATGACAAACATACTTAAGGAGAAGCTCAGCATGCTCAATAAATATACAATAAAAACTCAATAGAGCTTGCCAACAAGTTGAAAGACATTAATTTAAATAAAAATGACATATTGATTTCCCTAGATATGAAAAATGT
This sequence comes from Ectobius pallidus, assembly GCA_964059195.1. Classification (NCBI taxonomy): domain Eukaryota; kingdom Metazoa; phylum Arthropoda; class Insecta; order Blattodea; family Ectobiidae; genus Ectobius; species Ectobius pallidus. Next base: position 9,383,463 of record CAXKWD010000013.1, read on the forward strand.
ATATACAAACGTACCAATAAAAGAGACTATTGATATACTACAGAACAATGTTAAAAATAAAGAAAACCCACTAGTTGCAGAACAAATTATAAAAATAATTTAAAATATTTTGGATCAAAATTATTTTAAATTTGACAACAAAATGTATTTAGAGAAAGATGGGCTAGCTATGGGTTCCCCCTTTTTGGAATATCTGAAATCTTTCTACAAGACATAGAAAACTCATTTATTAATAACATAATACATAAACACAACATTAAAGCATATTACCGTTATGTAGACGACATTTTCTTAATATGCAACAAACAAAAAACAGACAACATTTTACAAGATTTTAATGAAATTCATAAGAACTTAACACACAATACAAAAAGAAGAAAAAAAAGTACTTTAAATTTCCTTGATCTGAACTTGACTAAACAATACAATAAACTTCAGTAGGCCTATAGTATTTACAGAAAACCCACATATACTGATACAATCATAAATAAAGACTCCAATCACCCTTACAAACAAAAAATAGCAGCCCTCAATAGAATGATATATAGAATGGTTAATATCCCCTTGAACAAAGACGAATACAATAAGGAATATAAAACTATTATACAAATTGCTAATTATAATAATGGATACAATAGCCAAACTGTTGACTAAATAATAAACAAACAACGAAAAAAAAGCGACAAATAAAAACAAAAACAGGTTTCATGGTCAACTAATCCCAATTAAGAACAACAGCAGTAACTTAAATCTAATTATGCTACAATTACCTACACAGATGGGAAAAAAACATAAGATTACCAAAATACTTCAACAAAATAATTTCCGGATTGCATATAAAACAAACAACCACATAAAGAATAAGCTATATAACATGAATAACAACCAAGATGATATCTACGATAACAATGGGGTTTATAAACTAAAATGCAACAATTGTAATAAGATATATGTAGGACAGACAGGAAGAAAATTTAAAACAAGGTTTAAAACACATATGTCAGACTTCAAACATAAATCAGCGTACGCAAAACATTTAATCAATCAAGGTCACAAATCTGAAAATATAGAAAACACCCTCACAATAGCATACAAACATAAGAAAGACAATAAACTGAACAAGTTAGCCCTTGAAATATACAAGAACAAACACAGAATACTCAATGATAACCCAATTGAACACAACCCTCTCTTTGAACTCACCCTGTCACCTTAAAAGCACATGATAATATGTATACAATTCAGTACACAAATCGGCAGCCGAGCGTTCACTTCTACAAAACTTGTAAGGTTAGTTATTCATAAACACATTTTTCTTATAATAATTGGTTATTCAATTTAATAGAATATACTTAGATTTGGCAATAGTTCATTAATTTTCATTATTCCTTTCTTTTAAAATTATAGACTGAAGATGGTATAAATTGTTAATACCGAAATGTACATCTCTACTATTAAGAAGAGAAACTCCTCAAACACATAGCCAGATGTAAATATAAGTGTGGACCTCCTAATCTATCTTCTACACTTGACAAGACTATGAACAAAGAATAGTGTATTCCTCTGCAAGGTTTGAGAAACTAACTCCACGAATGTCATGCATACTTATCTGTCAATGAACAAGATTATACTTGTGAAAACATGAACATAACTCAATAAATTAAAGACATTCAAGTTTATTTTTATAGAAGACTTTCAGCATGTTAAAATGATTAATATATTACCATAAAAACAGATCTAAATTTATTTCCTATAGTCACTGTCAAAATACAAGAAGAAACTCCATCTTTTGTTTCGCTAATTCAAAATGTAAGCTGACCAAGGGGCAATTACATAGTCAAAATTATGGTTTGAAATTGTATAACAATTTTATTGCTGAGTACCCTGAATATGTAAACTACAATCTTAAACTGGATTTGTAATCTTGCGCTCTTATATGCCTACGTATGTTTTACGGTCTGTATACTTAGCTTTAATACAATCTGTAATACAGTACGGAATAATTGGTTGGGGAGGCACTTCTAAATCTATTGTTACTCCTTTATTATTACTGCAAAAACATATAATAAAGATTTGCTTAAAGAAACCTTTGGAATACCCTACGCAACTTATCTTCCCTGAATTTAATGTATTAGATATTTTGAATTCATATAAAATAAATTTACTTATTTTTATCCATAAACATAAATTTAATTTTAAAACACATTTTCACCCTCATAACACAAGAAGAATTGCCTCCTCACCCTTAATTGAAATTAAGTGTAATACATCAGCTGCGCTGAAACATGGGTTTAATTTTGGAGTAAGACTATACACTAATGTATTAAGAAAGCATCCAGATATAAATAACATGAATGTGAATTGTTTTAAGAATAGAATAAGATATACCGGTATTATAAAATAGTTTTTCTAAAATAGTTCTTCTTATTTTCTTGATGTATTTCATAAGTAAATGTTAACAGTAATGAAATTTTACGTTTTATGTTCTCTTGTGATTTATGTTAGTTTTGTTTTGTGATGCTTGCATGTGTATGTATGTGTGTGTGTGTGTGTGTATGATATTGCTATACGTTTTAAGACTGAACTGCACCCGAGCCCGAGCATTCTGCTCTTTCGGGTGTTTAACACTTGTATAATATTGTATTTGTATTTTTGTATTTGTATAATATTTGTATAAAATAAAGAAAGAACATTCAACCTGGAAAAAAAAAAAACATTTTAAGAGGAAAATAAAAAAAATTATTTTATAATATTAATAGCACAATTTTAATTTTGTTTGGTCTTTCAATGTTTTCAATCCAATTTATTCTATTTTTTGTATGTAAATGCTATTTTAAACCATTGGTTAATGCTGAAAAATTATTTTTATATACATTGTACTCATAAATTTTAATTTTTCATTTGTAGTATAGGTACTGTGTATTGATATGTAATTACATTTATATTAATCTACTATACCCCTAAACACGAGCTTTGCTCGGTATGTTTGGTTTTATTTGTTTTTACTTGTATTAAATGTGTAATAATAATAATAATAATAATATAATGTAAGTAAGTAATGTTAATAAATGTTTAAAAAAAACGTTAAAATGTAAAGTGCTTTATTATCTGTGCATATATTTTAACTAAGCAACTCTAAATTTTATCATTTTATCTATAAATAGAAACAAGCGATTTTACAAACAAATGGCTTGAAAATTGTAGGCCTACATTTATTATTTACTTATGTTGGTACAGCCAAACAGATCACTGCATTACACCATTTTATAAAAATATTTACCAATTTTAGTTAGTATTAGAGTTTGAACATCCTCAGAATTACTACCAATATCATATAGGGTATATATAGGCTATATATATAAAGACCTGTTTTCAACTAATAAAAAAGAACTACATAAAAAGCAAGTTTCTTTCTCTCATTGTAAAGGTGGTCCACAAATTTATATATATGGCCTCTTAATGCTATGGGAACTTTTTTGTCAGCGACTCCCGATAGGTGGCAGCAGGGCCACACGAGGTCCAACCATGTCGTCTGCTGTGCATTGAACCTAATGGAACAGACTATTTAAACATCAGTCAGAATGCCAGAAACATGTTGTGGCGATCCTCTTTGTACACATATGCTTTACGAAATATATGGTTATAAAATATAAAGAAGATTAAACGGATGCTAATAGTTAATAATCTATGAGTTCCTTCAAATCTCCTCGCTCAACACTTTCACATCCTCAGAATTGACTCATTATCTTAATCATTTTTACAAAGAATAAAACTTAACAAGAAGTGGTATTCTCATTATCACAACAGAAGGTCATGTTTCCAATATCTTCATCAAATTTACAAGATTCACTTATTTACTGTTGCTAGAAACAGAAAGTTCGCCCAGCAAGAAACTCAAACCATTTATTCTCTTTCAAACTAGAATACAGAATTACTTCTTAAAAAGGTATGGACAGTAGGCCTATGTGATAAATACATTTATTAACTTTATAACAAAAATTCACATATTTCTGTTTCACATTTATCATAATTTGTAAAATAAAATTATGAATATTTTGTTTAAATGGAATTTGTAAGTTTTTTCATTACAAACATTAAAACAAATCGTAAAATTGAAACACTTGGAAAACTAAATTATTCTTACAGCATTGGTGGTCCTTGTAAATTGAAGATTTTTAAAAATATTTATTATAAAGAAGACGTCAAAGCATATTTTTCCTTTCTATACTGGCAATTGTCGATGGCTGTTTTTCCCCTCTAAATTAAAAAAAAAATCAACTACACTGTTATTAAATAACTCACTTTTATAATGCACACTGATGATATTAAAACACTATATTAGAACTGAAATTTCCGATGCACGTAGATATTTTAACTCGAATCGAAGAGGACAAGGTATTTTGAATTATTAGCATATGTGTGCACAGTACGAGGAATAACAATTCCCTGCAAGCCATAATTCTGAAACATATGTAATATAGCCTAATTCTAAAAAAAAAAGTATGAACCTATGTTATGGATGGGCCTACTTCTTAAGGAAGTTGACGTTCAAAATATTACACATATAGGCCTATAGTAATAATCACAAGAAAATCATTCATACTTTATTACCTTATTTTGACATTCCAGTTTCTTTCAAATTACGTTGACTTCATGAAAAGAACATTCTATTACTAATATGATACACTATTCAAATATATTATTTGTATTTGTTTTCCACACAAAAAATTAATGACAGCTATAATTCTGAAGCATCTACTATTTTTAAGCCTCTATAGGATATTTAGAAGCAAGCAAACGTAACCTAAAACTATTTATAAAATATCAATGATAATAGAAACAAAATATTTACACATTTATATCCAAGTCCTTTACTTTCTATAACTACTATATGAATATTATGAATATTATGAAAGCAAACAACCATGATCCTAAATTACTTTTTAAAAATGATTTACAGTATAAAGAATTTTTTTACATATTTACGCCTATGGTTATAAATCTAAAGAAGATGGGATGTTTTCTTTGTGAAGTACTGTAAAATAAGTTTTAAATACGTTTAATAAAATTTGAATTATTTCTTCACCATTTGACGAATAAAAATTTCATCGCGATATACAGAATAACTTAAATATTTTGAATTATTTGTCACTAAGCTACACATGTCTCTGCCACTGCAAAATAATATTATTGTTCCTGTTTTTGATGACAACCCCCAAGGGTTATTTTCAACATAATATAACCAATTATTACTTTAGACAGACACTAATTCGTTAATTCTTTTAAAAAATCAATACTTTTTTCTGGCGATCTCACACTCTCCTAGGCAGAATATAGGTATCTGATTTCTGAAATATAACTTAAACATTATTAATCGCCAGTTTTTATAAGAAAGCCAACATTATTCACATTTATTGATACACGTAAGCATGAGGCAGAACGAGATGGCAGGACCTCGTCTGACCCTGCTGCACTCTTGTGGACAAATTTTTAACTGCACGAAAAAGGTTCCCATTTTGAGGGTATAAGGCGAAAAGATTTTAGTTGATCAATGTGAAGATAAGTTGTTTACCTGCATAGTTACATGTGAATTTTATAATGTAGCATAACTTTTCAGAGGCTCCATAAAAAGATAAGTGCATCCTTAAAATGTTGTAACTTAATTTCTGTGGCTATCAATTTCTTTGATAAAGATTCTGTCCAAAATGAATTCTGATAATGTTATACCATGTGCCTCCACATCATGTGATAATGTCAACAATCTTGTGACATGTAAACTGTCAGAATACATTCACTTCTCGTGGAATAGGCCTATACATTCATATAGCCATAGAGCGTAGGCTACTGTATACCCCCATCCCCCCCCCCCCCGTGGGATTTTCCGACTCATATATTTTGTTGTTGGTATTGCCATCTATTTTCAGTTTTTAGTTGTTTGCCCCTTATCAATTACAGCATTTACCCGGAAAACTACAGAAATCCGGAGAAAATTAGTTTTTCTTTGTTCTTTGCTCCTAATATGCCCAGGGATTTTCTGACTCAAATATTTTTTGTTGGTATTGTCATCTAGTTTAAGGTTTCGGTTGTTTGTCTCTTACCAATTACAACATATCCCCGGAAAACCACATATATACGGAGAAAATGACAATGTTTTATTTTTTAAATCTTTGTTCTTTGCTTCTAATATTCAAAGGGAATTTCTGACTCATATGTTTTTTTTGTTGGTATTGCCATCCAGATTAAGGTTTCAGTTGTTTGCCCCTTATCAATTACAGCATATCACCGGAAAACTTCGAAAACCACGAAAATAAGTTCGTTTTAATTTTTTTAAAACCTTTGTTCTTTGATCCTAATATTCCAAGGGAATTTCTGACTTACATATTTTTTTGTTGGCATTGTCATGTAGATTATGGTTTCAGTTGTTTGTCCGTTATCAATTACAGCATATCCCTGTAAAACCCGGGAAACCACAGAATTTCTAGAACTCGGAACTTGTGATCTACAGTCACTCTAACCGTTATTGCGAAATAATTCTTCTGCTTCAGGTGTGTCCTTTGCAGGTACAAAAGGGTGAGTATGTGGACTATGAGATATCTGCCATAATTGTGTTGGTCACATGCAAAGAAAAGGAGAATCATATCTTCTAAACATGCCAAGTTGTTTTCCTTAGTTGCTCGCTGAAATCTTAAAATCAATGACACTTTGTCCATATTACCAATCCAAAATTGTGCTGTTTTACCCAATGTCCCTTCTCTAACTTCAGTCAAGAAAGTTTGGTAGGGACTGTGCAAGGTTTGGCGAGATAAATTATCATTCACAGATGTCAAATTAGAATATGAAGGGTGTTCTGCCAGATTTTCAATCGCTTTCATCCCTTCAGCATCAGGATTTTTTCCAGTATTCTTTGTCATGCTGTAATTGGTAAGGGAAAAACAACTGAAACCTTAAAAACTATATGGCAATAGAAACAAAAATTATGTGATTCAGAAATTCCCTGGGAATATTGGTATCAAAGAGCAAAGATTTAAAACAAATTATAACAAACTCATTTTCTCTGGATTTTCGTGGTTTTCGGAGTTTTCCGGAGATATGATGTAATTGATAAGGGGAAAACAACTGACCCCTTAATCTAGATGGCAATACCAACACAAAAGCATATGAGTCACACATTCTCTTTGAATATTAGGAGCAAAGAACTACGATTTAAAAAAATTAAAACACAGTAATTTTCTCCGGATTTCCGTGGTTTTCAGGGTTTACGTGGATATGCTGTAATTGATAACGGGCAAACAACTGAAACCTTAAACTAGATGGCAATACCAAAAAAAAAAAAAAAAAAAAAAACATGAGTCAGAAATTCCCTTGGAATATTAGGAGCAAAGAACAAAGATTTTAAAGAAATTTTTAAAAAGTCAATTTCTCTGGATTTCCGTGGTTTTCTGGAGATATGCTATGATTCACAAGGGGCAAACAACAGAAACTTTAATCTAGATGGCAATACCAATACAAAAACATACGAATCAGAAATTCCCTTTGATTATTGGGAGTAAAGAACAAAGATTTAAAAAAAAACATAGTCATTTTCTCCGTCTATACGTGGTTTTTCGGGTTTTCCGGGGATATGCTGTAATTGGTAAGGGGCAAACAACTGAAACCTTAATCTATATGGTAATGCCAATAAAAAAACATATGAGTCAGAAATTCCCTTTGAATATTAGGAGCAAAGAACAAAGATTTAAAAAATAAAACATTGTCATTTTCTCCGTATATAAGGTAAGGGCACCAGTAGTCGACATGTTAAGAAAATGTGCAACATTCTTTTGATCCTGTAGCTCTACTTTAAAATGTCAGAGCTTTCTATAATATATTTTTAGACAGGTGGATGATCCTATTTTAATTTGCATATATGTTTTTAGTTAATTGATGGACATTTATATTAAAAATAAATTTATTTTTAAACCTCTTGACATGCACCTATAGCTGACAACATAAAAAACGACAGGATCCTAAAGCTGACATAAGTGGTACCTATACCTGACACCTGTCTCAGATCCTTAAAATCAGGCTGTAACTAGGGAAGAAAGATTTTTTAAAATGTTTTTTACTGTGTGCAGAAAGGTTATCTATAAATATATATAAACTTCTATATTATCATAATTATTTTAAATCAATTTTTCAGCCTTGAAATTGTATTAGGTCACACATAACTTAGAGAATAATTTTTTGAAGTATTTAAAAAAAATGAAATCTTGCAAATTTATTTTTTGAATTTAAAAATACTAAGAAATAATGCTAGGGCCCGACAGGTGTCTTAAGTACTTTTACATTCAAATATTCCAAATACGTAATTAATTACTGTTGTTATTTACCAAAGCGTAATACTAAATAATTAACTTACTGTAACATGAAATTAATATATATATATATATATATATATATATCACCAAGTGCTTGAACTGGTTCTATTTCCTTTATTACAGCCTCAAATTGATTCTGGGTCCCAAGAAAACAATCCATATTTCTGAAACCCTTTCTGCAGAATTGAAATGTTTATTTTCTAACACAGAACTCTGTCAAAATCGTGCTTCTCTAGATCTCTATTTTCCAAACACCAATCTTGCACCTTTTACTTCCAAGACAACTTTAAGGTACCGGTAGTAGAAAACTGCAACATATGTGCGGCATCTGTATATAAAGCAATCAGTTCAATGCCCTTCTCTGAACAGAACTGACTAATGGCATGATGCATGTGGTGTACAGCCATTTATAAACAGTATGATTGGCAACTTAATATTCCCCTTCGTTAGCCAAGGGTACAATAAATTTGCAATATTGTGAATTATCCACCAATTTTGTGGCCATCCAATAGACCATTCTTTTGGAACAACAAGCGCTAAGGCGAGCTGTACTAACTGAACACTATCATTAAAGGAGCAATTTCTCTAGCAGTGCTTCATAATGTGTTCAGAGTAGTAATTTTCTTTTTCATCATTATTACCTCCCTGATAGACTGGACTGCTTCCTCAGTGTGCTTAGGACTTTTTCATCCTTGCGATTGAGGAAGAAGAAAGTTCATTAATAATTTCTAGTTGGGACCTGAAGAACGGAGATTGATTCCTTCTCAACAAAATAGGTTTGCACATCCTCAAGCATTTGGCTAATATTTAGGGCCCTGATTTATTGGTGAAATAAAATGGCTGATTTCGGTGTTAACTTCCTTCTATTTCGGTGGGTATTTCGTGAAAGAAATTACATATATTACATTGGGAACATTGCACAATGATAAACTTTGCTTCTTTATTTACATGAACTAATGAACTCCATATTCTTCTGCCCTTGTATGAACTGAAGTAACTTTCGATTTCGGCATGATTAGAGTTAATGTTCAAATATAACGACGAGAAATATTATCGTAATTTCTACTAAACACCATCAGATAGCCATTTGCAAACAGAAGTGCCAACCATACCACTGGGGATAAAAGACGAAATCTGTTGAATAGAAGTAACAAACATCCTACACTCTTCTGTTGTAATCACCATAGGCATCGCTAACTTGGCAAAGACATAGCAGGAAAGGAGTGTACTCAATAGTACAAACCAGGTCACAGACAATCTTTGCGTAAATTCTGCAATCTTTGTAATCGATTACAAATATCGATAAAGCGGTAAATCTTCGACAGCCACAGAAACAGCAGAAAAAATCATGCTGTTATGAAATAAAAAATACAGTACACCAAAACACAATATTGTGATTTTAGGACACATTTCCATGCTCCTTTCTCACTTTACGGACAGAAGGGGCATATTTCGTGCTTATAGACATATTTCGCGGAATCGAGTACATTTCGTGATATTTCGTGGATTCAATTCGGTTCATATTGGTATTTTAAGCATATAAAAGCTAAATATAGCTAAGGAAGGTTGTTTTATAAAATTTCGCGCTTATCGTTGTTACCAAAATATACGGGCCCTACTAATATTGTTTTGGGTAGACTATCTGCCTATAACTAGATGTTAAATTTTGATGTATTCTCTGGCTTACAATAGGATTCCTTTGCAAAAATGCATACAATTTTTTTACTGGGGAAGGAATCTTGTTCAATGAGCTTTTATTCAGCAGCCAACTTTCTTATTGAATATGCTATAGAAATGTATATTTGGAGACTCATTATCATCCATGCATCCACGGGAATACTCAAGAATATACAGTCTCCTAAAGATGACATGTTGGATACCTAAAGCTGACACCCCCTGTCGTCTATAGGTTCTGTAAGTCCTCGACCAATAAAAATTGGATATCAATTAATGTTGTGAAATACATGTTTAAACTAGATCAAAAATTAAATATTTGGTATAGCCTAGAACATGAAGCTGACACACGTGTCAACTTCAGGAACAGTGGTAATTTGCAAGAACCTATGGCTGACAACCCTACTAAAGGGCTAGACACACATTTTTTTTCTGCAAACAACTAACTAAAAACATGATTAAACATCCTTTACCTCAACAGTACATTCAAACATCAGATAAAAATGAAAAAAAAATTATTTGAACCTAAAGCTCAGAACTTGCTTTTCTTATGATTTTGTTTAGACATTCATTGAAATCTGCTTCATTCTCTGCAAGGGTCATTCCATGTCAAGTGAACCAATGGAAAAACGTGACCACCTCCGATTTTAGTCATACTTGGTTGTCATGAAGTACCACCTGAGATATGTTGAAGTACAAAATATCAGATTTTTATGTGTTGTAGTTTTCCAGTTATACCCTTCTGAAATATGGAAAAAAACCAAATTTTCTGCATAAGTGCAATCACAAAATGACGCATAAATCAAGCTGGAATTGACATAGATGAGTGGGAAAAGTACCAAAATGTAGCTTATATTATGAGCTTTAATTTGATATGTCACACGAGTACTTTCGAAAAAAAAATATTTTCAAGGTTACCCCCAAAAAATTTGAAAACTGAATTTTTCAAAAACCTATATTTTGAAAATTTTGAAAAAAATCTCACAGAAACATACATATTTCAGCATCATGTCCTACAAGTTTTGTTATGGGATCGAAATGGGATCATATTTTTTTACATTTATAACAAATACTATGCACGCTGGGTAAGAATATATGACACAGGAATATTGCACTTAATTCTAAAATCCATTCCTTTGTCCAGGGAGTTGTTTACCAACATGCATATACCAACTTGTGCAAGTGGTCAAATGGGTATGAGTAAACACAGTCTGCAAGCATGTGAGTCAGCCAGGGAATGCAAGTTGTAACCTGTTGGACCTGGCTTCAGTTGTGCCTTGACTCTCATGCAGTGTGCTTCCTTTCTTCAAAGGCTGTACAAAGACTGTATTGCTGCATGTAAAGTAGTGGGTTCAGTGATTAAAATAGGCATTGTGTATTTCCCCAGTATGGCTGAAAAAGTAAGTGAAACAGCAAAGATTTTCTGCTGCAACCCTTTCAAGAAAGACAGACATCAGGGTGTGAAAAGAAGTGTGAGGCCTGTTACTGACTGGATGTGTGACATGTTTGACACCATTGTGGTAGGTATGAAAATTTGTGACAGTTGTAGGAAAGAACTATCAAAGCAGAAACAGGTTACAGATACAACAGATGACTGTTTAGTACCAGTAGCCAATACCACTAGGCCTACTAATGTTGATGAATCATTTGTAGCTTTAGATGTTACCTTAGAGTACCTTAATAAGTCTCTAAGCTCTCTAGAGGAGTCACCTGTTGCTAAGAGGAAGTTGCAAATGAAATCATACTGTGATAAAAAATACAGTAAAATAAAAAAATGTTTGACAGAAAAGGTACTAACAGCAGCAAGTACAAATACAGAGAAAACTGTTGACCATAAATCAGAATCATGTGAAGTCATTTGTCAGCTAAAAGAAAAGTTTCAAGAAGAAAATATAAGTGTTAGTGAAAAATTGCAAATTTTAACAGTACTACCTAAAAGCTGGTCATGCAGTGAAATACAAAATGAATTTCAGGTTAGCAACAGAATGGCAAGAAAAGCTAAAGCATTGGTGAAAGCGAAGGGTATTCTGGCAACACCAAATCCTAAACCAGGAAAGGTTTTAAATGAATCTGTGATTGAGAAGGTAATAGGGTTCTACAACAGTGATGATGTCAGCCGTCTTATGCCTGGAAAAAAAGATTTTGTTTCTGTGAAAACGGGTGACAGTAGTAGAATTCATGTACAGAAGAGGCTAGTGATGGGCAACTTGAAGGAAGTGTACGAGCTGTTCAAAAACAAAAATCCTACTGATAAGATTGGATTTTCGAAATTTGCTGATTTACGACCTAAACATTGCGTCTTGGCTGGAGGAAGTGGTACCCACACAGTATGCGTTTGTACAGTGCATCAGAATGTTAAATTAATGCTACAAGTGTTGAAATCCAAACAAATTACACTGAATGATGGCACAGATATAAGTAATTATAATTCCTGTTTAGCGAAGTTAATGTGTGAAGAGCCAGGCACAGCATGCCACCTTAATGAATGTCCTTCATGTCCAGGTGTAGATAATTTGAAAGATGAGTTACAGTTGCTGCTAGATAATGAACTGGTGGACAACATTACATACAAGCAGTGGGTTTCTGTTGACAGATGTAATTTAGTAACCTTCATCAAAACTGCAGATGAGTTTATAGAAACTTTGTGTGAACAGTTGTTGATTTTGAAGAGACATTCTTTTATTGCAAGAAGACAGGCAGAATATTATAATCACTTGAAGCAGAATATTGGAGTAAATGAAGCTGTGGTATGTATGGACTTTGCAGAAAATTATTCGTTTGTACTACAGGATGAAGCCCAGTCTTTTCATTGGAACAATGATCAAGCAACTATTTTTCCTATAGCAGTCTACTACAATGATCATAATATACACTACAAAAGTATTGTATGTATCTCTGAATGTCTACAGCATGACACCACTGCTGTTCATTTATTCCAGAAAAGGCTTATCTCTCATTTGAAGTTGGAAGTAATTAGAGATTTGAAAAAAATTTACTACTTCTCAGATGGTGCAGCTGCGCAATTTAAAAACATAAAAAACTTTTCAAACTTATGCCACCATGTTCATGATTTTGGAATTGAGGCAGAGTGGCATTTCTATGCAACAGCCCATGGGAAAGGAGTATGTGACGGTCTGGGTGGTACTGTGAAAAGACTTGCAGGAAAGGCAAGCCTACAGCGGCCATACGAGCATCAAATCATGACACCAGCACAGCTGTTTACATGGAGTGAGGAAAACATCGACTCCATGCAGTTCTTCTTCTTCAATGAAGCACAATACAACAAAGAGGAAAAAATACTTGCAGACAGATTTCTGTCTACAAAAGCAATACCAGGCACACAGAAGTTCCACAGTTTCATCCCATTGTCAGATAAAGTGTTGTTGACAAAGGTATTTTCAAGAAGTGAACAGTCATCCACTTTTTCAGTGTTAGGACCACGTGTGCAACAGAGGCTGAAGCTAGCAGAAGTAAAAGGATATGTTACATGTGAGAACAACAATCATTGGTGGCTTGGTGTAGTTGTGGACAAAAATGAGACAGCACAGATAGTGGAACTGATGTTTCTGCACCCTGCAGGTCCTTCTCCATCATTTACTTTCAAAAGTGACTGTCCAAATAAACTGACTGTGCCTCTCTCTCAGATCCTCACCCTTGTGCAACCTACATGTCCCACTGGCCGTAGTTATTACCTCTCGAAGGAAGAGATGGATGCGGCAACCATGGCTCTAGAAAATTACTGTAGACAATAAATTCACGTTTTTGTCATTGAAGAAGGGAAGGTAACATGTTTTCTGTAAGTTTTTCTTTTTGATTGTAATGAAATTTTAGAATTAAGTGCAAGATTACGGTGCCATATATTCTTACCCAGCGTGCATAGTATTTGTTATAAATGTAAAAAAATATGATCCCATTTCGATCCCATAACAAAACTTGTAGGACATGATGCTGAAATATGTATGTTTCTGTGAGATTTTTTTCAAAATTTTCAAAATATAGGTTTTTGAAAAATTCAGTTTTCAAATTTTTTGGGGGTAACCTTGAAAATATTTTTTTTCGAAAGTACTCGTGTGACATATCAAATTAAAGCTCATAATATAAGCTACATTTTGGTACTTTTCCCACTCATCTATGTCAATTCCAGCTTGATTTATGCGTCATTTTGTGATTGCACTTATGCAGAAAATTTGGTTTTTTTCCATATTTCAGAAGGGTATAACTGGAAAACTACAACACATAAAAATCTGATATTTTGCACTTTAACATATCTCAGGTGGTACTTCATGACAACCAAGTATGACTAAAATCGGAGATGGTCATGTTCAAAATTGACAAAAAATTGGTTCACTTGACATGGAATGACCCGCAAGCACTTTTTCAATCCAACAACATCCACATGTAATAATGCATAAGGCTGAGGTTTTTACTGCTGCCAGAAAACAAGTTTTGGCAATGTTGCCAGATTTATGTGAGGCTTCTTTGATCAATATTAACCTTATTTCAAACAATTAAAAAATGTATGTCGACTATAGGTGCATTGTCGACTGTAGGTGCCCTTACTACGTGGTTTTCCGGGGATATGTTGTAATTTGTAAGGGGAAAACAACTGAAACATTAAACTAGATGCCAATACCAACAAAAATGTGTGAGTCAGAAATTCCCTGGGAATATTAGGAGCAAAAAACAATGAAAAATTAAAACAAGTTCATTTTCTCCGGATTTCCGTGGTTTTCCGGGTAAATGCTGTAATTGACAAGGGGCAAACAACTAAAAACTTAAACTAGATGGCAATACCAACAAAAAAATATATGTGTCGGAAATTCCCACGGGGGGAGGGTTTCATATTAGTGGTCCATGGTCTACCAGAAGTCACGGGCCATCTCAAGATTCCATACTCAGTGAGAATGAGTTATCACATTCTATGCTCATCGAGAATGAATTATCCAGTTCAGTGCTGAATGGGAATAATAATAATAATAATAATAATAATAATAATAATGATGGACTAAATTCAGACAGTCATGAAAGGCAATACGATTCACAAAATGTAAGTTAGATAGTGACAATTGTCCACACTGCGGAAAGATCTTTGAAGGAAGACATGGAGTCAGAATTGACATCAGCCAGGCTCACCCCAAAGTAAAGCAGGCAATTAATAGTTATCGAAGATAATGAAAATTCTCAACCATCTCATAATTTTAACGTAAAACAAAAGGCTTTATCTGATCTTTCCCTTGATCCAGCTAATGAACTTTATAAAGCCAAGCTGGAATCTTGAATTAGAACTTTCAAAAGTGAATTAAATGGAAAAGAATTTTTAATGCTGTCAAAGAGTTCACTTTATTCTTAGCTGATTCAATGGATCTTCTACCTGGCCCTAAACACCCTACTTAAGAGATATAGAGAAGCAAGGGAAGAAAGAAAGAAAGAAAAAAAATCCGGAATTTAGAAAACCTATTCCAATTCATTTAATCCTCAAAAAGCAACGAAACGAGAAAGGGAAAGAAGACATACGATAGTAAATCTCAATATAAATTAATACAATTTCAGTACTACAATCAACAAAGAAAAGCAATTAGATCAGTCTTGAACAACAATAGTGAATCATGTAACATCGATATTGATACTATTTCTGATAATTTCACTGACCTCTTCTCCAGTCCTAATAATAATTGCATATCACCTGAGTATCCAAACAGTACTAATGAGGTCGAAAGGCAAATGAGCAATGATACATTTGATAATAAACAAATATTGTAACTGGGATTCACAGTGAAGTAATCAAATAACAGGAATAACTTGGTTAATTTTGATATCCCAAAGGAAAACGACCTCATCACTACACTGATACGTCCAACAGAGACATCTACCGGTCTTCCAGCAAACTCGGCAGTTGATCTCATCTGATGATGCAGCTAAGAAGCTGTGAAATGCATTATGTGTAAGTCATTACTTATATTAGTGAAGTTGAGTGGAAAACAGAATTAATTGTGTGATACATTTGATCCTATAGTGACAAAGCAAGAGGTCACTTCTGCAGTTAATGGCATTGCAGTGGACACTTCACCAGGTCCAGACCAAGGCAGATATGTATAAAACAGAGTATAAAGTTTATTCTCGCAGATTTCAAGTTTCTACTCGCATTCGTATGCATAAAAATCCAGCGGACCCACCCCACTCACTGTGGTCACATCTCAAGACGCTCTTTGTACTCAGTCGCATAGCGCCTACTTCAATTCCGCGTGCATAAAAACCGAGCGGCAGGAGTATTAACTAGGAAATTTGTAAGCTAACAAATACGACACTCACTTCACTCACTGTACGGGAGAGATGGGGGAGGAGGAAGGACATTTCGTTGGATTATGGAATACTATAAGAACATTCCAGAAATGGTGAAAACCTACAAAGAATGTAGGGACTCTCTTGATTGAACTACAAGGAGCTTTAGGAAGGAAAGTGTAGAGTGGATGACCCATTATTTTCTCCCATGATTTCAAAATAATGGGTATCTTCCCGGTTTTCTTCATATCTGTTTTGTTTTTTATTCTAGTTTTCATGTTTTGGATTTTTCTGAACTTGTGTTTCAGTGAAATTGAAATTAAATTTTGAGTTTGTGTGTAACAACTGCTTTCATAGCTTCTCCTTTTTTTAGCTGAACTACTGGTAACTGGGATTTTGAGAACAGAATTTTGTTTTGTTTCAAAATTTCAATCAAAATTGAATGGAATTCCTGTCCTTCCATTTTGTATGTCTCTATGAAGTCCCGTCGAGACTGTTATAATTAATTAATTTTCTTCCTCTTTCTTAACGCTGACGTGGCTGTGATTTAATTGAAGACCATTGTTGTTTTCATAGCACGTGCAGACGCAGGTGCATTATTTGCGTGGGTAGCCGGAGTATAAACTTTGCGGCTTTGAGTGGGATCTATTCTGTCGTTACGATTTTTCTTGCATACGACTTGTGAGCGACTATAGTTCTCAGCAAGTATATATACTCTCACTTTATGCTCACTTTTATACATATCTGCCCATGTCTTAGTTAGAGACATGTCCAAAGGAAGATCTCGCATATGAAGTGATTACCTTAATAACCACAAGAATGCTTAAACCCGGAATAATTCCACCCTGTCTACAAGAAGCGAGAACAGTTCTAGTCCCTAAATCCAGTGACGGTATGGACATTTGAAGTTGGTGTCCAATAACAATCTGTTCTCTCGTTCGTCGCGTGATTGATCACATACTTGTTAGAAGATTGCCCCAATACATTTTTTTCAATGACTTCCAAACTGGTTTTTCAAAATCTCCTGGAACGCTAATAACTACAAACATCCTTCGATCTATGGGTCATTCCATGTCAAGTGAACCAATTTTTTGTCAATTTTGAACATGACCATCTCCGATTTTAGTCATACTTGGTTGTCATGAAGTACCACCTGAGATATGTTAAAGTGCAAAATATCAGATTTTTATGTGTTGTAGTTTTCCAGTTATACCCTTCTGAAATATGGAAAAAAACCAAATTTTCTGCATAAGTGCAATCACAAAATGACGCATAAATCAAGCTGGAATTGACATAGATGAGTGGGAAAAGTACCAAAATGTAGCTTATATTATGAGCTTTAATTTGATATGTCACACGAGTACTTTCGAAAAAAAAATATTTTCAAGGTTACCCCCAAAAAATTTGAAAACTGAATTTTTCAAAAACCTATATTTTGAAAATTTTGAAAAAAATCTCACAGAAACATACATATTTCAGCATCATGTCCTACAAGTTTTGTTATGGGATCGAAATGGGATCATATTTTTTTACATTTATAACAAATACTATGCACGCTGGGTAAGAATATATGGCACCGTAATCTTGCACTTAATTCTAAAATTTCATTACAATCAAAAAGAAAAACTTACAGAAAACATGTTACCTTCCCTTCTTCAATGACAAAAACGTGAATTTATTGTCTACAGTAATTTTCTAGAGCCATGGTTGCCGCATCCATCTCTTCCTTCGAGAGGTAATAACTACGGCCAGTGGGACATGTAGGTTGCACAAGGGTGAGGATCTGAGAGAGAGGCACAGTCAGTTTATTTGGACAGTCACTTTTGAAAGTAAATGATGGAGAAGGACCTGCAGGGTGCAGAAACATCAGTTCCACTATCTGTGCTGT
The DNA here is from genome assembly GCA_964059195.1 of Ectobius pallidus. Lineage (NCBI taxonomy): Eukaryota > Metazoa > Arthropoda > Insecta > Blattodea > Ectobiidae > Ectobius > Ectobius pallidus. The sequence goes on from CAXKWD010000013.1 coordinate 9,401,661, forward strand.
CTCATTTTTGTCCACAACTACACCAAGCCACCAATGATTGTTGTTCTCACATGTAACATATCCTTTTACTTCTGCTAGCTTCAGCCTCTGTTGCACACGTGGTCCTAACACTGAAAAAGTGGATGACTGTTCACTTCTTGAAAATACCTTTGTCAACAACACTTTATCTGACAATGGGATGAAACTGTGGAACTTCTGTGTGCCTGGTATTGCTTTTGTAGACAGAAATCTGTCTGCAAGTATTTTTTCCTCTTTGTTGTATTGTGCTTCATTGAAGAAGAAGAACTGCATGGAGTCGATGTTTTCCTCACTCCATGTAAACAGCTGTGCTGGTGTCATGATTTGATGCTCGTATGGCCGCTGTAGGCTTGCCTTTCCTGCAAGTCTTTTCACAGTACCACCCAGACCGTCACATACTCCTTTCCCATGGGCTGTTGCATAGAAATGCCACTCTGCCTCAATTCCAAAATCATGAACATGGTGGCATAAGTTTGAAAAGTTTTTTCTGTTTTTAAATTGCGCAGCTGCACCATCTGAGAAGTAGTAAATTTTTTTCAAATCTCTAATTACTTCCAACTTCAAATGAGAGATAAGCCTTTTCTGGAATAAATGAACAGCAGTGGTGTCATGCTGTAGACATTCAGAGATACATACAATACTTTTGTAGTGTATATTATGATCATTGTAGTAGACTGCTATAGGAAAAATAGTTGCTTGATCATTGTTCCAATGAAAAGACTGGGCTTCATCCTGTAGTACAAACGAATAATTTTCTGCAAAGTCCATACATACCACAGCTTCATTTACTCCAATATTCTGCTTCAAGTGATTATAATATTCTGCCTGTCTTCTTGCAATAAAAGAATGTCTCTTCAAAATCAACAACTGTTCACACAAAGTTTCTATAAACTCATCTGCAGTTTTGATGAAGGTTACTAAATTACATCTGTCAACAGAAACCCACTGCTTGTATGTAATGTTGTCCACCAGTTCATTATCTAGCAGCAACTGTAACTCATCTTTCAAATTATCTACACCTGGACATGAAGGACATTCATTAAGGTGGCATGCTGTGCCTGGCTCTTCACACATTAACTTCGCTAAACAGGAATTATAATTACTTATATCTGTGCCATCATTCAGTGTAATTTGTTTGGATTTCAACACTTGTAGCATTAATTTAACATTCTGATGCACTGTACAAACGCATACTGTGTGGGTACCACTTCCTCCAGCCAAGACGCAATGTTTAGGTCGTAAATCAGCAAATTTCGAAAATCCAATCTTATCAGTAGGATTTTTGTTTTTGAACAGCTCGTACACTTCCTTCAAGTTGCCCATCACTAGCCTCTTCTGTACATGAATTCTACTACTGTCACCCGTTTTCACAGAAACAAAATCTTTTTTTCCAGGCATAAGACGGCTGACATCATCACTGTTGTAGAACCCTATTACCTTCTCAATCACAGATTCATTAAAAACCTTTCCTGGTTTAGGATTTGGTGTTGCCAGAATACCCTTCGCTTTCACCAATGCTTTAGCTTTTCTTGCCATTCTGTTGCTAACCTGAAATTCATTTTGTATTTCACTGCATGACCAGCTTTTAGGTAGTAGTAATTTGCAATTTTTCACTAACACTTATATTTTCTTCTTGAAACTTTTCTTTTAGCTGACAAATGACTTCACATGATTCTGATTTATGGTCAACAGTTTTCTCTGTATTTGTACTTGCTGCTGTTAGTACCTTTTCTGTCAAACATTTTTTTATTTTACTGTATTTTTTATCACAGTATGATTTCATTTGCAACTTCCTCTTAGCAACAGGTGACTCCTCTAGAGAGCTTAGAGACTTATTAAGGTACTCTAAGGTAACATCTAAAGCTACAAATGATTCATCAACATTAGTAGGCCTAGTGGTATTGGCTACTGGTACTAAACAGTCATCTGTTGTATCTGTAACCTGTTTCTGCTTTGATAGTTCTTTCCTACAACTGTCACAAATTTTCATACCTACCACAATGGTGTCAAACATGTCACACATCCAGTCAGTAACAGGCCTCACACTTCTTTTCACACCCTGATGTCTGTCTTTCTTGAAAGGGTTGCAGCAGAAAATCTTTGCTGTTTCACTTACTTTTTCAGCCATACTGGGGAAATACACAATGCCTATTTTAATCACTGAACCCACTACTTTACATGCAGCAATACAGTCTTTGTACAGCCTTTGAAGAAAGGAAGCACACTGCATGAGAGTCAAGGCACAACTGAAGCCAGGTCCAACAGGTTACAACTTGCATTCCCTGGCTGACTCACATGCTTGCAGACTGTGTTTACTCATACCCATTTGACCACTTGCACAAGTTGGTATATGCATGTTGGTAAACAACTCCCTGGACAAAGGAATGGATTTTAGAATTAAGTGCAATATTCCTGTGCCATATATTCTTACCCAGCGTGCATAGTATTTGTTATAAATGTAAAAAAATATGATCCCATTTCGATCCCATAACAAAACTTGTAGGACATGATGCTGAAATATGTATGTTTCTATGAGAATTGTTTCAAAATTTTCAAAATATAGGTTTTTGAAAAATTCAGTTTTCAAATTTTTTTTGGGTAACCTTGAAAATATTTTTTTTCGAAAGTAGTCGTGTGACGTATCAAATTAAAGCTCATAATATAAGCTACATTTTGATACTTTTCCCACTCATCTATGTCAATTCCAGCTTGATTTATGCGTCATTTTGTGATTGCACTTATGCAGAAAATTTGGTTTTTTTCCATATTTCAGAAGGGTATAACTGGAAAACTACAACACATAAAAATCTGATATTTTGTACTTCAACATATCTCAGGTGGTACTTCATGACAACCAAGTATGACTAAAATCGGAGGTGGTCACGTTTTTCCATTGGTTCACTTGACATGGAATGACCCCTATTCTTCACGCTGCAAAAACCAAAAAGACTAAAGTAACAATCGTTTTCTTGATGCAGCTAAAGCCTTTTACAACATTGGCCATAATCACCTCAAGGCTACGTTATTGAATTCCCCAGCTCTTCGCAACTAGTTAATCTCATTGGAGCTTTACAAGAAGCAAACACAACACAAGTTCAATCAAATAATAGAAGAACTAAAATTATCCAACTGCGAAAAGGTGTTAGGCCTATGCAAGATTTCCATTATCACCTGCCTTGTACAACCTGGCTACCGATCGCATTTTGAATGAATTGTGTGAACCAACTATTGCATCAAAATTCGGTTTTGAACATGTAGCTGGATTACCTCCCGTGACTGTACTAGGATGTGCGGATGATACTGTGCTTATTGGTAATGACTAAAGCCCGGATTTTCATGCACTATCAAACTTAAAAATATGCATGCATTCATGCACTATCGTATCTGGGTCTGTCCATGAGAAGAGGTCCACATTCTCCAAAAATTGAAAGTAATAATACAGTGTTGATTGGTACACCAAAAGAAAGCTATAATACACTATTTTTGATAACTCAATTTTAAAATATGTTACTTTGGGTATTTCTCCATGTTTTTGAAGCCCAAACTTACATTTGAATTTTGCAGCAAGTACTTGACAAAATTTGTATACTAAAAAAAATTATATTTTAATTAAACTACCAAGACATGGGACAAAAACATTTGCTGAATGTTTCTCTGTGTTTTTAAGCTATGTTTAATAACATTTATTTCAGCATAAGATTTTTCAAAATGTAGAAAACCCCACTTTGAAAAATGACAAGTATTTGCTGTCCTGATACTAACAGAAAATACAAAAAAGTTGTGTTATAATGTTTTCACTGAGGCTATGTGTACAAGATGCTAGGAACTGCTAGTTTATGACCCAGGTAATAGATAGCAGTAGACACATTTTAAAAAAATCATCTAGAATTTTTTTTATAATGTTTTGTATTATGTCCTGATACTAACAACTTCTGGAGAGAAACTCTAAAGTGCACACTGTTGGACTGCTTTTGTGTGCATATTTTCAATATATTCATATAATTTCAAGAGAGAAAACTGTAGGCACATATCTGTCAACAAACAGATATGCTTCTGAATATATTTACAAGCCAAAAATATTTTATTTCCTTGAAATTATAAGCTGTACGTATGCTTTTATCAACAACATGGGCAAAACAAATTGTGAAAGGCAGAAGTTATTTATGGAAAGTCACAAGACTGATGAAAAATTTAAATTGAAGAGAAAGAACATAATAAAGAATTATACAGGATGAAAAAATTGAAAAAGAAATAACAGCACTAGAAGCAACATTAAGGAAAGGAGGCAGAAAGAAAAAGACTAAGCCATGCTACTAAAAAGCAAGCAGATAAAGCTTTCATCATCTGCTGTTGGTAAAGCCTATAAAAGAACTGAAAGAGCAATGCCATGAAGTTCTTGAAAAAGTGGCATATAAACTTGCTTAAAATTTTAGAATAGCCTATCGCTCAATAAAAGTCAAAATATGACTTTGATACAATTTCATATAAATCTATTCTCACTGTGATAGAAGGAGTTCCTGTCTTAGCTTCATATTCAAGACAAGCAGTGTGCTCCTTTCCTGAATAACAATACAATTGCATTGTAAACATGTATTCTGTAACTTCGTAACGTTGGCCTCAATGTAATTTAATACAACTTGTTATGTTCTAGTTTAAAAAATTAATATTATATAATAATAAAATCAGGTAGGCCTAAACTGATATGACAAAGTTAATGTTGAATCAATTATAATTGCAATTATGATATGCAGAAAATAGGTTTTTCTAATCAGATTAAAATCGACCAGTGTCAGCAGAACTACAGATTTGTGATACCTTGACAATTGCGCACTCACATAAAAATAAAAAATAAATTAAAAAAATATCCATGTCAAATTGATTGGTTCCGGGATTTGATCCGGGGACCTCCAGAATACGAGTCCAAGATGTTACCATTTGGCCAACTCAGTCAGTTTGACCGTGTTGTTTGATAAGCGTATGTGAAGGAATAGTGTTAACTGTCAAATTATACCGTTAGACAAGAATTAAAAAACATGTGACCTTTAATTAGTTGTTACTCTGGTACCGGTCAACCGATTAGGTCCAAAATTAATAGGCTTCTAGCCATGGACGTTATAAATGCTTATACCAAGTTTCATGAAAATCCGATAAAGCACATTTGAGTTATGGGGCTTTTGTTATATAATACCATAACAATGCACTAAATTGGGCATTATTCCGGTACCGGCCAACCGATTTGGTCCAATATCAACAGACGTCTTCCCATGGACATTATAAATGTGTATACCAGGTTTCATGAAAATCCGATAAAGTGAATTTGAGTTATGGCGCTTTTAAATAAAAACACTAAATTGGGTTTGATGCCGGTACCGGTGAACCGATTTCGTTCAATATCAATAGGGTTCTTCCCATGGACATTATAAATGTATATACCAAGTTTCATGAAAATCCGATAAAGCGTATTTGAATTATGGTGCGTACAGACACATGGACAGACAGACAGACAGCAGACAGACGGACAGACATTTTTCCGTCCCCCACACACAATCTCATAAAGTACCATACTGGCACTTAATAATGACATTAGTTACAATTGTAATTTGACTGTAATATGTTCATCCATTTGAAAGTCATTTTGTCCTGATACTAACTGTCCGGATACTAACGCACATGCAGTTACAATTACTAGTATTACAAAGTATTAAAATTAAAAATCCATAAAACAAAATATACCAACTGAGTCTTGAATAATGTATGATTCAACTGCTTTAAGCAAAATTTTAATACATGCAGTAAATTAGGAGGAACTTTTACAATAATTCATTCAAATTTTTTAACCTTATTTCCTCGTCCGTATACTAACAAAACAAAAATGAACAATAAACAGTTTATTTTTGCCATCAATCCCAAATAAGATACTGGGAATAGAAACTAAGAGTGGTGTTCAAGATGTATACAGCAAAATTGTTTTCTGTAAGTCAAATATCACACTGTACTTCAAATTATGAAGTTTAAATTTCAACCAAAGTGTCCTGATACTAACAATGGACAGTCCCATCTCCAAATATGCACAATGAAGGGCGAAACATGCACTATCAAAAATCCGCACTGTACTGCAATATATTTCAATTTATCTTAAAACAATATACGAGTTTTTCCAAATTCTCCTCACTAAAACACGTGTATTTATCAGTTAACTTAGGACATTCTTGAACGCAGAAAAGGATCTATCTATTTCACAAGAAGTAACAGGTGCATAGGCCTACTTAAGGGAAGAAATTTGACTAAGGGAAGAGATTTGACTGAGGGTGAGATCGAATTCCATGTCTTTTACATTTTCTACACATAATACGTCTTTCACGTTTTCAGAAGTTTAAGATCAGGGTTTGAACTAAGTACCTTCTTAAGTTTTCCCTCTCACACCCATTTCTCCAGAGCACGATTCTAAAGATAATCTTCGGTCTTCAACAATGGCTAGTGACTGACAAATTCAAGCAGTGAACATTCTGTTTAGCAGTTTTCTTTCAATGGAAGGTGGTGGGGGTCGGCGAGTCGGCATTTTCTTTTGTAGCCTTGTGTATTATATTACTGTTTATTTAGGGTAAACAGTAGCTTGCACTCTCAAATTCATGCAGGTGACAGACTCTGTTGCCAAGTCAATCAAAATATAACAACGGCAATGCAATACAACATTTTTACGTTTCTTTGAAAAGCCAAGATTTTAGGGAGGCATATTCATAATATGCACAGTTATGCATGGTAACTTGATATTATGCACTAAAACCATAACATGAGGTTTTATATGCAATAAAAACGTCTGAATATGCTACATTAAGCCCAAAAAATCCAAAACATGCATTATGCATGAATTTTGCCATAAAAAGGCCGAAATATGCAAACATGCACGGAAAAAATATGTTTATTTGGAATCCATAAGTCATGTAATGAGTAACTACAAAGTTTGAGAAGTGTAACCAAAGTATATAAAAACATGCATTTGCATGGAAATCCGGGCTCTAGTAATGACGAAGCTTCTGCAACTGAACTCGCTAAGTCGGCTATCAAGAGATTCTCAGAAATCGTATTGAAGCTGAATCCAACAAAGTCTGTTGTCATTAATATTGACAAAGGCCATCTCACTGAAAGAAACCTTTCTATATATATCCTGATTTTGAGGTACACTCCATCAGTAAAAACGAATCTATCCAATATCTTGGAGTAAATTTTTGGATTCCATTATATTCAATTGTAGTTCTACGTTAAAACACCTAAATAATAAACTGGACAATCTAGCAACTTCACCGTTCCTACATGCAGATCAAAAATATCACATCCTGAATTCTTCTGTCTGCCCTTCCCTAATTTATAAGTTTCAGACTACTCCTCCTGAGCTGATACCAAAAAAATTCCTGGACTATGCAGACAGACTAATAAGAAGTGCAGTGAAGGAAATGCTAAGCCTTCCCATGGATATCCCAGATGCAATGATCTACAGCCCTAGGAAATATAAAGGATTAGGGATATTCAGAACAAAATGGGAAGTAATATTGCAGCAAATCAATGCACTGCGATGCCTATATAAGACTAGAGGTGTACAAAACAACCCTGAGTGCCAGGGGTTGTGGGACGTGGGTTAACTTGTATTCCTATTAGCTTCCGTCAAATAGAAGCTTTTTCGCTCGGGTTTAGGCAGGTGCGCACTCAAATGCTCGTGAAAACATGTGATTGTCAAGGCAATAGACAAACAAAAGAAAGCATGCAGTGCGTCATTTGTGCAACGCTGCACTCTTCTGCTGGAAGTGTGTGTGTATGTAAAGGCAGAAGACAAACAAACAAAACATTTCAAGAGCATATCAACTCCTCTGTACTGAACTTTAAATGAAACCTCATGCTCTTAGCTGGCGTGTCTGCAATGCAGACATTCCACATGCCATTCTTTTGAGAGAGAATTTGACGTGTTTGGCAATTACATACACAATTTTCCTCATTTACTCTTTTGTTAACACTCTATCATGCAAGGAAGAACATGCATGCATTTTAGGCTGCATTTTTTCACCACGCTTGATTGCCTGAAAGTTCCGTCCACTGCTGCTACCCCTCACTTCCGAGCCTTGCGTGCGCACCTCACTATTGTACCATGGCTTCCTTCAAGGAAGCCGAAGGAAGCCACGATTGTACCCTTCATCATATATGCATAAAAACATGCAAATTCACAGTATTACGAAAATGACCCTTGCACCATATCAAAAGTACACAAAATAAAATAAAATATTCCGAAAATGACCCTTGCACCAAAATGGTTACTTCTCATGAACTATAATGCTCTCTAAACTTAAATACATGAAATTTTGGGAAAAAATAACTTTATGTCACATCCGAATCATCCACTCCTACTCTCTAACAGGACCCGCCTGGAAAGTAGGGGTTTTGTGTGGGGGAGAAACTCTAGCAGCGGCATTTGAACTACTAGCAGTGACTGTACCGCCATCTACGAGTAACTTGGTGAAACTGAAAAACTTAGAATAATTTGTTTCTCCTTTATTCTCTTCTTCCCGTCTCATTCCTCTCACCTCCTATTCACCCTACCTATTCCTAACCGTAAATTTTAGATCGACAGGGATTCGAACTCGAGATCCCCAGCACCGCAGCTAGGAGACTTAATCATTAGGCTACGCCACAAATGAACATTGAGCAGTGAAGGAAGCTTGAGTTATGATAGGTTTCATGAGTTTTAACGCAAGAATCATTTTTTATAATTTTGAGATTTTTTTTTAGTTACAAAAAGAGCAGTGTTGGTGTAAGGTAATTATCCTGCATCAATTAAGCCGTATTTTATGTTATAATATGGCGTTTTTTGTAATTGTGAAATATTATGTATGGCGCAAGGGTATTTTCTTTTATTATGAAATAATGAGCCGTATTCATAACAACAAAGGATATCCTCCCAAGCATAAGGTAGAAGTGTAAGGTTATGATTTGAAGTAAAAGGTAGAAGTGTAAGGTTATGATTTGAAGTAAAAGGTAGAAGTATAAGCATTTCCTTTTTTTCCATATCCATAAAGATTACCTTATACTTGCGAGGATATCCTCTGAGCACAAGTAAAATGTTGGCTTGTGTAAGCCCTGAACGACAAGCTAGAACATGTTGTAACAAGTCCTAACCTGCTTCCGTCACTTCACTCACGCATTACTCAGTTGTGCTACGGGCCGTATCAGTGAGCGTTCTCCTATCAGTGATGCAGTGAAAGTGACAGTGAAAGCGTAGCAAACGCTAGTAACGAACTACAGTTGATAGCAAAAGGTATTGCCGCTGCTCCCACGATTTTGGAGAAATCTCAGGTACCAAACATAAAACTAAGAAAGGACGAGACCATTGCAATACTTACAAAGATATACGAAGCAACAATTGGTAAGCCATTTGATGCGAAAGGTTTATTAAAAAAAATCAATTAGCAATATGAAAGCAAGGTTGAAAGAAAAAATGGAGCTAAAAAAAAACTGGGAATAAAGTGATACAATTTTAGCTTGGGAGAAACATTTACTAAAATCTTTGGAAGGTGACAGCAATCCTACACTAGGAAGAAATGGAGGGGCCATGTAGATTGGGATTGATGCAGACAGATCTACCCAGCAAAGAGGGAGTGAAGTAAATACACAGCGAAGAGGGAGTGATGTATCATCTGAGCAATCAGGTAGTAGTGTCAGGGCTGTTCAACCGTTGTTGGCACCAAAAAGAAAATTAGTAACAGAAACAAACACAAACAACTAAACTTAGTCTTGATGGAAATGGAACGTAGCCTACTTCATGTCAGAAAAACTTTACCAAAACATGTTATTCGACTTTTTTCGTTAGACAAACACAATTTTATTTCCCAAACTGGTGTATTTTGTAATTTCGAAAATATGTAATTGGTTTAACAAACATTGTAACACAATTTTGTTTTCCAAACTTAACATGTTATTTGACTTTTTTTTTGTTAGAAAACACAATTTTATTTCCCAAACTTGTATATTTTGTAATTGTGAAAATGTGTAGGCCTAATTGGTTTAACAAGAAATTAAAATTGTTGATTACAATACTCAAGTTTCTTCTGATTTATTGTCCTTGATGGGAAAGAGGTAGTTCATCATTATTAATAATGTCACGGTTTTCTTCATCTTCTTCTGGCACTTCTTCAGCAGGTTTGAAATCAGGATCGCCCAACATTTTTTGAGATGTTATGGAGCACAACACAGGTAACGATTATTTTTTATAGATTTTCCAATTTCACGTGACAAACGTATTGTAAGATAGGAAACTGGCATTTCAGTTGGCCAAAACATTGTTCAATTATTACTCTTTCTTTTTTCAAAATCTTGTTATAATATACCTCTGCCCCAGGAGAAGGATTTCTAAATGGTGTCATGAGCCATGGTTCTACCCCATATCCATCATCACCAAGTAGCACAACATTGCCTTTATTTCTTATTTGTAATGTCACTTGTGAATTTTTCCATATCCTGGAGTCATGAACGGATCCAGACCAACTAACATCGCCACTAGTGAACATTTCTCTGGCATCACAAGTGGCTTGAACATTCGATTAATGTATTCATCTCCAAGGAGTTTTGGTTTTAGTATCCCTATGTGGGTACAATCAACAACACCAATAGCTGATGGAAACTTATATTTAGTTTGCCACAACTGTTTTGCCTCTGTTATTTCAGTGTTGGTAGTTGGAAACTTTATCCATTCATTTGAATTTGCGATTATACTGTCAACAACAGCATTGACAGTCCAAGACACCGTAGCTTGACTAACACCAAGTTCTTGACCGATAGGCCTACCCTTTTGATAGCCAGGATCACTGAGATAATGTAAGCATACGTTCATTCTATGAACAGAGGACAATGCACCTCCCTGAGTTTCTTCACTTTTACCTAAAAATCTGTCAGCAAGCCATTGTACATTTTCTTCTTCAAAACAGTATAACATTTTAAAATCTCGAACAAGTATAGGTAAGCGGGGCTTGTAATGTTTCACATCCACAACAACTGCCATCGCGCTGAAAATCGCGGAAACAACCTTTCACTACAGAGGTGAGTTTGATACTGACCAACCTCAGGATTTTTGAAGGATAACCGGTATTCTTTTTATTTAAAGTAAAAGGTCAAGATTATGTATACCCAATTACTTTTATATGAGTAGGCTATAAGGATATGCATGTACTCTACAAGTATAAGGTTTTGTTTGAATATATTATGAATACAAGCAGAAGGATTTCCTTCATATTTTGCTAGTATACCTAAGCATATCCTTTTCTTTATGAATATGGCCCAATATTTTTTTTTTAAATTGTGAAATATTATGTTGGCTCTGGAAAGTTTTTTTAATAGATATATAGGCCTATAATCGGTTTTTATAGTTGTGAAATAGGCTATTATGTATGGTGCAAGGGCTACCGTCACATGGCGGGTCCTGTAATGCTAAAGAGGCATTGAGCAGCGGCCAGCAGGTGGGTAGAAGAGAGGTGAAGCGGCCGTGGTGAGTGGAAGGGGGACTCGGGTGAGACATAAAGTTCCCTCTCGCTGAATTCTCCCTTCACCATTCAGCAATCACTCATGGTCTAGTGGTTAACGCTGCTGGTTACGGTAATAGTGGTCACAAGTTCGAATCCCGGTCGATTCAAAATTTACTGTTAGGAATAGGTCCCAAATATGAAATGAAATGTAGGCAGGGCGAGGATAAAGTGAGAGAAAGGGAGGAAGTGAGAGGAAGAGGAAGAGAAAAAGGGATTTAAAGGAAAAAATAAATATCTCCCAGTTTCACCTTTTGCATTACTAGCAACGCCATCTAAGAGGAGACATTCGAAACTCTAAATCCCTCCTTCCCAGGCAGATCCCATTAGAGAGTTGGTGGGAGGAGCCTAGTGTGCTAGCTACAACTATTTTCTCCCTTATTTTTGTTTAAAGAAGATACCGGTATAGACTTTATGACAATGTAACAAGTTTTGATTTGAAGGTAATAATCTATTTTGGGAAAAATATATATTGCGACTCACCAGAGTCCCCCACCACTACTACTCTAACGGGACCCGCGTGGAAAGTAGGGGTTTTGGGTGGGGAGAAAAATAATTTATTTCTCCTTTAAGTTATTCTCTTCTTCTCTTTCTTTCCCGTCTCTTCCTCTCACCTCCTCTTCACCCTACCTATCTATCGGAACCCCTAGCGTTATAGCTAGGAGTCTTAACCCACTACGCCACGAATGACAGTTGAGCAGTGAAGAAAGATTTCATATATTTAAGGTACTAAGGGTGACTTCATGCATTAACGAGTGTTAACGCAAGAATCGCTTTTTCAAATTTTGAAATGTTTTGTTTGTTACGAAAAGAGTACTGTTGGTGCAAGGGAATTTTTCTGCATCAATTAAGCCATGTTTTATATCATAACACAGCGTTTTTAAAAATTGGAAAATATTATGTAAATTTCAATTTTTTATATTATCAAATCGATGTTTAAAGATCGTGAAATATGATGTTTGGTACAAGGGTATTTTTTTAATTGTTTGAAATTTTCTATAATTCGTGAAATTTTATTTTGTTTTTTATAATGGTAATTGCAATTATTAGAGCAAGCTGCGGGCTTATGCGCGCGGGAAGATGCACGGTAGGCGGTGAGGGGGAAGCGAGCATGCAGGCAGGCTGGCGGGGAAGGCGACCGGGCCGATGGAAAGGGGAGCAGGGTGAGTCGGAAACTATAAAATTGCCTCTATTTTCACATAGATGAAAATAAGTAAAAAGTTGTGTGTTAATCCCTTTATATGGTAATAAATATTGTTCTACTTCTTGATAACATTTAATGTAGTAAATTGAATCTAATTCTCACAGAACTTCCACTCTGTTACTACATTCTCACCTGTGAATGTGTTATTTTCTAACCTTGTTAATTTAATGCAAAATACCATTCTGTAAAGAGGACCAGTAGGCTACCTCAGTAGATTTCTGCAGAATGAAATATTACATTAAAAAATTACATGGTCCAAAAGAAGTAATTAAAAAAGAAATCTAACATTGAAATCTGCCCTTTTTTTAGGAGAATGACCCATACCGGTAATGCTTATATAATTACCTTAAAATGACAACATACATCCACAAAATTATGCATGCAGGTATGAAAATTGGTTAGTAAATGACAGGGTTATAACCACTGAATCATCAGGATCTCTGTAACTGTACCGGAAGCTAATTGATTTGGTGGTAGGCCTAAATAACACACTAAATTATGCTACTGGTATGTTAAGTTTAGTATTGCAAACACTAAATAGCAAATTCCAAGTTAAATACTTACCTTTATTCCACTGCGACCCTGTTGTTTAAGCAAGACATTTTCAGGTTTCATATCACAATGTATTATTTTGTTCTTGTAGAGGGCATCCAAACACTGTAGCAATGAATGTGAGAATTTTCGCACTAACTGAAGACTAAAACCTTGAAATTTGTTCTTCTTGATCAGTTCATAAAGATTTATAGACAGCAGTTCGAAGGTAATACACATATGATTTCGGAATGTAAAACTATCATACATGTGAATGATGTTCATTGTGTTATCCTTGTCCTGTTTACGCAGATGTTCCAGAATGCGAATTTCTTCTTGAGCTTGTCTGTGAAACCTTTTCTCATTTCGAACCATTTTTAGAGCTACATGCTCATGGTTTTTGTGGTCGTATGCTTTAACTACCTGTCCAAAACTTCCTTTTCCAATCACTTTTAAAACTTCATACCTGTAAGCAACATGATCATGTGGTATGTGAACATAGGAACCTTGTTCATTGTCATACCCACAATTGTTTGCAGTTCCAATTATTCCAGGCCTTTTTTTGGCATTTGCACCAATGAAATAAATATTGGGATACGTGAAGATTTCGTGGTGTTCATAGGGAGTGAGCTTATTCATATACAATTTCATTACCTGGTCAGGAGTAGCAACCATCGTTTTTGGTTTCGATGAGCCATTTTTATTTTGCACGGGACTATTAGTTCCATCAGAAGCTACAGAATTGACTAAAGGTAATGGCTGGTTCCCAGAATTGGGTTGATTTGAAATCTGCGAATTGAGACTTGGAGGACTAGGAAGATGAATAAGCGCGGAGTCCTCGAGAAGTTGTTGTGCTGTCTTCAAAGGTGGCAGATGGTTACTGTTTTCCGTAATGTGAGACAAGTACGTCTCACTGGGGGTGCTGGACGGTGCCCCATTAATGTTAGCCAGCAAGGAGCGTGTGCGTGATAACGGCATGTCAGATGAAAATTGCTTATGCAGCGATAGTTACCCTCCACTAGACATTCTCCACTAGTCCGTACTCAGCCACAACTTTTACACACATGCCGATTACAATCCGGAACAGTCAGAGATGAATATTAGCATTGTGAGATTCTAAAATTTGAGGTTCTCTTATAAAGAGAAACCCCAAAAAATAAACATTTTGTTTCTAAACGTTCGCCATCACATCCCAAAGTACACATCCTACCGTCGCCATTTTAAAAACATTGCGGTGTTCTTTCTTTTTTCCTGAAGCAAAGAGCATGAAGAAACCTCGAGTGTAGAGGGATGTAGCGAACTAGAACCAGCAGATGTCACTACTGCTCTAGAAATGATAAGTCCAAAACTGAGTTCGGCGTGCTTTGCTTTAAGAATTTTGAATAATATATTAAAACAGGATGCATTACTTATGGTATATTTTGCATATTTTCACTCGGTAATGAGGTACGGGATCATATTCTGGGGCAACTCTTCCCATAGGGAGAAAATATTTAGATTACAAAAGCGGGCAATAAGAATAATATGTGGAAAGAAAAAAAGGGAATCTTGTAAACCGCTATTTGAAAAATTAAAAGTCCTCACTCTTACAGGGGAGTTTATATACTCTGTTATGTGTTATGTAGTGAATAATATTGATAAATTTCAAACTAATTTTAGTGTACATGGACGTACTACCAGAAACATGAATGATCTACACAGACCAAATAACTCGTTAAAACTCTTTCAGGAGGGTGCTTATTATTCGGCAGTACAGATATATAACAAGCTTCCAAACTACATTAAATTATTATGTATTCAAAGAAAAAACAAACCTTTCAAAACAGCTGTTAAGGAATTTTTAATAACTCACACTTTCTACAATTTGGAGGAATATTTCCAGCTTGGATAAATTGGCAGCTTGCAGTTTCTGTAGGCCTATACTATTGTTATAACATGCATGTATTTTTTGATCTGACGTGTTCTATATCCTTGAGCCCCGCTCAACACAGGATCTACAGGACGAGATATCTACATCTACATCTACATCTAGCCTGTATGCCGTTTGCCAGCAAGGTTTGTAGACGGTATATTCTACAGACCTTGGTTTGCAACTTGTTTTCCCAGGTACCATATGGTAAGTCACTACTAGGCTCATTTCTTTATATACTGGACACTTCCAGAATATATTTACGTAAGAAAGCTCAAAGAAAAATTGCAGACGATTGAAGTTATCTAAATCGAAAGTAGTAGTAGTAGTAGTAGTAGTAGTAGTAGTAGTAGTAGTAGTAGTAGTAGTAGTAGTAGTAGTTGTAGTAGTAGTAGTAGTAGTAGTAGTAGTAGTAGTAGTAGTAGTAGTAGTAGTAGTAGTAGCAGTAGTAGCATAGGCGTAACCAGGCTGACCATATGGGGGGGGGGGTTATAACGTCTGGGGGGTATGGAATACCCCCCGGGTATGGGGGTTCGGGAGTCCTCCCCCGGAAAATTTAAAAAATTAAGATGCTCAATAACGAGTTTTAAGCTTCCCACGCTTTATACTCGTATTAAGTAATTTATAAGCAGACTTTAAAAAATTGTACAATTTTCCTTTTTTTAATCAATGGGGGGTTCAAACCCCCCAAAACCCCCCTCGTTACGCCTCTGAGTAATAATAATAATAATGATAATAATAATAATTTATTGTTCATAGACTTGTAACAAGTATTGAACATAGTCAAGTTTAAGTAAGTATAATTAAGTCATAGTATCTTAAAACCAAAAGTAAGTTTACATCATTTCTTAATGCTATATAGAATACATCCAGTAAGACAAGTGAAGTACCAAGTCTATGATAAGCAGCTATGTTAGCTCTTTTCTTTTAATATTCTTCCAAGCTGTAAAGGGCTTTATCGATCATGTATTGTTTGAGGGCTTTCTTCAATCTCGTACCAGTGAGAGACTTTAATTCTGTTGGAAGCTTGTTGTAAAAGTTTACACCTATTATTACAGGGTCTTTATTCATAGATTTTAAATTGTACCCTGAATGTGTAGGTCTTTGCAGATCCTAGTATTGTACTCGTGAACATGTTCATTTAATGCATTTAATGTGTTATTTCTTGTCATAAGTATTTTTTTTGTAATATCAGTATTCTATTAATGTGAATCTTTCCTGCATAGCCCCACAGTTCTATCCCATATGATATATGAGGAATTATTAATAAATAATATATCATTTTTATCAAACTTTCATCAGCATACTGTGCTAACTGCCTTAAGAGGAATATGCCTTTACTGACTTTCTTACATATACTGTCTATATGTTCTGTCCAGGATATATTCTTGTCTATAATTAATTCTAATAATATATGACTGATTGATTCAGATAGGTTTGTATTATTTATATTTACTATTATTTTGTCTTTACTATTTCCATATTTTAATTCAAAGTGTGCATGATTACATTTTTGCTTATATTTATGTGCAGATTATTTTCATTAAAATATATCAAGTCTTTGGTTACCTGTGGAATCACTGTCTTTATTGAATCCATGGTTTTGCCCCATATAACTAATGAAGTATCATCAGCGTAAGATACCATTTTTGTATTTTCTATATCAGGTATATCATTAACGTAAATTAAGAACAGAAGAGAGCCTAACACTGAGCCTTGGGGAACCCCATACTTTGTAACCCCACTGTCAGATCTGATGTTATATACATGTTTTCCTTCATTAAATTTTAATTCCGTATATTGAATTCGTTCTTGCAAGTAGGAAGATATAATTTTGTTCGCAATACCCCTTATACCATAGTGGTTAAGTTTTTTCTAACAGTGTACCATGTGAGACAATATCGAAAGCTTTTGAGAGGTACATAAATAGACTTATTACCTCTTTTCCTTTGTCAAGTTTCAACATGATCTCATGTATAAATTCAATTACAGCCGTTATTGTCGATCTACCTTGTTTGAAACCATGTTGTGAATTAATCAATATATTATTGCTCGAGAGGAAATCACTTATTCTAGGTAGCAGTACCTTCTCAAATATTTTCGCAAATGTGGATGTCAGTGTAATAGACCTGTAATTTTTAGTTTCATCCCTATTTCCTTGTTTGTATACTGGTCTCACAATACTTATTTTTACACAAGATGGAAATACACCTATCATTGATGAGTTGATAAGGTGAGTTAATACAAGGACAATAACATATTTACATTTTTTATACAATTATAGGTGAAATTTCATCCCAACCACAGGAGTGTTTATTATTCAAGTTAGTTATAATATTGTTTATTTCTTTTTCAGTTGTTGGATATAGATAAAGTGTATTACTTAGTGGCCCCCCTTTCAGTTCGTAGCTAGACAATGTATCTCGTGATGGTGTTTGACCAACATTAAGAAAATGTTTATTAAATAAATTGCTGATCCGATATGGGATGGTGACTCTCTCACCGTTCTCAATAAGTTCTATGTTGTTCTCTCTACTTCCATTATTATTTGACATGTTATTAATATTATAGACCACGTAGATTTGGCCACATATATGTAATGCGTTCTTTCAACTTGTCAGATTTGCACTTTAGTATGGTTTTTCTATATTCTTTCTTTATGATTTTATAGCGCTCGTTATATACTTCTAACCCAGTAGAACGATAGAGCAGATACACATCTTTAAGTTTTTCTCTAAGACTGGTAGTTTCTTTAGACAGTATAACTTTATTCGTGGATGAATATTTGTGGGGCTTACTAACTACAGGACACGTATCCTTTAATTTTTGTTTTAAATTATTGATAGAATGTTTCCCATTTTTCATTTATATTGGAAATTTTGTAGACTCTATCCCAGTTTACGTTTCCTAAACATTCCACGAGATTTATTAGACAGGTTTCGTTTGTTATTCTCACTAGGGTTAATGTGTTATTTACTATTTTAACCTGTGTGTCTATATCAATATATTGAGCATAGTGATCGGATATATGACTGTTTATTACTTTAGTTGTGTACTTACTGTCCTCGAAATTTGTTGCAATATGGTCTATAGTTGTTGCAGAGTGATTTGTAACTCTAGTTGGGGTCTATACAGTATCTTTGATATTATACATGTTCATAAAATCGCACAGCTTACTGTATTCATTGTTAGTGTAATCAGTATCTATATTAAAGTCTCCTAGCAAGATTATTTTAGTATTATTTGGCCTATATAATTTATTTAGTAGTTGGTCTAGATTTTCAAAGAAAACATTTACGTTTGTATTAGGTGATCTATAAATCCCGACTATGGTTATATAGTACAGCATATTGCATATATCTGGATTGCACTAACCTCAAAATACATATCAATACATAATTCTTTCACCCAGGCGATCTGTATGTGTTCAATGTTATCTCTTAAGTACAATGCAACCCCACCACCCTTGTTCAATCTTCTACTATAGCTGCTTACCACATTGTAGTCCTTCACTTTGCCCCATTCTATGTTTTCTTGCGTCGTACCGTGTTCCGTAGTAACAACTACATCTGGTACAGTTTTATCTAAGAAGACATTTAGTAAATCAATTTTATTTGTCAAATATTGAGTGTTTAGATGTAGGATCCTAATTCCCTGTTTTTTACTAGAGGCTAGCGAGGTGTCACACTGTCTTTGTCCTACACTACACTGGGTCATGTGGTTTTGTCCTCCATTACACCGGTTCATATAGTAATAGTTTTCTCTTATCTTCTCTGTTTCTGCATATTTTCTCTACATATGGGGAGATTGATGTCAAACAGTTGATTATTGGATGCTCCATAAGGTGACCAAGCTTGAATCAGGTTAGGCTTGGTCAGCAAGTCACGTTTCCCTGGCAATTAACATCTTCTATGTGGGGTAGAGCTATAGGCCTATTCTCATTTAGTTTATTAGCGGATTCCAAAGCTATTTTCTGGGTAAAGTCTATAATTTTTCACTTACATATTTTTTGCCCAGGCTATTCAAATGGAGTCCATGTCTAGTATAGAACCTGGCACCTATCCTACTAATATCTATAAAGGATACATTTTTATGTTGATTGCACATATTAGACATGATTTCATTCACTCTTCTCACCTCCAGATTAATACATGACCGCACTGGTAGATCGTGTCTATGCGGCACTGAGAAAATCAAGATGTTTGTATTCTTATAGTGATACAATGTCCGTCGAAGAGAGAGCAGAAGTTTCCTGGACTCATTTCTAGCAACATTGTTCGTTCCCTTGAGAAATACTACAGCATCTTTTGGTCCCAGTAGATTCAACTCTGTAGTTGTGGTTGCTACATTCTCGAAACCAGCATTCGGCTTAATTTTGCTGTTGATATATAACTGGTGAGTTTCACTTAATTTCTGTGCAATATTTCTTCCCTGACTGTCTGCAAACAATCTTATGCATGCAGTAAATTTAAAGGAAGGTCCTAGTATAGGCCTAGGATTAGTTGTGAGGTTAACTGTTTGTCCTACATGATCGAGTTCATTTTCCTCCTGTAGATTCGTCAAGGGTTCAAACGAGTTACTTACCATTACTGGTTTTTCATTTATAGTTTTCCGTGCGACACCTTTTCCCTTTGAGACACGTGTCCATGTATGCTGTAGGTGGTGTGGGGATACACTGTGCACTGTGTGGTGATGGGATTCACTATGTACTTGGTTATACTCAGCACTCAAGTTATTTTCAAGCTTTTTGTTTTCTTCAAGAGACTTTATTCTATCTATCAAAAGACAGTTGTCACTTTTTAACACCTCAATGTCATTACGGAGCACATTAATTATTTCCATTGCACTGTAATAATCACAATTTTCGGAATCTGAGTCATTAGCTTCTCCATTTTGGATGCAGCTGTTACAAAAACAATCTGCCTTTACGTCAATTTCTTCAATATTCAACACATCACCGCATTTAAAATGATACCATAGATCGCAAACATCACACAATATGCCTTTTTTTTACTGTTCTTCTACATTTACCACATATGTCGTTTAATTTAAAGCGTTTTGTTCTATCTACATGATCACTTGAAGGCGCCATCTTGATGTCCTTCCTTTATAGTGCCGGAGCAACTGAAAAACACGTCCGCTCTGCGTGGTAGCTCACGACAAATCTATCGTCATTGAAGATACAAATGTTTAATGTTTATTATTTGTCTATAAAATCAATGCATATTGATATCAGACATGTCAAATGAACTTACATAACTATGGATAAAATAAAAAAAAATTAATATAAATAATATGTACCGGTACATACACATTTATAAAAATATACGTTCAAAATTCTTAGTATCTATCCTACATTCCTATTTTATCCTCATCTAGATATTCTTGCACATTATAAAATGGATGGTTTATTAACCAATTATATATCCTACTTTTAAAACTAGATAAAGGTAGGCCTAAACTGGTTACCTGCACTGGTAATTAATTAAAAAGTTTAACTCCTAAATTTTATAATATTTCTTGGTCTTCATTATTCTTTGGGCTGTTGTATTTAGTTTTTCTGCATTTCTAGTTTCATACAAATGAACATCATTTCTCCGAATATACAAAGTAACATTTTTTTCATATACATCAATATCTCCATTATATATAAATTTACCACAGTCAGAATTCTAAACGAGATATACAGTGGCTTGCAATGTTGATTCTTACTTTTACCTTACCTGTTAACACTCTCAGAGCTTTCTTTTGTATTAATAGTACTTGATTTACCTCTGAACCACTTCCCCAAAGGATTAACCCATATCTAATTACACTATCAAAAAATGCAAAATAAGCACATCTTAAATACTCTTTGGGAACAGCTTCTTTAAGGGACTGCAATAAAAAAATGGTCCTAGATTTTTTTTGCAAACTTCTTCTATTTGACACTTCCATGTAAGCTGTTTATCCAAATGCAGACCCAACAGTTTAACATTTTCACTCATTTCATCATCTATTAGATCAAGTTTTCTCAGGGTAAACACAATATTTTGTGTCTTATTCTCATTTAGATACAAACCATTTCTCCTAAACCATATTTATATTTTCTGTTTTGTGCTATGTACCAAGTTTCTCAATTCTTCATAATTTGTATGTGTATTTAGATATGTAGTATCATCATGTGAATCATGAAGTATTGCTTAATAAATTGAACTATTATGGTATTAATAACATTAGCTTAAAGCTTGTGCGTGATTATCTAACAGACCGCCAACAGATAGTCACCATAGGGAAAGCCAAATCTAGTAAAGCTATCATCAACATTGGTGTACCACAGGGATCCATATTGGGACCATTTTTATTTATCGTTATGATAAACGATCTCCCCGCTAACATAGGAACTCATACAGTTTTATATGCTGATGATACCACATTTATAGACGTCAGTGATGAATTAGATACTCTTGACAATTTAGTGAGTAACACATCAGTGCAAGCATCTAATTGGTTTCGAATGAATGGTTTTCTGCTCAATGAGAGTAAAACTCAACACTTACAATTCAAACTAAGAGCATCGAATGTGGTAAATATTCTTGAGTCGGAGAGTGTAAAGTTTTTGGGAGTCTTCATTGATCAGAAGCTGACTTGGAGACAACATGTAAATTATATCAGTGCTAGGCTGTCGAGGGTTATCTATCTAATACACAACCTTAAGAAGTGCATACCTCGTAATTATTTGCATACTTGTTATTTTACATTCTTTCAAGGTATAATGCAATATGGTCTGCTACTATGGGGTAACTCCAAACACATTGAAAGTATACTGATCCTCCAAAAAAAGGTGATTAGAATCCTCACAGGATCATCTAGGCGGGAACATTGCAAACCATCATTCATACAAATGAGAATATTAACGGTGGTAAACCTGTAT
Source organism: Ectobius pallidus (assembly GCA_964059195.1). Lineage (NCBI taxonomy): Eukaryota > Metazoa > Arthropoda > Insecta > Blattodea > Ectobiidae > Ectobius > Ectobius pallidus. The sequence continues at coordinate 9,423,794 of CAXKWD010000013.1, forward strand.
ATTTATTCGGTATTGATCTATACAAAAAAAAATCTTCCAGACTTACAATGTAGAAATGAAGTACATCATTACAACACGAGACATAATAATCAAATATATATACCGCATCACAGGTTATCCAAATCATTAAATAGTTATAAAATTGTAGGGCATAAGTTATTTAACAAACTTCCTCTAGAATATCAACTGCTACCTATAAACATTTTCAAAAGGACAGTATATGACTGGCTGATAAATAACCCCTACTATAGTATTGATGAATTTTATACATGTAATATAAATACTGTATGAGCTTCACCATGGTGTGTACTCGTTTTTCTTTTATTTGGGTTTTTATGTACTATTTATAGGGGACGTAACTATATATTTGGACAATTTTTTTATGCTGGTGCTTAACCTGATATAATTATATACTTTGACGTTGTCCATAGCTAAATGTTTTTAGCTCTATGACAATAAAATTGCTTATTATTATTATTATTATTATTATTATTATTATCTGCATATACCACAGTTTGTGCTGAATTACAAGATGACACATCATTAATCATAATCAGAAACAAAAGAGGGCCCAATACAGAACCCTGCGGGACTCCAATATTTACCTTAGCTACCTGCGAGCGTTTGTCCTTTATTATGACTACTTGTTCTCTATTTACAAGGTAGGGCTTAAACATATTTAAATCCTTTCCCTTTATACCAAAAATATTTAATTTTTTTAATAAGATGTCATGTTTGACACAGTCAAACGCCTTGCTCAAGTCACACAAAGTAACTTGAGCAATATCATTCTTTTTTCAAATGCTTCATGTATTTTTTCAACTAATGAATCAACTGCAAGGACTGTAGACTTTTTATTCCTGTAACCAAATTGATTTAAGGAGAAAAGATTATATTTCTCAAAATAGTCATTCAATTGCTGTTTTATCAGGCTTTCCATAATTTTTGCAAACACAGGTATTATTGATATTGGCCTATAATTACTCTCTAATTCCTTATCCCCTTTTTTATATATTGGTATTACCCTCGATATTTTAAGACATCTAGGGAATTTACCCTCTCTTAAACAAAGATTTATGCATAAGGTCAAAGGTTGTAAAACATTATCAATTATCTGTTTAAAAAAATTATTTGTCATTTCATATATATACATAGAGTTAGACCTTTTAAAATTATATACTACCTTTCTAACATCTTCCATTGTCACATCCCTAAAAGTAGTATTTGAATATGAAACTTCACAAAACTAACTTCTTATTTTGCAATACAAATGTAATAAATACAGTATTATTTTTAGAAAGAATTCAATTTTGTTAAAATATTTTAAATTGATGCATTTACATTTTATGATTGGGATTAGTTAAAGATTGTTAAAAAGAAATAAAACATATGTTTAGTTACGGTAATATTTTAAGATTTAAAAGAGTAGTAGCTTACCTGGGAGGTCGTGAGGTTAAGATTCTTTAAGTTGTCCTCATCGAATGGATTTTTAATCCACTGCTTTTCTTCTTCTATGCAAAAAATCAAGAACCAAGAAAACAATCAAAACACAATTTGATTTGTTTAGATTTTTCTTATATTTTATGATGGTTTATTCGATGGTTTCTGATAGTTTTAAGATCGAGTCGTGACCCACCTGTAACCCTTCCCACAGAACACAAACACAAACACAAACCCTTCCGCGACCCACTAGGAACCGCTGAGTTAGACTATAAAGCGGATCTTTAGTTCTGTGTTCAGATTTAAATCCAAATTGTTCATGGTGTATTCTAATAGGCTAATTTAATATTGGATTTAGGCGTATTAGAATAAGTTATTCAAGTATTTTTCCAAGAAACGCAAGGAGTCTTATAGGCATATAGAGGAATGCTTTTTTTTAACCCCTCTCAGGCAGGGACGTAGCCAAGGAGAAGCCTGAGAAGTTTACATTGTCTGAACTCTCAGCTGCTACGATTCTTCCTCACCCAGTTAGAATCCCGAGAAACTATCTTACATCGTGTGTATGTAAGGTAAAGTATTCCCAATAGGCTACAGGCCATGAAGGCCCTGAGGGTTCCAGAAAGTTGAGGTTACCAGATTTTAAACATTCGGTACGTGAAGATGGTAAGGTTGTCAGCCTTACGCACCGACAGCTTTTACCTTCAGGATCAGTGGCGGCTCGTGTATAGGCACTGTGGAACTGCAGCACTTCCTATTTCCACTTGATATTGTCGATAACAGTTAATATGAGTCCTTTTTTGTTTAATTCATTCTTTATACTTGTACAATATATAATCCTTAAGCTTAATGCCAGTAGCCATCTCCCAGTTTATTAAAAAGAGAAAAGAAAATCTTTGTATGGAACTGTGAAGCGCACAGAGGCGTGTTATTTGACTGTTGTGCACATGCCCACATAGTAAGGTGCATGCCGCTGCCGGCTGCAAGGGGAGAGAGAGAGAGAGAGAGAGAGAGAGAGAGAGAGAGAGAGAGAGAGAGAGAGTACTGTCGCTTCCACAGTGCCGACCGCGGCGTATTGGTGGAAGGCTTTGTTTCTTTTTTGCTCCGCGTGTGTTATGCCTAAAAACCATGTACAAATAATGTACATAATGTGATAAAGTGTAGAATTACATTATCGTGTTTCCAGCTATTCTATTTTATTAATTTTTTCAGTTCTTTTATTTAACAGAAAACTTGAACCATGACCGATCAAGAAGAAGATTATTGGTTTTCTCGTGGAACTTAAAACAAGAAGAATGGATTTCTTTTTTAAACTAATAGATCAAGCTTAAACTGTAGCAATTTAAAGCAAAAGTTTTTAAATTTGTTCTTCCAGCGTTTTATCAAGTTTCTGAATAAATTTTCTTTTTATATATGTATGTTTCGTTTAAAAAAAATTGAAAACAAATGCTAAAATTTCTCTGGAGCAGCACCCCTACCGGTACTAATTTTAGCTACGAGCCGCCACTGCTCAGGGTTATTCCTGTACTTGTTTCTGTTTGAGACTGCAGGACCATAATGCCACCAGGATTACACCAACCGAGAAATCTCGACCCCATGGAGGATCGAACCTGCGACCTTCTCGTTTATAGCGCAGATATTCTACTTCTACCTCATATTATGTGTATTGTATATTGTTTTATATCTTCCGTCAAATGAATTACTCCATGAACTTTAAAATGCTTATCATAAATATATTTTACAGCCTGCTAGTGCCTTGATACAAAACCCTTTTGAAAAATCATACCTACCCCTGTGAATGGACAGGCATATTTGCAAAAAGAAAAAAGACCTACTTATCACAGAACAGTCGCTGGATGTGTGGCATTCTGTGGCTTCTCTTGGAAACATGTTATTAGCATATCGAAAATTGCATGAAAACTGTGTATTGGAATGGGATCGTATTAAGATTGATTTGAATTCTCCATGAAAACATAGTAAATTTTGTCTTTTATTTGTCTCTCTAGAGCTTTTTGTAAATTTCTCCCCAATCACTTCTCTCCATAAAAATGTCGATGCTTGGATCTAAAATGTACTTGAATTTTAAGTGTGGACCTAGTGTAACAGTTATGAACATATAAGCAATGTGCCACACCATATTTTAGAACAAATTAGTATTTGTCTTCCTATTCACTGCAGAGTTTTAGCTATGTTGTATAGCCTATGTAGAAGAAGCCAACTTCGCTTGTTATCAGATGACTCGTACACCTGCACATTACATAACTACAGCAAAGTGTCCGCTTGTTAGGTTACGAAGGGAAGGGATGAATTCAAACTGTTGCAGTGCTGATGTTCCCACGTAGCCACATTAATAAGATGGACGAACAATATCTACACACAAATTAACAGAAGGACAGTGCAAAACCAGTGCAATGTGGCTTAAAAAGATTATCCACTTTAGTACGAGGCGTGTTTTTTAAGTAAGTACCGTTTTGCGATTCCGCCGCCGTAGCGCTACGGTCGGCGTTCCGCGCATGCGCGCTGGTTACCTACATCTCTTGTCTACGCACTGACGCCATTACAGTCTGATTCTTCATTGTATACGTTGTTTACTGAGTGTTTAAGATGCCTCCGACAATCGTGAGTCCCGCCGATTGTGAAGTACGGGCTGTTATACGATTTCTTAGTGCTAAAGGCGTAAAACCGATCGATATTCATCGTGAGATCTGTGAAGTTTATGGACAAAACATTATGAGTGATGGAATGGTAAGGAAATGGGTGAGAGCATTTAAAGATGGCCGCACAAATGTGCATGATGAAGAACGGAGTGGGCGTCCTTCGGTCGTTAATGAAGATTTGGTGCAGAAGGTGGAAGAAAAGGTGAGAGAAAACAGACGCTTTACAATTTCATCAATGTGCGACTGGTTTCCTCAATATTCTCGTTGTGTTTTGTATCGCATTGTGACCGAGAACTTGAATTACCGGAAATTGTGTTCACGTTGGGTTCCAAAAATGTTGACGGATTTGCACAAAACCCAATGTTGTGGCAGTGCATTGACTTTCCTTGAGCGGTACCACAATGAAGGTGAAGATTTTTTAGACCAAATTGTTACTGGTGACGAAACATGGGTGGCCTACGTCACACCAGAATCAAAACAACAATCCATGGAATGGCGACATTCATCATCACCCAAAAGAGTGAAGTTTAAGCAAACAATTTCTGCCCGGAAAATCATGTGCACAGTTTTTTGGGACAAAAAAGGAGTATTGCTAGTGGAGTTTCTGCCTCGTAATGAGACAATCAATGCAGCGTCTTATTGTGAGACATTGAACAATCTGCGTCGTGCAATCCAGAACAAAAGACGTGGCAAGTTGAGTAAGGGTATCGTTTTGCTGCATGACAATGCCCGTCCACATGTGGCTAATCGGACCAAAGATCTCATCAAATCTTTTAAATGGGTAACTTTAGATCATCCTCCATACAGCCCTGATCTGGCGCCGCCCAGCGACTACCATTTGTTCCTGCACTTGAAGAAACACCTGGGTGGTCAGCGTCTTCAAGACGATAACGAAGTCAAAACAGTTGTGATACAGTGGTTAACAAGTCAGGCGGCAGCATTTTACGAGGAGGGTATTCAAAAACTGGTGCCACGTTATGACAAGTGCCTCAATATTCACGGAAATTATGTAGAAAAGTAGATTAAGGTACAGGCTTTCATGTAAAAATAAAATTATTGCGATATCTTTGCACGTCTTTTTTAATTCCAAAACGGTACTTACTTAAAAAACACGCCTCGTATATAAAGATTAATATTATTATTTAAGAAGTTTAAACAATAACCAGTAAATTATTTGAAATGTTAAGTATTGAAGAAAAAATATTGAAGTATTTTAAAATTTAAAAAATTGAGTTTTATAATAATGATTAATAGGGCAAGGCGTTTGATGATTTAGCATCTTTTTTACATGAAGGTTAAAAGATAGCTCGAATACACATAAATGTGCACCATTAAATAATTTGTTAAATAAGGGCAATTTGTTTTTGAATTTTTCATAACTTTTTGGCAATTTTTAGGTCATTTTCTGCAGTTAGGTCGTTTTTGGCATTTTAGGTCATGTTTCAGTGGAGGTAGAGAGGAGCTTTTCCATGTACAAATCGTTACTTTCAGACAACAGAGAATCGTTTTCATATCAGAATCTCCGCTAAGTGTTCATAGTTAATTCAGGTTTATTGTAAACACCATAGCAGTTTGTCTTGTAGCAATAAATATTGTTTTCTTTCTAAATGTCACGTATTTTCTAGGAGAAATTTGATGGTCATGCAGTTCAGAAAGATTTTTTTTCCGCTAACAGTGTCCAACGGTGTACTTACTTCTTTAGTAATAAAATGAGTATGTTTTATACAGTAAATTCATATATAATTCACTGCTATCTATTAAATTGCTTTAAAAAACCGGCCTTTTTTAATATTAGGTCATTTGTTCACTATTTTTAGGTCATATATGCATTTTTACACTATTTTATCGTCATTAAATGCCTTGCCCTAATTATTAATATTATTAGTAATAGCAATATATCATCATTATTCGTAATAATTTACTACAATCACTGAATTCATATTTCATGAGATACATCCATTTTCTATCTTAAATATCTAGTAATAAATTTTTAAGTGGCATGAAAGGCGTGAAATATCTTGCCAAGAAATTATGAGATCAGACAGCAAGCATTCTATGCATGAACTCATTATGGCCATTAGTAATAACGGAAATTATGTTTACAGCTCAATTATTTGAAATAACAAATGTAACGGAACGAGGCAAAAGTGACTGAAATAATTCTTCTAACAGAAATATTACAAGTAATGGTAATGGGTGAGAGTAACAGTAATGGGTGCAAGTAACGGTAAAAGGTTCCGTTCCAGACCAGTTACATTTGCTTGATACATTATTCGGTTCCAGACCAGTTGCATTTGCTCGACACATTACTCTGTTCCAGACCAGTTACATTCGCTAGACAAGTTACTCCATTCCAGGCCAGTTACATTTGCTCGGCACATTAATCCGTTCCTGACCAGTTACATTTGCTCGACACATTACTGAGAAATTTTGAGAAACCATCCAGAGAACCTAAAAATACTTCATTTCTTAAAAAAATCTCTGAGGACCCCCAGACCCCCATTTTTGGGATATTCCATACCCCAAACCCCCACTAATAGCAAACTTTCGTTTGTGTCGGCACCTCGTTTCATAAGTTCTGGTTCCGCCCTTGGTTGAGAGGAAAATAAGATATCCCAGGGAGGAGCTTTGGTAATCAATACTTTCGATTATTTGTAACAGCTCGTTACTGTTACATGTTACAAGAAATATTCCCCATCTCTGCAGGCTACATCCCTATTAGTTTGAACAATTTATGCCGAGGCCAGTATCCAGAAGATCATATAACCTCATTCACAGAATATGTAGAGGTTGACTCGTAATTATTTTGCTGCTAGTTGTCATAATACAGCAGAGTCATCAAGACAGCTTTGGACTAAGATGTCAAAACTAAAGAAATTAAACATTTTGTTTGACTTAACCCCTAGCACCACCTGACGGTCATCCACCAGCTTCTCCATACACTCAGAGCAAGCCATTAATACTTATTGACTTACTTACTCAATGACAATAGATAATTCCTCAGCAAGCTAAAGGAATATTATTTATCTTATGGAACCCAAAGGTTCATTGCCGCGCTTACCAGAGTCCGCCATTCAACCCTACTCTGTACTAACTCTATTCAATCATCCCTTACAAATCCTGCTTCCCTTAAATCTATCCTAATATTGTTCTCTCACTTACATCTAGGTCTTCCAGGTGGTCTTTTCCCTTCAGGTCTCCCATTCAATACTTTTGAGAGACGTCTTTCCTTCCCCATGCGAGCAACAAGTCCAGCCCATTTTATCATCCATGATTTAATTACCCTTACTATATCTGGTGGGGTACGCCGTAGCATAGTGGTTGAGGCTCTGCACTACAAACCGGAAGGTCGCGGGTTCGATCCCCGATGAGGTCGTTGGAGTTTTTCAATTGGCCTAATCCTTCTGGTGGCACTATGGCCCTGGGGTCGACTCAGCCCCTAACAGAAATGAGTACCAGGAGCAATCCTGGGGGTAAAGGCGGCCGGTGCGTAAGGCTGACAACCTTACCACCTTCATGTGCCGGTCTAAAAATCTGGGAGCCTCAACCTCCTGGAACCCTCTGGGCCTCCATGGCCTGTAATAGGGAACACTATATCTGGTGAAGAGTATAGGTCATGAAGCTTGTTTTGCAGTTTCCTCCAGTCTCCATTTTCATCTCTCTTAGGCCCAAATATTTTCCTAAGCACTCTGTTTTCAAACACTCTCAGGTTATGTTCTTCATGAAGAGTAAGCGACCATGTCTCACATCCATATAATACAACCGGCAGAATAATAGTGCAAGTCATTAATTCTATCAATATTTATAAACCAAAAACATTGTTGGAATTATACCAGAAAACCCACTATTGTGGCTTAATGACTGCTAAAGCTGGGACCTACAGCTTTATGTGGAATCCAAACCACGATGGGTCACCTGTATGTTTCATGTAAAAGAAATGAAAGTAGCAGTCATCTACTTAAGTTTTGCTAGTAAGCCAGCTGAACACCTGGAAAGTGACATGATCACTAATCCTCTATCTATTGACAGGCAGTTGGTTGCACCATTCTTTAAACATTGTCTAGTTAAAGTATAGTTTTTTATAAGTTAAGTGTTTGAGTCATAAAAAGCGAAAATATTTTCCCAAGGAGAAAACATTAAATTTGCTTCGTTGCTCCCACAATAAATATTCAAAATACACTTCTTTAAAATGCACAATGTGTGTAATCTGACTATAAAGAAAATCAGAAATCATCAACACTACACAAAACCAGAAATAATCAAAACAATAGCATACCGGTACCTTAAACTTGACATGGCATCAGTGGCGGCTCGTAGCTAAAATTAGTCAGGCTGCTGCTCCAGAAAATGTTTAGCCTTTGTTTTAATAAACTGGGGTGGCTAATGGCATTAAGCTTAAGGATTATATATTGTACAAGTATAAAGAAAGAACTAAAGAAAAATAGGACTCATTATCAGTGGCGGCTATTCAGGGGAAATAGGTGAAGTAGCACTTCACCAGTATTTTTCCATTACAATACATATTTTTAAAGCTTATTTTCCATATTACGAGTGTTGGTTTTTAAGTTATAAATGTATTTCTGTAATTTTGAATTGCCCGCCACACCACCACCTGATGTCAAAGCTAGGAGACACTGAGATCCTGCAAGCGCTGCGCTCGCTTCAACTCAGCCGTGGCAGCTGAACTGGTTTACCATTCCCTCCGTTGCATGGGTAGTCTGCTCCACTAAAATTGAGGGTGGCAAGCAGCAGTTTTCTCGCTTACATCACATCCTCTAGGTGACGAGAACAGACTACCCATGAAGCAGTCCCCCTTGTTCAGGCATTTTCTTCACCAGCACCTCACTATCAGCTCTGAGAAAGAGCTGGGCACGTTTGCGCTTGAATACAGGGTTCATAAAGCACATATATTATCCATCACAGCCTTGATGTTAATACGTTGAACACTACAAATATAATTACGCTGTAATTGTTCTTCTAATCCCAATCCATTTGCCAGTTTATACGGTTCATTCCTACAATGCACATTTTTTCATAGGGAATCATACGACATGGGACATATTAATCACATCATATTAATGCCTTGAAGTATCCAGTAACGAGCTGAAGTTTATCAGATAAAATTGCATCTTACCGACCCTCGCAAGCATATTGGTCGATTGCTAAAGTTTATTAGTCAATACCAAGTCTGCATTGCATGAATGGAATATTCTGAATAATCTGATTAGGAGAATAATAATTACGATAAACATTGATAGATTCGCGACGGAGAAGCAGGATCGAATTTATCTGATGAAACTCATAATCCCGAGTGGGATTTATTAAGAGTATTCCATGAATAAAATGTATCAGATTTTATAAATAATAACTACATTCTCACCCGCATTGTTTAAAATCAAATCATCATTGTGCCCACTGTCAGATCACGACGTAGGCCTACTAAATGAAGAATAAAAAAATGTTGCTAGATACTAATCTGACAAGTGTCTTGTTTAGCGAATATTTCAATTCAGAAAGAACTTCTACTACAGCTAGAAGAAAAGCAGCCATTCTATGATGATATCACCTACAAGTTTGCAGCCTTAAAGGGCTACTGAAGGATTGTTTTGGTATACAAGATATAGGTGAATTCAGTTATTAACATAAGCATGTGGCATTTTTTTTTCTCTTCACCTAATTTTCCGACCATGAGCCGCCACTGCTGCAGTTCCACAGTGCCTACAGATGAGTCGCCACTGCATGGCAGATACTTGGAAGTCAAGAAGATTTCAACAGGACCCATCAATGTCTATCTATTATGTGCCACTTCAATCTTTAAGACTTAGTACTGAAAAAAAAAAATCTATAGGAATCTCCATCTGTCATATAATTTTACTTTCTATTTGGTGTTTGTGTAAATAAGTTTGTTCTTCCAAGAAGTCTTCGTGCTGCCCCCCAGTCTTATTATCAACCAGTTTAAGTTAAAAAAATACACTGTGGTTTCGCCATGATATGTTAAACCATGGAGTTAGTTTATTTACATAATATACTTATATTTTATAATAACCAAGAATAAGATGGCATTTATGATTTGCTTGGAGGGTTCATCCTGCAGAGATACCGCACTATCCAGCTTCACCACATCCTCTTGATTATCAATGGACAATAGCTTCAATATCCTCTCCTAAAATTACTTTTACTTTATTGGCTTGCTGAGGAATTATGGGTTCTAGGGTGTTCAGAGATGATATTCACAAAACGATCTTCACAAGGAACAAAGACAAAGCACAATAACCGTTTACTCTGGCAAAGCGAGACACGTTTCTAAGAAACATATTGAAAGGAATCTAATTAATGGCAAAAAAATAAGAAATTTTCTTGTTTACTCATCTAGTAGGCCTACTGGGAAGATCTTCTTTGCACCTTGTCATCTGTTTAGTGATGGTAATAAATTTGTAAGTGGATTTAATGATTAGAAAAATGAAGATGCATGAATAAGCCAACACGAGATAGCAACGGTCACATGAATTCTTTGATAGTTTTGAAACAAAGAGTCAATATTGCTGAAGAACATACTAAAAAAAACTCACCAACTACATAAAGACATCAAGTACTGGAGGTCAGTGTTAAAACGATCATTTTCTGGTACAGAACACCGATGACGGAAGAAAGGCTTAGCAACTTAGCCATTCTACAAACAGAGAGTGATGTCACAAGGGCACTGGATACGAGAATGTGTGCGAGGAACAAGGCGTAGAACATTCTAGTATATATTGGGTGAGTCAAGAAGCAAATATTACCGATTATTGAAATATAATATAGGTTACCGATATATCTATATCAATAGCCAACAGTTATAAGTTATAAACCAAGTCAGGTGTGAAATTTCTCGATAAGCCATTGAGTAGTGCCCATTGTCCTCTCTCAGAACTATATACAAAAGCTCTATAATGTTCAATACAACAAGATAAGCACAATAAAAATGAGTCCTGGAATATCTTCCATGCTACAAGCATTTGTTTATCAGTCAGATGTGCTCAATATGTTCTGTTCTTGATAAATAAAGAACACTCATTATTCTTAGAATGTTCTTTACTTACCACAAAAGATTTTAAGTTAAGCACCCATGCTGCATCCTCCTGGAGAAATGTACTGGTAATAGTATTCATTACAACAGCGGTTCCCTAACTTTTTTGTCCTGGGACACACTTTCACCTAGAAATTTTTTCGCGACCCACTAATACATAACGATAACCAATATAAGCTATATAAAATACAGCACATGTTTTTCATATGCCTTTCGATAGCTTTATTGTGTTCAAATGCGCTGCTGAGAAAACACAGTTGAAATAAAAATGGTAAAGGTTATTTCAATAAAGAACATTGTCCAACTAGTACATTTTATTTAAAAAAAAATTAATGAGATTTGTGAAACTGTTGTTTTTTATTTACAAGAGATTCGATATCAGGATTAAAAGTTGTTAGTTTTAACCTTAAATCACTTTCCACACAAAGTTTATAGGGTACTTGTTTTTTAAAAAAACCATAATGGAAAAAGCCCTTTCACATAAGTACGTGGTCGTTAACCCCATCAGTTCTTTAAATGCCAAGTCTGAAATAACAGGATACTCCTGCTTGGTCTGTATCCATAAAGGAATGAGGTTTGACTCTTTAAATTTGGATTTTTAGAGCAGAATTGCAATTGAGTTCTATCAAAGAATCTTCATCCTATGGTGTTGGGACCTTTGCTTTTTTGATATTCTCCTCATCAATTGGATTTCTTATCCAAAGCAACTCATCTTGAATTTTTGGAAAGAACTTCCTAAAACAAGAACAATTTTTAAGTTGGACTATATATAAACAAAACAAAAAAAAATAAGTAGGGAGAGAATATTTGAATATTTCATATTAAATGGGTATTAGTAAAAGTTACGTGCTTGTATTTACCTGAGATTACAGCTTAATGCTTCAAGATGATCCTTCATGGCAGCTGCAACTTCTTAGTTGACCTTGATTCCATAGGTTTTTAAGAAGTCATTCAGGAGCAGAAAATCATCAAAACAGTTCTGGTTCACTTTGTTGACCCATCTTTCAAGCTTTTTAATAGTTGCTTCTATTTTATCCTCCACATCAAATTTATGAACACCCTTCCCTTGCAGCAACAAATTCAGAATATTGAGGGCATTGAACAAATCACTTAAATAAGCCAGCATTGTCAACCATTTGTCATCATTTAACTTTTCCAAAAAGGTGGTCACATTTTTCGATGCACTGTCATCCTCTAACAAAAATAGCCTTAGTTCATCTTGAAGTTCAATCAATCTTTCCAGCACTTTTCCTCTTGACAGCCATCGTACTTCACAATGAAGGAGAAGTGATATGTGTTCGCTTTCCATCTCATCACACAAAAGGCAAACTACCTGGAATTTTTAGGCCTAGATGTAATGAAATTGACCATTTTAACTGAATCGTCAAGGGTTGTTTTTAAGCTTTCACTCAAACCTTTTGCAGCAAGTGCAGCATCTCTATACAGGCTACAGTGAATCCACTTTATAAAAGGTGCCACTTCTTTCACTTGCAATTAATCCCCTGTAAAAACTAGACATAACCTTGGCACCATCAGTCGTCAATCCAACATATTTTGACCATTTAATGCTATTTTCCTATATAAAACCATCAAGACATTTAAAAATCTGTTCACCCGTTGTTGCTGATGGCAAATATTTGGAAAAAAAAAGCAGTTCTTCTTCAATGCTCCCATTAAATTCAAATCTTACAAAGCATACAGCTATATCAGTACTCTCATCAAGCTGCAGTGAAAAGTACTCACTTTGTTTCAAAACTGTAATCATTGACTGTTTTGACATCATCTGACATTTCATCTATACATCTTTTTACAGTTTTGTTGGACAGAGGTATTTCGCCAATTTGTTTTGTTTGTTTTTTGGTAAACAAAGCTTCCGATATGATTTCAGCCTCTGGTAAAATAATATCCTCTCCTACAGTGTGAGCTACCCCTTTTTTGGCTATTAATAAGGATAATTGATATGAAGCAATTGTGCTTTGCTTGTTTTGATCACCAGAAATCGATTTTATCATCACTGATTTTGACTTCAGAAATTCTTTTTATGTTCTGGAAAAAATCAAATGGTTTTCCTCCATATTCTGTATGTTTAGTGGCCAAATGTCTTTCCAGTTTTGAAGGTTTTGTTATGCCAGAACGTTAGGTCCTAATGAACGAAAAGAAAATATATTTATTATTTTGATTATTTAAATTAAGTTACTATAAGAGGCAGACAGAGCACATGATATCAGAGATAGCAGGAAATGTTGAGTATAAGAATGTGTAAGTCAGCACAGTAGCTTGAGTTCATCTGCCTCTCAAGGTTGATGAATTGGCATTCCTTTAATTCACAGTTTGTGGGATAGCAAATCATTGCGTAATTGAGAAATGCATTTCATTGGTTAAAATCTCGGTATGAGATCAAATATTTACGAATATTGACGATGATTGTATATTCCTGTTTACACGTAACTTACCGAAGTATACATTAAATGACAGTGTTTAAGGAAAGGTTCACTCCAATAATGACTTAAGCACCGAAATAGACGCATAATAATTAAATCTCCCGCGACATATTAACAGTGGATTTTCTGGGTTATAGCATCAATAGAAAAGTTATTTAAGGGCTTACATTGCCGCTAAAAGCTCTCTTGTTGTTCAACTTCTCAACACCTTGAAATAATTAAAGATGGCGACGCTGGAAGTTTCAAGAATAAAATGTAAGTTAAGTTTAAAAATCCATCTTAGTACATGATAAAGATAACCTAAATAGTTAACTTCAGAACCAGTTTTGAGTAAGAATGTCAAGTGTTAAAGAAATTATAGTAATTAAAGAATTAACAGAGTTAAAATTTAGTAAGTTAAATTCTTGAAGTAAAACAAATATAATTTAGACAAAATCAGAGAAGATAATGATGTTTTATCAATAGGAATAATTCAAATTTAGACCAATTTTTAAAGAGAACTTTTATTATATTAATTTACAATAAATTAGTATTTATTTTAGTATATATGATTATTATTTAATGGTGCATGAAAATAATTAATCACATTGCATGCTATCCTATATTATCCACAGCAGTGCCTATCCATATCCTTAAAGGCCTAAAGCCATTCCTGACATGTGTAGTGTTACCGAAACTTCGTCGGGGCACCACAGTTTCATATTTTCATTAGCTAGTACTTCAAAACATATAACACACTGAGGCAGCAGGTTGTGATCTGTACCAGAAAAAACAAATCCATATTTCAAATAGTCAGCGTTGTACTTACGGGAACATGTTTTTACCTTCTTCACGTTATCTGCCTTTCCACTACTACTACTAGGCAAACTAGTTACCGGTAACTTGAATTCACCAACTCCACAATCATTGTCATCTTTAGACTTATCACATGAAACACTCTTACTAGACGTGGAAGGAACGTCATCATTACTAACTGATGTCTGCCTTTTATGGCCCGATTCAGTTTTAATCCACGCGTCCATAGTGAAAGAAACAAAAAACACACAGCAGTCACTTTATAAAAGGCGTCAGTCCAACACACAGCACTACGAGTGCGCGAGTAAGACTAATCCACTCTCTGGACTCTTCCCCCTACACCCAGCCCCAGACGGCCAGACACAAGTCGTGCAGCATTTCATGGCTAGTCACTTTGCTATCATAAAAATAACCTGTAGGGCTGCATTTTCTAGTCTCTCTCCTCACTTTCACTTTATTGTTCTTATCCTCTTTTATGTTTTTATAAATAGATTTAGTTATTAACTTTGTACTTGGTAGTAATAAAAGTTTCCTTCAGCTATTCAAGTTTTGTATGGATTCTTTAAATTAAACACTCTTTCCTTATAATGAAAACAAGTTTAATTTCTCCCGCCCTTTTCGCGACCCACCAAAATTGCTCCTGTGACCCACCAGTGGGAACCATTATAACAACTAAATGTGTAAGATGGTTCCTAAACTGTACATTTTCCAGAGAATAAATACTATCATAGATCAAATTAATTTACTATATGAGTTGACATAAACACACTTTTTGCTTCACTTACCATATTTTGGTATGACGCGTTTCAAGAAGCCTCCTCCCCATTTTCAAGAGGAGGCTCCTTGAAACGCGTCAAACCAAAATATGGTAAGTGAAGCAAAAAGTGTGTTTATGTCAACTCATATAGTAAATTAATTTGATTATAGTTGCTTCACTGTATAAAGTTCTACAAAGTCTTTATTACTATCATAGATGCTCGATTCGATTTACTTAAATGATAAATAAAGATCATGCTCTTAGAATTAGAATTAGAAGTGGTGGAATTATTTACAGAGTGAAATTTATACTGAGTAACAAGCACTCATACCATGGAAGGTATTCATACGAGGACTCATATTTAATCCACTGTAATTTGTGGATATATCCATGGGTGACATCCTGTATAAAAATGTCAATAGATTTTGAACTTCCCATTATATTTGTTTAGCGATTATCATATGACTTCAGGTGTGACAAAATATAACTGCTGGGCATGTAAAGCATGTCACTGCAGACCAATGCCCATTACCACACTTTAGTACACAGTCTCTAAAACAGCTCCTTCTCTGACTATTAACACTAAAGTAGCACTTTTTCGGTCTAGGCCACCAAAGTTGCCTTCTTTCAACTAGTTCCAATTATGGCACCCAGATGTCTCTATGGTGTCTTCCAGTGAATTAATTTTTATATGCTTTTATGTGTATAGGTTAATATTAAAAAGGATCATAAACTTGTCCTTTGGACATCTTGTATTCGAGAAATAATTTGATAATGTTTTATGATGACTATTCCACTCGTACGCAGCATGTTTGATATTGACCAATATCATTTAGCAATTCCTTGAATATAGACAAACCATGGCCATTTATCTTACAATATTCTTGTAGGAATCACGAGGAAGCCGTTTTACCTGTCAGCTCATTACTGAACTGTAACAGTATTGCTATGCAGTGATTACTAGATTAAGTCATCCACTGTCGACGCTAATGAAAGCTCAAAGTTTGGTAATGCGTCAGGTGACGAAATTGATATCATAAAGGAAGCTAAATCACATAATACTGAAAGGAATAAAAAATGCATATGGATTCAGTTACCTAAGTTCTGTGAAGATCTAAGTACAATTGAATAGAATTGACTAGGGAATCTCAAGCGCAGCAGATTGGGCTATCAATATGAGAAGAAAATAGTGTTTTTAACCAATGCACATTCAAGTACACAGTACCAAATTACAAATAAATTACGTTATTGAAAAAAAGTGTTTTTATTTTGTTCCGATTTTACCTTCTCTTAATTTTGAGGTTAACTCTTTTGTAACTACTTCGTTGGTAGCATTGCTTAGTATTCCATAATGCAGACTGTTCATTAATTTATTATGCCGTGATCTCGATAAACTTGTAACCTCTCGTGGAATCTCCTATGAAAATAAATGGAGTGCGACTGGAATGCTCAATGTCTGCATTGCCAGGCAGTCGTTTAATCCATCAGACCAGTTGAGTAGAACATGTTCAGATGAGCATCTTATATGAATTGCTTCTTTTAACAAGGCATAATAATTTTTGTTGTGAAAAATATGATAATGATGTGTAGAATGAAGTAAATATGTTTGGTTTAATTAATCAAAATTATCTTAACAATGTTTTTAAAAGAATTTTTAAGAAAAGAAACAAATCCATAGCAAACCAAATTTATACACATAAATAGTTATTTATGAATTTCCTTGAAGACCATGTTTTCTGGTTATTATTTTACAGTTCAGAACACAATATTAAACAGAGATCATATGATATGACCACAATTGGGTAGTCATTGCAAAGAGAGAAACCTTAACTAGAGGTACAGTTGACTCCCTCTAGTCCGGCCTCGGATGGTTCGGCTGCCGGATGATCCGGCCGACTTCTTGGAATGAGTCATCTACACGCAGAAGGGTTTCTCACGGCAGTAATCAACTAGAATAAACAATCTATTACTGAATGACATTCTTCTTATGGTGAGGAATGTGATGTAATCACTTGACGATTGCGTTCATTTCAGACGTAAATTTTACTCTTGTGCTGTTAGTATCTTACTGTGAGTTTAATTTTTATAGTGCAACTACCTATGTCGAGCAACAGGCTGCTGCATCAGCTATCGATGTAATGTTCATGAAGAAGTGGCGTGATTATACTTTCAAAAAAACAGTTCAACTAAAAAAGCAGAAGAAAATAACAGATTTCTTTTAAATTTGAAATTGTAATTGTAATGCTGTATTTTAATTTTTGGGTAAGTACGCTTTAAAAAATTTACAAAACCATCTTAAAAGTTGATTTTTGCTTTAATAGGTTATACTTTACATGTTTAAAAGACCGCCGGCCATTTTTTAATCCGGTCAAGGGTCGGTCCCAGGGTGGCCGGATTAGAGGGAGTCTACTTTCTCTGGTTATTCCTTGCCAAATCATAAAAACAGTGGTTGCATGACCATTTTAGTTGCCCAGGGGTGTCCATTTTTCATTCCTGGTGTAACACATACAAAACATTTTGTGTTGAAGAAAACAATAAAATATTTTTGAAAGCAAGCTTCAATAGTTCTAAAACGATTCATAATTCAAATTTCTAACTCTTATGGTTGTTGAGTTATATGTAGTTTCTCCCAAATACGCTACCTAAAAAGTGTGATATTTCATTTCTATCAAATTAATAGAAGGAGTTATTTCTAGAAATATAAATTTTAATTGTGAGTTAGGCACATAAAAGGCTTCTTTTATGCAATTTTTCAGATTTTTTGAGGGGTACCCATCAGAGATATTTAAGCCCAAAAAATAGTCAAAATCTGAAAAACGATAACATTTGAGGCCAGTTTAGAAATAAGGGATGTATTTTTATACCCTGATTTTTTCCTCACAGACAAATCACATGCAGGTTTGAACATAAAAAGATTTGAATGTTTACAATCACTTCCTTCTCATATAAAATTTGACCCAAAAAGTGATTATTTTGGAAAAATTTACCCAAATATTTTCATATGAAAATTTTGTGTTGAAGAAAACAATAAAGTATTCCTGAAATTTCACTTCAATAGTTACAAAATGGTTCATAATTCAAATGTTTAACTCTTATGGTTGCTGAGTTATGAAAATATTTGTAATCAGCTAAATTTGCAAAAAACGTGTTACACCAGGATTGAAAAATGGACACCCCTGGGCAACCAAGAACACAATTTTTTTTTGAAAACTTGTTTTGATACCTTGAAACATGTATGAACTCATATACAAAAAAGATTTTTTTTTCTAAAATGGTCATGCAACCATTTTTTAAAAATTTGGATGATTTCATATGAAAAAAATAATCTTAGTGGTTTAGAACATACCTGAGGAATATTATGCTCTTACACACGGTTTAGTACAAAAATTGTAAGTAGGAATATTTAACACAGATGTGCTGAAAAGAACTAAATTATAACTTGTCCATGTCATAATAGAAACTTCTTAAGGATTAAATTCAGGATTCTTCCTCAATATGACGAAACCTTCCATGATGGGTGTGAGAGGAACGTACTCCTCAGCTGCGAGCTCGGCTCTCTCACCAAATGCAAGAAGTACGGGAGTAGTATGTGTCTGGAAACCGGTGATTGTCTTCGGTTTTCCTGCCTGGCCAACAACGTCAACAGCCTGTAAAAAATACATCAACAAGTTCTCACATAGCACTGATATTAGAGAATATAACAGCCAAATTAATAGAAACTGTAAAATGTTATTTTTTAGTATACATTCTGTAAACCAGCTGCTTGTCGAACTGTTAACATGCCGAAAAGTAGTACTTTACCAGCCTAAGCAAGTAAAGTAATCTTTACCAGCCTAGGCCGGTAAAGTCGTCAAGACAACTGAAAAATCCAGATGGCAGTGACCAGTCATACCAACTGTAACAGGGTTTGAAACAAAATAGCTGACCATAAAACAACAAATATAAGGCAACATTGTTTCTTTACATTAATCAGAAACTTTACCAGTTTTATATATATACACACACACACACACACACACAAAAGAATAATATAACAAATATAGGCCTAAGCCAACATTGTATTACGAACATTCAGGTTAAGCTTTACCGCACTGTAATCAACATCCACATTTCATATTGGTTCATAGCTGTGAGAATATGGCATCAACAAAACTGTCTTTTATGAGGGTGACTCTGAAAATAGGTTTCCCCTGGTGACTGAGTATCCAAAAAATATAATGAGACATTAAAGATAAGACGTACCTTTATTTTTCCACATAATTACTACGTACATTGATAGTCTGGTGGTTAAGGAACAAAAAAGTGATGAACTATGCATTTTTACTTTTAAAGGTCCCACTTCGCACACATTTTCCTTGACCCCTGTGGAGTATTTTTGGAAGGAGCGCCAACGCAAATTTTGCGGCTGAGGGGGGAGAGGGGGGTTCAAAATGGCGGCTGCACTCACTTACTAAATCGCCTCTAGCTCCTATCCCCAAAGTCCGATTTCAATGTTCTTTTTTTTTAATTAAAGGTAAAATTAAGGGGTATAAGTTAGTGTAATGGTATTTTAGTTAAGTACAATGGAAACCCTTTAAAAAGTTAAAAATATAAAAAAGTGTTTTTATTTTAGCTTTTATTTTTATCACAGTTTTTCAGAAAGTGAATATTCGTAATTTTTTCTCAAATAAAAAAGAAAGTCCGTCTCTTAAGCTTTAATTCAATACCATAAAACACCCATTTCCATGTACAATTAAGCCCACAGCGGCCGTTAGAGGAATACAGGTACAATGGCGCGGCTCGTTTTCGGCCACGAATCTCCTAGCGTAACGCTACCAAAGCATGTCAGCATGTCAGCCTGCCTACATCAAAACGTGGTTCGGAATAGATCGTTTCGCATGTGTTGGTAGTTTCCTATTATCAAATTATCTGTGTGTTTTACGTCCTAGCATTTACAAATAGGCTACGCCAATACCAGTAGCCTAAATGTTATTACGGCAAGTACTGTTGACCTGCGCTTTTCTAATGATAAGGATATGTTTTCATTACAGCAAGGTTAGTCTCAAATAATGAAAGCATTTATGTCAAGAATCATGTTCAATCCATGGAACTGCTCATTTTTATAACTTCGAATGTTGAAACACAAAATTTTCGCTTATACGTTTAACGCCCACTTAATGTAGGCCTACTACTGTGTAATTTTGAACGAAAAATTTTTAACTTCAATTAATATCACCCTGCTGCTAATGAAACTGATCAAGCACGCTCATAATTCATTTTGCAGACGGAACCTAACGTGTTTATGGGAAAGAAGATGATCCGATGACCTTGCAAGACTGGCACACCAAAATGCGCTCAGAACTACCTCTGTTTCTTTACTAGGATATAACTTTGAAAAAAATCTTATTATTCTCACCTATTCGAGAGGGAAGTTTTCTTCTATATATTGAGATCCTTGTTCGCCTTGCTCCATGTTTTTTGCCCCATCATACTAATTATGCAAGAAGGATTTCACTACATTTTCGTGACATGATCCTTCTGAAGAACAAATATCCAGCAGTGATGGAAATCTTCAACATAGGAGGATTTGTTGCAAGGAAAACCATGAAAGCCTCAGCTATGGCACTGGATCACGCTTTACTAAAAGGGGCGGAGGAATAGTAGGCTTTATGATGATGCCTCCCGAAAATTTATGATTGTTGGACCTCAGATTGCTACATATATTCAGAAGTTTGAGAAGACCTTTAGTCGGGATATCGACACTGACAGGTTTGGGCACCATGAAGAGGAAAAATTGTTTCAATTAAATTACAAAGAGAAAGTTGATGCTCTTGTTCATACTGTGGAGAATTTTGGAAATCCTTTCTCTTAAGAGTGTACAAAACTGTTCACAATTGACACAAAAATAATGCCAGAGACTGTAGATAAAATAGTAAAGTTAATTGTAAAAGAGGGGTAAAACAGTTTTCTCAATTATTTGAGGAACGTTTGGAAAGCTCTGGCAAAAGCATCATGGATCCAATAAAAATAAACCCAGATATGCAACTTTTGCTCGAAACTACGAACGAAACAGAAAACAAAACTTGTCAATGTTACAGGTGTTACGAAATGACAATGCACTCTTCAGCCATTTGTACATAGCAAGTCAAACAAGAGATGGAGATTTCCAATAATTTTGTTTACATGCAAATCAGCCTTGGCCTCCTTCCCATTAAAATCATGTGAAGCCAATACCTTGTAAGAAGAAGTCAAGTCTGCTTAAGTGCTTTTCGACTTACATTAATGAAAAATAAATAAAAATTGAGTTAGACGTTGATGTTAAAATCTTAGATGGAGCTGCAGTCATTCACATATTACCTCATACTGGAGCACATACCTTTGAAGAAAAAATTCCATATGTGGCACATCAAATGTCATCAGTGTCACGCTTGTACGCTGTTTGGGATGAATACAGTGAAGGAAGTTTGAAAAATCAAAACTCGTGATGAAAGAGGTTCTGGTAGAAGAATCCATGTAACTGGTGTAGCTCTAATGCATAAAAATGGAAGACCTCTTCAAGTTCCTCTCACAGGGAATTCGAACATTCCCTATTTCAGAAGGAAAAGATCCGGTCAGTGGATACCGATGTTATAGTTATCAACATATCCAGTTTTGAAGAACTTGGGGTAAACAGTCTTTGGATTGCCTTTGGGACAAGAAAAGAGTTCCAATACATTCCTAACCATGAAATTGCAAGATGAGTAGGACATCCTATATCAGAGGCTCTTCCTACTTTCACGCATTCAATGGCTGTAATACTGTTTCACAGTTCAAAGGAAGAAGATGAGTTAAGGCATGGGAGGCGTGGATGTCTGCCAAATACTACTGAGACTTTCCTCTTGTTAGCGTAAAGAAATATAGAAGACTTTTTTTTCTGGAATTCAGAGGTATGTTGTCGTTCTGTGCGACAGTTCTTGTAGTGCGGAAAATGTCGATGAAGAGAGAATATTTTTACTTAAGAGAAAAGGTCCCAGGTTGATGGAAAATATACCATGAACTTCCGATGCACTGAAACTACATCCAATGAGGACAGCATGCCAAGAGGAATGATATGGGGCAATGCTCTGAAACGGATACAACCAGACCAAGATCCTTCCAAGTGGGGATGGACTAAGCATGACGGGTAATGGGTACCAGTATAGATGATACTTCCAGAAGTGGTAGCATCTAGTCAAGAGCTAATTCGGTGTGGCTGTACTGAGTGTGTGACAAGCAGGTCTTCCATGCAACTCAACTCTGCACATGTGATGGTCTTTGCCGAGAATCTATACAATAAAATCTAAATCATGTCTCTTCTTACTTCCCTTTCAATTATGTAATATATTTACTCCTTTGCCCTATACGTGCCCTTTAATATTCCCCAGACAGCGACCATTAATAGTACAATTCCTTATGCCTATATTATGAGTTGGCTAATAAATAATCAGGCCGACTTTCCTCTTACACCCCCCCTGGCCATCCCATATTTACCTATATAAACAGAAACCACCAGAGCACAATTGTTCAGTAACTCAGAAGTTTAGATATTCTTCAAATACTTCCGTGTACCTTTTCACAGAGATAACATATGACCGAAAAACGAGAGGCGCCAAGTTATATCCCAGTAAAGAAACAAGAGCTCGTTCTGAGAGCATTTTGGTGTGCCAGTCTTGGAAGGTCATCGGATCATCTTCTTTCTCATAAACACGGTAGGCTTCCGTCTGCAAAATGAATTATGAGCGTGCTTGATCAGTTTCATTAGCAGCAGGGTGAAATTAATTGAAGTTAAAATTTTTTCGTTCAAAATTACACAGTAGTAGGCCTACATTAAGTGGGCGTTAAACGTATAAGCGAAAATTTTGTGTTTCAACATTCAAAGTTATAAAAATGAGCAGTTCCATGGATTGAACATGATTCTTGACATAAATGCTTTCATTATTTGAGACTAACCTTGCTGTAATGAAAACATATCCTTATCATTAGAAAAGCGCAGGTCAACAGTACTTGCCGTAATAACATTTAGGCTACTGGTATTGGCGTAGCCTATTTGTAAATGCTAGGACGAAAAACAAACAGATAATTTGATAATAGGAAACTACCAACACACGCGAAACGATCTATTCCGAATCACGTTTCGCTGTAGCCAGGCCGGTTTAATATGCTTTTACAGCACTATGCTAGGAGACTCGTGGCCGAAAACGAACCGCGCCATTGTACCTGTATTCCTCTAACGGCCGCTGTGGGCTTAATTGTACATGGAAATGGGTGTTTTATGGTATTGAATTAAAGCTTAAGAGACGGACTTTCTTTTTTATTTGAGAAAAAATTACGAATATTCACTTTCTGAAAAACTGTGATAAAAATAAAAGCTAAAATAAAAACACTTTTTTATATTTTTAAATTTTTAAAGGGTTTCCATTGTACTTATCTAAAATACCATTACACTAACTTATACCCCTTAACTTTAACTTTAATTTAAAAAAAGAACATTGAAATCGGACCTTGGGGATAGGAGCTAGAGGCGATTTAGTAAGTGAGTGCAGCCGCCATTCTGAACCCCCCTCTGCCGCAAAATTTGCATTGGCGCTCCTTCCAAAAATACTCCACAGGGGTCAAGGAATATGTGTGCGAAGTGGGACCTTTTAAAGTAAAAATGCATAGTTCAGACCCTTAGCCACCAGACTATGAGACATCTGTCATGCCGCTTTAGAAGCTTCAAAAAGCCCTCCAGGAAAAAAATCAGAGCTCTGCATACGGAAGAAGCATCGACATATTTTTTGTAACATCCTATAGTGATGGAATTCAAACCTTTGTGCATTGACAGGCAGGTTGGTAGTGGAAAATATTATCCTTTTGGCTTTTCATGACGTCAAAATACAATGAGCACTTACTCAGTTTATGTTACAAAGTGGTATAGTTTGCACAAATAAGACAAGTGATTTTCGTGATTTTTTCACACTAGGCGACAAAGAAAAGTTATTACAGTAGGTGTGAAATTAATGCGATAGCATTAATGACAATGACATAATTCCGGTCATGCCCCCTGGTTTTTCACCTCGCAAGAACCTGTTTAAATCTTTGTAACATAGATTTTCTCAGCATTTGAAGTTTTATTACACAACATGGCGGATAGCAGCACTACCAACATATAACACAATTATGTTGAATGTTACAATGTTACCAACATATCAACATTGCAAATTATACTTGTGGGAGACTTGAATATAGATTTTTTAAAAGATAACCATGACAAGAGAGAACTAGAAAATCTCTTACATGAATTTGGTATGCAAGCTCAGATAAATCAATATATAGAAGGAGAAGTCAAAGATGGCGGACGGCTTGGTGGACGTCATGCGAGACGCTGCAGAAAATGTCAACAAAAGTGCTAGAGGGACAAGCATAAATTGCGTTTCTTGCATTGAATACGAATCCAGACTTGAAGAAGCACTACTGGAATTGAAATCAGCCTGGGAAATAATCAGAATATTAAGTAAAGAGAAATTGCAAGTATCTGACCATGGTGACGCTAGACTCAACGGACAAGAAAGCAATCGCGGAAACAGTTGGGCTCCGGCAAGACGTGGATTGCGGCAGAGAACAGAAGAATTAAACCACCAGATTATCCCCACATATAATCGATTTCAAGTGTTGGATGACTGGATTCCTGATGATACAGTGAACCGTAAAATTCCGTTCAAAGTCAAAAAGAAAATACCTGGTGATTTTGTGAATCCTGTAGTTTCGCTCAAAGACAAAAAGAAAATATCCTACAAGAACAAAGTCTTAGTAATTGGTGATAGTCACGCCAGAGGAAACGGTCCAGAAATTAAAACCAACTTGGACTCAAGTGTCGACGTGTGTGCTGTCGTAAAGCCAGGTGCTGGTTTAGATGCTATAACAAATACAGCTGTTACAGAAATAAAAGAAATGAATATGAACGACGCGGTTCTAATATGGGGAGGCACAAACGACATTAGTCGAAACAATTCAAAAGCAGGTCTCAAAAAGTTAAATTTGTTTGCAGAGGCTAATAGCAACACCAATATTGTAATAATGAGTGTTCCACAAAGATACGATCTCCAAGAATCTTCATTAGTGAAACAGGAAGTTTTAAATTTTAACCGAAATCTGAAGAAAATGATGAAACGCTACGACAATGTGAAAATAGTAGATGTCGAAGTAGGTCGAGAAGGATTCACCAAACATGGCCTTCACCT
The DNA here is from genome assembly GCA_964059195.1 of Ectobius pallidus. Lineage (NCBI taxonomy): Eukaryota > Metazoa > Arthropoda > Insecta > Blattodea > Ectobiidae > Ectobius > Ectobius pallidus. The sequence goes on from CAXKWD010000013.1 coordinate 9,449,164, forward strand.
AAATGGGAGGGGGAAAGAAGAAATATGTAAAAAGATTGCAGTGACAATAAAAGAATCGATATATCCGAAGTCAAAACCTAGTATTGCATTAAAGTGGACCCACGAAAAAGCCGTGAATAAAAGTAAGGACAAAGCAGATAACAAAGACACAAGACTGGCCTGTGATGAAGTTATGAAGTTAAGATCAAGTAAACTAGTGAGAAGTCAGTGTACACTTAACTTATGAGATAGTCCTACACAAACAAAAAGTCTCGATATTTTGAATAAGTCAGTGAAAATTGAATTAGAATCAGATTTCCAAGAACAGTGTAAAATGAACCAGATTATGGGTACATTAAACTCTAACAAATGTAAAAATAGTATCAGCATATTTCACCTAAACACACGAAGCCTTAGAAACAAACAAACTAATGTAGAAGTGTTGTTAAAAAATTCTGACACAGAGATAGATGTAATGTGTTTCACAGAACACTGGTTGTCTGAAGATGAAATCAAATATTACTGTTTTCCAAATTATTCTCTTATTAGTAAATTTTGCAGAAAAAATAAGAAAAATGGGGGTTCATGCATTTACGTCAAGTCTAGTATTAAATCACTTTCGATGAACAAATTTGAGTCTTTAAATGTAGAAGAACATTTCGAATGCAGTGTGGTTAATCTCGTATATTACAAAATTATCATAATATGTATTTATAGAAATCCAAGTAGTAATTTTAAGATTTTTTTTCATAATCTCGAAATACTTTTAAGTAATGTGCAAAAAACCAAAATGCAAATTATACTTGTGGGAGACTTGAATATAGATTTTTTAAAAGATAACCATGACAAGAGAGAACTAGAAAATCTCTTACATGAATTTGGTATGCAAGCTCAGATAAATGAGCCAACCAGAGTTAGATCTACATCTCAAACTGCTATCGATCAGATCTTTCTAAATTCAAATTCGCACTCTTCGATTGTTGTATTTGAAACAGGGTTATCAGATCATTTCGGACAGTTGTTGACACTAGATAATATATTAAATAAATGTAATGTCAACACTAAAACTAATAAGATGCTTTATAAAAATATTAGAATAATTAATGAAGAAACTATAAATTATTTTAACTATCTGTATTTGTTATAGCATCTAAACCAGCACCTGGCTTTACGACAGCACACACGTCGACACTTGAGTCCAAGTTGGATTTAATTTCTGGAACAATATTTACGAGTAAACTGATATTGACGCTGCAACTAACAATTTTTTATACTCTGTCACTTATTGTTACAACATTGCATTTCCAATTAAAAGAATTAATATTTTAAAAAAGAATGAATTGTTAATAGATGGATTACAAGAGGTATCCGCAAATCATACGAAACACTTAAGTCCCTTAGCAGATTTGTCAAAACCAACAACGCATCCCCTGAATTTATAAACTATTTTCAAAATTATAAAAAAGTTTACAATACAGTTGTCAGAGAAGCTAAAAAAATGTACAATAGTAAAGTCGTTCTAGAATCTATGAATAAATCCAAACGAATATGGGACGTAATTAAAAATGAGTTAAATAAAAACAATCCCGTAAAAATTGATAAAACAAATACTATAAAACTTAACGGTCAACTCGTGTCTGAACCTAGAGAAATTGCTAATGCATTTAATGATTATTTTGTTAATGTTGCTGAAAGGCTGAAGAGTCATCCTAAAATAGGAAATAGTATAACTTCAAGAAATAGCCAAAATCTTGCTACGTCAATATTTTTCACGCCCGTTAATGAAGGCGAAGTTTCGAACATAATCAAGGGCCTAAAAAATAAAAAGTCAAGTGGGTTTGACGAAATTTCTAGTTTTCTAATTAAAAGATGTTACGCATATTTACTAGGGCCGTTATCATTTCTCATAAATTTATTGCTTTCTACTGGTCAAGTTCCCGAAAACCTAAAAATTGCTAAAATAAAACCTCTGTTTAAGAAAGGCGCTAAGGATGAATTAGGAAACTATCGTCCTATAGCAATACTCTCCACATTTTCAAAAATTCTTGAAAGAGCAGTTTACAACAGAATAATTACTTTTTTTAATAAGTACGACATTTTAACGAATAGTCAAAATGGTTTTCGTAAGGGTAAATCCACTGATACAGCATTAGAACAATTTTTAGAAGAAATATACAGAAAATTAGACAGTAAGAAAGTTTGCATTGGCTTATTCTTGGATTTATCTAAAGCCTTTGATTTAGTAAATCATGACATTTTGTTATCAAAATTAAATTCTTGTGGTATCAGGGGAATTGCAAATAAATGGTTTGAATCTTATCTCAAAAATAGAAAGCAGATAGTTGAATGGAATGACGTGGACACAACAAAGAAGGAATCAAAACCCATATATTCTCAAGTAAAAGATGTTCATTGTGGTGTCCCACAGGGCTCCATATTGGAACCACTTTGATTCTTAATATATATAAAGAACCACTTTTATTCTTAATATATATAAATGATTTAGATAAAACTATCGAAAATTGTAATGATATCAAATTAACAATGTTTGCTGATGATACAAATCTTTTAATTTCAGGAAGGGATATAAATGAAGTAAATCTAAATCTAGAGAAATTAAAAGAGAGATTCATACCCTGGTTTCATGAAAATGGTCTTATTATAAATATCGATAAAACAGTTTCAATTGGTTTCCATCATAAAGTAAACAAAAGTTTAATTTTCCCTGATTTTATTTTAACTGATACGAAGATTTCTTACAAACATCACACAAAATTTTTAGGTGTATGGATTGATGAAAATTTAAATTGGAAAGTCCATGTAGATAACTTGACGAAACAACTTAGTAAACTTTGCTTTGCCTTTAAAACATTAAAGAATTCGGTTCATATGAATATTATTTGAACAGCATATTTTGCTTATTTTCATTGCCTATTAAAACAGGGTATAATGTTTTGGGGGGGGAATGAAGATTTCCAATAGAGTTTTCAGGGTACAAAAAAGAGTAGTACGAATAATCTGTAATATTCCAAGATTCGAAAGCTGTAAACAATATTTCAAAAAGTTAAGCATTATGACGTTACCATGTATGTACATGTTCTATGTTATTTTGCACGTAAAATCGTTCATTAATAAATTCACAACAAATTCAGCAATACATTCTCATAATACAAGAGGAAAATCGAATTTAGCCTTAATCAGTCACAATACAAAATTATTTGAAAATTCTCTCACACATAATGGAATACAACTTTTCAATAAATTACCTACCAAAATTAAAGAAATTGAAAATTTTACCAAATTCAAGACTCAATTATCTGCTTTCCTATGTAATGAATCGTACTATTCTGTAGATGAATATTTGTGTTATTAGATGGGTAAATTGTATATGTATTTATTATATTCATTAAGTTAAATTATTGTATGATTATTATTATTGTATTATTGTATGATTATTATTGTATGACGTGTCCCATATCATGTAATGATATATTGGATGAATAAAATAATTCAATTCAATTCAATTCAATTCAGTATTGAGTCAAACATGAAGGCGTGTGGTTTAAATTCTTTAACCCCTACTGCATAAGGCTATATGCACTTCTTGAAAATCCGAATTATAATAGGTTATGGGCCCAGGCATGGCTCAAGAGTGCGCATAGCTGTAGAAAGTGATCAGTGTAACAACTGCACACGAAGATAAGCAGAGAGGTAAAAGCACTACGCCCAAACATGGCGACCGAAGAAAACGAACTGTCTAACATTTTAAAACTAAAAAATGCTGAAACATATCCACTGTGGAATTTTGAAATGAGAATAATGCTTCGTGCAAAACAACTCTACAAAATAGTTAGTGGTGAAGAAACATTGCCCACAGAAGACAATGCACAAACCGTCGATGAGTGGATGACAAAGGACGGAAAAGCACAGTATTATATACTGAGAACAATTTTTCAACACGTCAAGCCACATATCTTCAGATGTGATACAGCAAAAGACATGTATAATACCTTGAAGAACATCTACGACAAACAGTCTACTCAACAGAAACAACAGCTACAAACTGATTTCTTCAATTATACCTGGGACAAATCAAAAGATGTTATGACTAACATAAGTCATGTTCAAAATATCGTGTTCAGGCTGAAGACTACTGGAGATGAGATCAGTGATGATATGATGATAACAAAAATCATGACTATTCTTCCAGACCAGTACAAACACTTCAGAAGCGTCTGAGATTCTGCGGCAGACAGTGACAAAAACTTTGATTATTTAAAGTCAAGATTGTCAAAAGAAGAAGATTTTCTGTTGCATTCAAAGCATACACCAGCAGAAACAATAAGAAGTCAAAGAATATTTACCCTCCGTGTGGAATCTGCAAGAAAAGAAATCACTCCGAGGAAAATTGTTTCTTCAAGAACAGAGAAAAGAAAAACAAACAGTATCCACCATGCACCATCTGTAAGAAAACAATCATTCAGTGGAAAATTGCTTCTTAAGGAATAAGTCTATGGACAAGAAAAGTGAAAAAGTGAGTTTTCTGACTGAAGTGCACCTAAGTGAGAAAAAGGTATCAGCTGACTATAACAAAAGTGAATTTGTTCTTGACAGTGCATGCAATGGTCATCTAACAAATCAAGAAAATATTTTCCAGAATACAAAAATACCAGAAGAACCTGTAAACATAAAAGTGGCAAAATGTGGAAACAGTATGACAGGTGAACTTGTTGGAACTATTGAAACGGATAATGTCATATTTAAAGATGTGACATATGTGCCAGAGCTAAGCAGGAATCTACTGTCAGTGAGTGCAATCACTGAGCACGATGGAGAAGTACTGTTCACAAAACATCAAGTGTATGTGTTTAAGGACAATGAAGTTTTGCTACAAGGATACAAGAACAATAATGGTTTTTATGTGGTGAATATAGAAACTCCAAGAGACTCAAAAGAAGCTCTTGCTACTTCAAGAACTCTTGAAGATTGGCATAAGAAGCTTGGACATATCAGCTACAACAACCTCAAGAAAATTCCTCAACTTTGCAGTGGTGTACCAGAAACATTAAAAGAGTGCAAAAGTGACTCACAGTGTGAAACATGCCTCAAAGCTAAACTAGTGAGAATGCCTTTCAATACTGAAAGGAAAAGAGCAAGACCGTTACAGATCATACACTCAGATGTCTGTGGTAAAATAGATCCTCCCACATACAACAACAAAAATTATTTCATGACTTGTGTGGATGATTACACACACTTTGTGAAAGTGTATTTACTACAACATAAAAGTGAGGTAGAAGAATGTTTGAAAGAATACATAAATGAAGCTGAAGCTCATTTCAACCTGAAAGCATCGAAAATAAGGTGTGACGGTGGAGGTGAGTACAGCAGTAACAGTTTTAAAACATGGTATAAGGAAAAAGGAATTGTGGTGAATTATACTAATCCATACACACATCAGCACAACGGTACCTCAGAAAGAATGAACAGGACTCTTGTTAACAAAGTAAGAGCTCTACTGTTTGACTCCAACCTGAAAAACTACATGTGAGGTGAAGCTCTGTACACTGCAGCATACTTAGTGAACAGAAGCCCTACCAATGTAAAAGACAAAACACCAGCAGAACTGTGATATGGACATAAACCCAACCTCTCTAACCTACAAATTTTTGGTTCGGTTGTGTACACCAGAATCCTTGGAAACCAGAAGGAACTTGACCCAAGAAGTAAGAGAGGAATATTTGTGGGATATTCAGAAAACGTATATCGCATCATGGATCCAGATACCCAAGAAATTTTTGTGTCGAAAGATGTAGTTTTTCTGGATGTGATGAAGAATGAGGACAAACAAAGAACTTTCATCTCAATGGAAAATGATTATGAAAATAATATACAGAGACATGATGATAACGAAATAAATGAAGACAGAAATGGAATTGTTTAACCCCCACACATATCTTCTTCAGAAAGTGAAAATGAACCTGATGATGAATCTGAAAATGAAAATCAAGAAAACGAAAATCAACAAAATGTCGTTCAACGACCAAGAAGACAAAGAAAGCAGCCACAAAGACTCATAGATTATGTCATTTATGATGACAATGAAGCTTTTATGTCATACTCAGAATGCATTAAAAGTCCTGAAAAACAAGAATGGGAAAAGGCAATAGAAGAAGAAAAGCAATCATTGAAGAAAAATGATACATGGCAACTTGTGGATGAGAAATGTGCAAAAGGAAAAGAAATTGTTACAGGAAGATGAGGTTTCAAGATAAAGATGATGGAAAATATAAAGCAAGACTGGTGGCAAGGGGCTGTTAACAAAAATCAGAAAATCTGGATTTCAAAGACATTTTCAGTACAGTAGTCCAGACAGGTAATTTGAGACTTCTTTTTGCCATAGTTGCTCAAAGAAATATGAAAATTATGACATTTGATGTGAAGACCGCTTTCCTCAATGGAAACCTGGAAGAAGTGTACATGAAAATCCCAGATGGCTACAATGCTCCAGGAAAGATATGCCTACTTAAGAAGGCTCTTTATGGCCTAAAACAGGCACCATTACAATGGAATAAGCATCTCACTGAACTTCTGAAAGGTGAAAATCTCAAGCAATTGAAGTCAGATCAGTGTGTCTTCAAAACCAAGAATACAGACAAGAAAATGTTCCTAGCTGTTCATGTGGATGATGGAATTTTATTTGGAGAAGATGAGAACTAGATGAAGATGCTACTTGAAAAACTGAAGAAAAATTTTGAAATAACTGTTCAAGAAAATCCAACTCAATACCTTGGACTTGAAATTACAAGGGATGAGAATGGAATATTCATCAACCAAGCCAAATACAGTGAACAAGTCCTTAAGAAATATCAAATGGATTTGTCAAAACCAATGTCAACTCCAATTACTCCAATTGAGACGAACACTCAAGCAAGTCAGAATTCTGCGGATAGTGATTTCCCATATCGAGAAATCATTGGAAGTCTACTTTACCTATCTTGCAAAACCAGACCAGACTTGGCATATGCTGTTAACTATGAGAGCAGGTCAATGGAGAAGCCATCGAGCCAAGACATTAGAAACGTGAAAAGAACATTGAGATACCTGAATGGTCATCAAAAGGATGGAATTTTCTACTCATCCAACCAAGAAAACTGTAAACTGACTGCATACAGTGATGCTGATTTTGCAGGAGATCTGGAAAAAGCCAAGAGTACAACTGGATACATAATCCTTTGTGGAGGTGGACCAGTGGTTTGGTGCTCAAGAAAGCAAAGTGTAGTGGCACAAACTACTACTGAAGCAGAATACACAGCAGCTGCACAGTGTTGTCAAGAGATGAAGTACATCAAGACTTTCCTTAAGGAACTACTTGGCAAGCAAATCAAAATGACACTTTACGTGGACAACCAAAGTGCAATCCAAATGATCAAACCTGGACAAATAACCAGACGTAGCAAGCATATCGATGTCAAATTTCATTTTGTTAGTGATGAACTCAATCAAGGATGGTACAAGATTGAATATTGTTCTTCGCAAGACCAACTGGCTGACATACTTACTAAGCCATTGCATCGTCCAGCTTTTGAAAAACTGAAATCAAAGCTCATGTGTTAAATGTTTCAGGGAGTGTTGTGTTTCTTATATAACAATATAATACATTCAAATAACATATATTATTTCATGTTAAAAGTTACAATTATGTTTCTGTTAAGGGAGTGTGTTGATATGTTGGTAACATTGTAACATTCAACATAATTATGTGGTATTTTCGTGTTATATGTTGGTAGTGCTGCTATCCGCCATGTTGTGTAATAAAACTTCAAGACGAAGACGTTCGTCAGTATTGAGTCAAACATGAAGGCATGTGGTTTAAATTCTTTAACCCATACTGCATAAGGCTATATGCACTTCTTGAAAATCCGAATTATAATATGTAATCACTGGCATCAAAAAATGTTTTCTAGAAATAGATTTCAACTTCTACTGAGAGCAATTAAGACTCCTCCTCCTGGTTCTCCTAAGTATGATCCGTGTGTTAAGCATCAGCAGTTATCTACTGAACCTAACGTGATTCCCAGAGTCAGAAATAAAATGAAGCCCGACATAATCTTTGTGTTTTTGTTTATTCATTTAATACAATGTACAGGTATGAAAAAAAAAAGACCTACTAAAATATCTAAGTTGCCAATATGAGCCACTGCGCTTGCCTAGCAGGTTCTAGGTATGCGCTTGCCTAGTGGGTTCTAGGTATGCGCAGTGGCTCATATCGGCAACTTAGATATTTTAGTAGGTCCGCTTTTTCTCACCCTACCTGTACACTCACTAGCTCTATGGTTGTATGTTACAAGGTTAGTATCTACCTTTATTAATAATATTGTCACAATGCTCAGAAACCGCGAGAAATTGCCTGATGTCTGGAAAGATCGCGGCCCTCTATTGGACGGACGGGAGGCGAGTGCTGTAGGTGTGGTTTAGCGAGACACGGTGCAGTGAGTGGGCCACACTCTGTGGGGGAAGGCCTGTAGGGAGGAGGTGCACGCTAAGGGGTGTGACCGAGCAGGATTCCAGATCCTACATGGACAGAACTTTCGTGGTCTCATCTCCAGAACATTCGACAGACAAGGCTATATAAGGGCGTGAGCAAGCCGACAATGACAGTCAGTAACAGTAACAGTCAGTAAGTCAGAGTTGAGAGAGTGTGAACTGGACGGAGAGGACTGATCAGCGTGACCTCAAGTAAGTGTGACTTGGAAGCTGAGGAGCCAGTGACCGGAGGGACTAGTTAACGAAGAACTGGTGGACTGGACTGGACTGGACTGAGACAGTGCCGTTCCGGGGAACTCTGCACGACGGGTGGATCGTGCAGCGGCAGCGAGGACTGCGGAGTTGACTGACGCAGCGTGGAACTACCTCGACTTAGGAGTCCGCACAGTGTGCGCGAACGGAAACAGTGCTGTAACTAGGAGCAAGCACAGTGGGAGTGAGCACTGAACAGAAGAGTGAACTGGAGAACATTCAGGAGTTTTCTGGCTGTATAGATCACTGTTGTCGGAAATAAAGGAACCTCCATTCTTCAATTAGAAACTACGTGTTCTGATTTCGAACCCCGACGAGCCCTTGTTACAATATCATGCATTACTAGTTTCACACTATTACTAATTTCCTCTGATGTTCATATTTTTATTTTGATAGGAACTGAAGATGACATGATAGGCCATGTCAAAATGCATTTTCCGCATATCTATCATACTGGACAGCTTTATGGAAACAAAGTAAACCACGCAAGACATCAGCAGTTCATCAGACGAACTACTAGAATAGGCCTAACCAGCAAGCTCAACGGAACTGCTCTACCAACAACTTAAACAACAGGACTTCGCATTATTTTATATTTATACAGTGTACTTTCATTGATTTTCTCATTGGTCCAAGCAATTCTCTAAATAAGACCAGCAGTTAGTCAGCCTTACTCTTTGGATAACAATAATTTTTTTAACATTTTAATGTTTGCTGACTATTTAGAACATCTGTGAAACTGTTATTATTCTGTAATTATTTATGCCACTTGTGACAAGACAAGATTATTAGATTGGACTCCTAATAATTCTAGTCCATGCCACGCAATTTTTAATGCCATTTACAAATGTGAAAACTTTTAAAGGATTTTTAATTATAAGTTATGCCTATACTAGTAACATAATAAATTGCGACTTATTGTTTCTACAAAGTTCACCAGGATGTTATTAAGGTTAGTTTTTCTTTCCTTATTTCTATAAATTGGGGACATAAGGGTGACAACCTTTTTCAAATAAATCTCCACAGTAATCATGTAATTATAAAGCACCCCTCCTCCTCCCACTTGTTTGACAGTCTGTAGCATACCATTGAAGTGCATTTTGAATAGTTTTTCGGTATTTTTTTTATTATAAAGAATTTAGTGCTGACTATTCTTGCCTGTTAGCACCATTTCTGGGTTTTCATTTAAGTTTTAGTTTGCAGGTAGTTTCTTATAATAGTAGCATCTATCGTAGGCTTCCCCTCACCATAACGGTGTCTCCTTGCATTCCCTTCTTCTCTCTCCTTCCTGGCTTGCAAACGTGATATTCGTGATGTGGTAAGTTTAAATTAGATAAAATTCAGTTATTTCAGTTTAGTGTTTTAATTTTAAATTTTCATTTGGGTTTTAGTTATATCTTGAATTTCCCTGGCCATGCCTGACTGGGATTTTAAAAGCATCCCAGTTGGCAGTTCTGTTCCCCCTTTTCTTAAATTTTCCCTTCTTAAAATTTTATGCAGGCCTACGAAGTAATTTGTCCAATATTTGTCTTCAGCAGTTTTTATGTAATCAACTTAAAATGTATTTAATTATTTAAAAAACATTCATCCCCTATTTTTCGGCTATTAATAATTAAATGTGTATGTAACTAATCAGACCAATATGATTAGTTGTTTGGAGTGAAAGATAAATCCAATATGTCTCTGGTATTTTCGTTTCCAGGGATGTTGTAATTTTGTCGAAGTCATTCAAAAGAATCTTGTAAACTTCTGTTTGTAAAGTACTGTGGTGTCATGTATATTTTTTTCTTTCAGGTAAGATATGTTTTGTGACCTGAAAATGAATGAATCACCCGTGGTATCACTTAAAGAATTGCGATATTAATAGAGGGCCATAGAGCGATGGAAAACATCCAAAGACCAAGACCACCAGCATGACGCGGTCGACAGAGAGTCTGCATGGGTACCTTAAAGAAGCAACCTTTCCACACATACCATAACATAACCTTAGAGAGTTGTCGGGCATGGTTATGTGTAATGGGGAATACTTAAGCAACATAGCATAATGTTGATAGTATTCGATACCTCAGTACAAAAGTGTTACAACTCAAAAAACTTCGATTTTGAGTTATGACCACTACTAAATGAGGAACTATTTGTTCTATGCACTGTTAGAGTGTTACACCTTAAAATTGAACCCTTAATTTTTTAATTGGGATGATTCAGTTTGACACTGACAATATCTTGAGTAGCTGCTCCATGCAACACTGTATCATTTTAAGTTGTGACACTTACGCTCTGTATGATGTTAAATGGAACTGTTATATTTTGAGTTGCAACAGTTTTGCAACATTATTCAATGAGAATCTCGGTTGTGAGGTGTTAGTAAAACTGTAATATTTTATTTCAATATGCCTTTTTTCTGCATATTCAGAGTTCTTGTATATACAGTATTATGTGAGTGTTATGGCGATTGTATAAGCAATATATTGTGAATCATAATAAAGTAATGTCCAAAAGGTCTAATCGTATTGTAGAGTTATGTCTAATGAAAGAAGAAGAAGACACACCCTTAATCTCAGCTGAAAGTAGATTGGTAAGTACATTGTTTTGTATTTTATACTTGCAATATTTAATTTAATAATATTTTGCTGCTACTTTTATAAAACTGTAAGGTGTTCTCTTTGCGTTGTAGTCTGCTTCAAGTATCTCTAAAGAAAATGAAAATATACGGGAAAATTCTGATGCCTCAGTAAAAAATCCCAATTGGGATTATTCTTCCCCGTCTGATGATAATGATGATGATAATGGACATTGACAACACAAGCAATACACAACCCTGCTACCTATGATTCCATTTGATGAGGAAAAGGAAGTACCCGTTTAAGTAATTTAATCTATTATTTCTATTTTAATGAAATAATGGTACGAGTTTACAAAACAATGTTCTTAGCAACACTTAGTGTTAGTAGTCGTTATGTGAGCACAACATGGGACAAAATTACTAATGAAGGGACAGTAGTTGAAGACAGACGAGGGAAACACAAGAAGAACTATAAAATACCTCAGCATAATATGACAGATGACATTATAGCTCTCATAGATTCTTTCCCCATGGTAGAATCACATTACTGTAGATCTAGGTTTAAGAAAGAGTGCTTAGAAGGTGATCTAAATATAACTAAACTGTACCAAATGTACAAAGAGAAATGCATAGCTGAAATAAAGTCTGCTGCAAAGCTTCACTTCTTCTTCTTTCTCAGCTCTACAGCCCTTGATGTGCTTTGGCCTCCTTCACAATCTTCTTCCATGCATCTCTTTCCTGAGCCTGTCTTTTCCAATTTTTTACACCCATCTTTTTATTCACATATTTTCAATTTCAATTTTAATTTTTTCTTTTCAAAAAAAGGTCAATGTAATTTTTGTTCAAATTACAAACAAAGGACTTCTGAAGAAAGAAGCGAAATTCAAGATAAGTACAAAAGACACATATTAGAAAAAGAAAAATGTAGAGAAGAGAAATCTTCAGATATTGAGGTATGTAAAAGAAGTGATGGAAAAAGTGGTGTTTTTCATTTGACTTATAAGAAGTTCTTCCAACACCATGCAGTAAAGTGTCTGCTTTGTATTATAAACGGAAGCTCTCCTGTTATAATTTCACAGTCATCGACTTAGTGAGCACTGAAGTCACATGTTTCTTCTGGCACGAAGGGATAGCTAAATGGGGAGCCAATAAAATTGCCTGTTTCCTTCTAAAATTTTTAGAAGAAGTGAGAGATGCTGGAGTTGCCAATAATTGTATCAGTCAGAATAAAAACAGACATCTAACATCCCTCTTTTCTATATGCAGTCAGATTGATAGAAGGCATCAACACTTTCACTGAGAAATATTTTGTCATTGGGCATTCACAGAACGAAAATGACTCCGTGCATGCTACAATTTCCATAGAAAAAGAGAGTATTGAAAGCAAACAGAGAAACAGATACACCAATTGCACATCCTCACCATTGGATTATGCTTATCAGAATGGCAAAGAAAAATGGAAAGCCATATTCTGTCATTGAGATGGACACCAAAGATATACACAACTGTCAGAATATATGGGGCGAAACTACAAAAAAGATGAGGAAGGGCAGACTGTAGTTTGGACGAACTTAAAAGTTCTCCATTTTCTAAGAATCAACCATTCACATTTTAGTACAAAAACAGTTATACTGCATAGGAAGAATTCAAGGCACTTCATATAAGAATTAGATAGCCGATTCTCTCTCTTGTACCAGCATATTTTGAATTTCCACAAATCGACGCCAAAAAAGAAAGTAGATTTATTGTGCCTTTGCCATGACTACGTCATTCCTAGTGTATACTGGGACTTGTACAATAATATGAAGTGCTCTTCTGAATCAAGTCAGCACGACATTTCTTCCTCTGGCGATGAATGGCGATGTCTGAATGATATTAAGTCAAGAAAGTATCTATTGAAGTTTAAATTTAGCAAATACAATGTCTTTTTAGACATTTTATTATTTATATAAGTTTCACTTATTTAAGAATATATTATTAATAACTTACAAACATTGTAGAATACTCGAGCAACAAGTAAAACAGAGAACTTCACACGTTATACATTCTTATTTATGGCTGCATAAGGGTAGTTGTTACCTAACAGGGAGGAGAGCCTTAATTCTTTCTTCTTGAAAACTTAAGGAACCAACCTGGACAACTACCTAGCGTCCCATCACTAACCTTCACGTGGTGCAGCTGTTAGTAATCGTGTTCACACACGATGAACCAAAGGGAGGGGCTACTCATCAAATAGCACTGGTCAGCTTGATGAGTTAATGACCGAACCTAGTATTCTTCCTTTCTTTACTAGGTTCTCTCTTTATACTATCCTATCCAGTAGTACCTGACTGACCTCTTGTTTTCTTCGACCCCGAAGGTATTAGAGTATTCGAGGCCTAGGGGATCCTTTTCATTCCTTTCCTATCACTTCTTTCTTCTCGTGGGTAACGTTGTACACGTCCGTGGAATCCCTTAATCCACACGTGCCCACAGGGTGGTGTTAAATGAACAACAATTTTAAGCCCTAATGTCAACAGATTTGGCTTCAACTTCAAAGTTATACTGGGAAGCTAGAAGACGAATGGAGATCATCCAAGTGTCTGGGCATTAGATACTACTACTACTACATTCTTATTTATTTCTCGCAATTCCTATCACTTCCCATAGAATAAATGGAGAAAGACTAAAAATATGATTAGTTAAATAGTTATAAGTCAGAATAGGAAAGCTTCTATTTGACATTAAAGTGATACAACTCTGAAAAAAAACCGTCACAACTAGAAGTTTTTTTACCTTTGATTAAGTGGAACACTGTTGCAACTCAGAAATTTGTTAATTTTTTCTAACCAATCAAGTTCTGGATTTTATGTCTTAGCGTTATTGAAAGAGGCCTATGAGATGCAATAAATCCCAAGATAACAAGTTCACAGCACCTCCTTGTGACCAAGGAGAAGATGTTAAAGAAACAAGGATTTTGTTTTTTCTCTCTCCTGAACATTTACTGATTTTGAGTTGTAACAGTCTAATTCTGAGGTATCGATTATAAGTATGCACAAACCATACTCTTTCATACAAACATAGATCACGGTATTTGTATATTGACTTGTATATTGACAACCTTATTCCGTGATATAAAATTCCAAGCATTTTGAGTGTGTCCACAGTCGGAAAATAGTTTAACTGTGGGGCTGTCCACCATACACCGATGGACATCGCCTGAGACCTTTGAGCATTAATAATCAATCCAGATAATTCTGTAAACGCTTGTAAAATTTCCCACAGAGGTCGGGCTTCATCTGCATGGGCCAATATTATACTCACATCGTCTGCATACACAGTGACTGCTAAACGGGTATTATCAATATGAATTTCGGAAATTCGACTATGCAGCGTGTAAAGTAAAGGATTGAGAGTGAGTGCAAAAAGAATCATAGACGCAGGACACCCCTGTCGTATAGAGCGATGAACCAGTATAGGGGACGTAAGATAACCATTGACTTGAATACAAACATCAATATCTGTATACAAACATCGAATATAATTGACGAATGTCCGACTAAACCCATGACACTCTAATACTGTCATCAAAAACTCGTGATCAATAGAATCAAAAGCACGGCGAAAATCTATGGACACCAAGAAACCTTGCGAGAGGGAATGCAAACAAGAAGCTATAGTATCCCGAAGTTGACCGACCGCATGGTAGATAGATCTGCCTGCCACACCATAATGTTGCGCAGGATGTATGATGTCTGGAAGCAAAGGTTTCACACGATTCATGAGAACACGAGCAAACAGCTTATAATCGTAGCTTAATAGAGTAACAGGACGATAGTCATCAATATCCTTGCATTGACCTTTCTTGAGAAGAAGCACTATAACTCCCCACCTTTGCGAAGCAGTCATTTTCCGGCGACGCAAAAGCGCATTAAAAACATCTGTTATTGTTGTTCCAAGGCATGACCAAATAGTTAAATAAAACTCATGAGGAAGCCCATCCAGGCTGGGCGTTTTGGAACAATGTTCTTGACGTAGAGCTGCTAGAATCTCATCCTGAGTAAGTTGACGCTCTAGATCCCGGTTTTGATCTAGAGTGACACGGGACTGGCCAGTGATAGAGATGTTTGGAAGAGCTGTGTCATGCTCATCCCTGGCAGAAAATACTTCACTAAAGTGATGTTTTATGCGTTTTGCGATCTCATGCTATGTGGTAACAGTATTCCCAGTTGGAAGGCGAAGCGCAGTAATCAAATTATTCTGTCTCTGACGTGAAATTTTGAGGAGGAAATACATATTTGCATGTTCAGTGTGAGATGTATTGTTCTCCCGGCTCCGAACTTTGAGAGACTCCATGCGACGCCGGTAAATGGTTTGTATCTGCGCTTTGCAGCGGGATATCAGCATCCTCTGTCGAGAGGAAGGAATATAATGTGCCTGAGCGTCTATTAAGGCACGATAATAAAAATTTATTAGGCCTTCGTCCTCCTGATATTTAAGGAAAGTATGTTGTTTGAAAAAGGAAATTATTTTGGGCTTCGCAAACATGTCCCACCAATCAGCAATATCATGATATCGCTGCCTGCAACCATACCAATACTTCCACTGAACACGAAATTGGTCTTGCACCACAAAATCATCAAGAAGCGAGCCACTTAATTTCCAGTATGAACGACTCATGGGTGGGATATATGTATCCAACTTCAGATGCAAAATCACAGCTGAATGGTCAGAGAAGGGTGCTGGAACATGCTCAACAGAGCTGACGCGAGCATGTAAACTCTGAGAGATGTAAAAGCGATCCAAGCAGGAGGCTGACTATGCAGTGAAATATGTGTATCGCATGGTTCTATGGGTTAATAGCCAAACATCTGATAGTTGTAGTCTTGTTACTACTTCCTGTAATGTAGCACAAGGAAGAAAACGACCAGTTGTGTCGGTCTGTCGGAGCACACAATTGTAATCACCACCCATAATTAAGTTAGCTGGTAATGACCGAAGAAGGTAGGGAAGATCGTCTGCAAAAAAACTGATTTCGCAACAAGCGCTTATTACTTCCAGATGGAGCAAACAGATTGACAAACAGATGGTCCTGGTAAACACCACTAATGCCTCTGCCAGACGGCAATTGTTCAACAGAGTGTAATTCTAGACCTTTACGAGTTAATATTGCAGTACCAAGTGAGTCCGTCCCGATATTCATATAAGAATTATAATTATACAATGTAGAAAAATCCTCAGTCTTAACTTCTTGTAAGAACATGATATCAACACTATTCATAGAAAGAAAGGAACATAACATCCGCATTTTAAGCGGGGAAGTGTTGCCATTAAAGTTAAGACTGGCCACTACTAATGTAAGGTTCACAAACACCAGTAGCAGCAGTGACATCTTGGCAGACTTAACACAACATAGTACCATGTATCTCTAAGAAGATTCACTTTTCAGTTTTTCATAAAGGAGGAAAGCCTAACTTACTATCCTCTGTCTTGTAAGGATGCGTATGCCGTTTGCCAGACTGTTTGACAGGTTTCACCACGTCGTCTTCCGAAATAGGAACAGCATCCGGTATGGATTCTACGGGGTCCTTGTGGGTCACTGAAGAAGTCTGATGAGCATGCTGCACACTGTTGTGTTTTGTCCGTTTGGGGGTAGAGGCAAGATTAATGAGACCAGAAGAACCAGCATCCCTCTCCACCATTGATACACCTGTGGCTTTTAACACAGTATGTCCCAGTATGAAATTGTTGTCATGGTCTTGTGGAAAATCTTGTTCCATATCCGACTGGTGCCTTATGTCCTCAATGCCCTCTGCAGAATCTGTATCAGACGAGTGTGCATCAGAGTGGGGCATGGTGGGCTTTTCAATACAAGGGGGCATATTCACCAATACTTGGTCTGTAAGTAAAGGCTTCCCACCTACTGGGGGCATACACAAAAGGCAGGGTTAGGTAACGCAACATCAGAACTGTCCCCAACTGATATTTCATTTGTCATAACTGTATTAGGCTCAGAATGCACATTGATGGGAACATCTGTTTTCAATAAGTCACTGAACTGCAATGGTTGACGGAACAGCATCCGGTATGGCTTCTACAGGGTCCTTGTGGGTCACTGAAGAAGTCTGATGAGCATGCTGCACACTGTTGTTGTGTTTTGTCCGTTTGGGGGCGGAGGCCAGATTAATGAGACCAGCAGAACCAGAATCTCCCTCCACCATCGTTACACCTGTGGCTTGTAACACAGTATGTCCCAGTATGAAATTGTTGTCATGATCTTGTGGAAAATCTTGTTCCATATCCGACTGGTGCCTTATGTCCTCAATGCCCTCTGCAGAATCTGTATCATAGGGGGGCATGGTGGGCTTTTCAATACAAGGGGGCATATTCACCAATACTTGCTCTGTAAGTAAAGGCTTCCCACCTACTGGGGGTGTACACAAGGCAGGGTTAGGTAACGCAACATCAGAACTGTCCCCAACTGATATTTCATTTGTCATAACTGTATTAGGCTCAGAATGCACATTGATGGGAACATCTGTTTTCAATAAGTCACTGAACTGCAATGGTTGACGGAATCTAGTAGTAACCGGCAGTATATGAGGTGCTTGTAATTTAGGACAATGTTGCTTGAGATGAGTAGTACTTTTACAATAATAACATGTAGGTTCCTGGCCTGCGTAAGTAATGTGAGCCTCATATCCATGAGGGAGGTATGGGAGGTTTAAGTTCCATTCGGACCATCTGTCTGTTTTGTGCACTGTACCATATCTTTGTAGCACTGACAGCAGTTTTTCATTTGAGAGTTCTGGAGGGATATTAAAGACACGCACTGTTGTTATGTTGACATCAGCTGGTTGTATAGACACATTAGTTGTATGTCCATTGAGTAACTGAAAAGTATGTTCACCTTCAAATTGTCGTAACAGGTTTTCATAAAACACGGTTCCATTTAATTTGATATAGACAGAGTTTTCCTTACTTACAAGTTGTAGGGTAATGATTTTTT
This sequence comes from Ectobius pallidus, assembly GCA_964059195.1. Classification (NCBI taxonomy): domain Eukaryota; kingdom Metazoa; phylum Arthropoda; class Insecta; order Blattodea; family Ectobiidae; genus Ectobius; species Ectobius pallidus. The sequence goes on from CAXKWD010000013.1 coordinate 9,467,493, forward strand.
CCATGGAATGTGTAGCTCAGTATCCATCCAATTATGTATTTTGATGGGCGTCGGCCGAGGACCTTGCTTGTCAAAAAGAAGTTTGACTGTATTTGTTCTGATTGATTTATTCATATTGACCAGGAGTTCGAAACAAAAATAGTCAACGATGCATGATATAAATAGCACCGTCAGGGGATTGATTGTATATCAGCAACCCAGCAATGCTATAGAAGCAGAAGGCACTATACTAGACGAGAGCACAAAAAACACACCAACTGCAACGACAGCCATGACGCAACTCATGGGGACTGGGACTCACTGGCATGCGACCTTCACCCTTTCCACTCAACGAGTCAGTAACCTTCAAGTGGTACAGCACTTTTGTGAAAATTTTATTTGCATCTCAAGGTATTAATCTAACTTGAAAATGTCAAGTTTACAGTGTTTTGCAGATGACAAGCCGTTTCTTCCTTCTCCTGCTTAGATACGCGGTCCAATCAGAGACGGCGAGACGGAGGGAAGACCCTTACTGATAGCGGCACCTCATTAGCTCATACACGTGATTGGCGGTGAAGGAATTGGCTTCTCATTTGAAAAATACTGTGGTGAATACTGTACTTTACGGACCATAAGACGCACCTTAATTTTAGGATGGAAATTTAAGGGAAAATAAATTTAATGTGATTCTAAACGAAACATTTTGAAGGGAATAATATACTTCATTACATAAGCAAATTATAACCATGTACAATGGAATCGGTGTAAATCACTTCTAACTTAAAACTTGCATTGAACGAAAATATCTTCTGTACAGGTGGCATCGCGTAAGTTTTAACTGAACTGAACTGATTTCTCATGAAAGACTGAAAATACTTTTACACCCTCAATTCAGCACACGTAAGTGTAATGGGACAAGACTGTTTAGAGGTCGTGTTCATTTAAACCATGCAGCGAAGACACTCCTTTTGTATAAAAGAGCTCAACATTCCTTTCTTTTCGCATTTGTATACCTGGCTTTCAGCTAATCTCATTTTACGATTGTGACAAGTGCAGTGATGTAGTCTGTGCCAAAATTTGTAACTGTGTTATCGTTTACAACAACTTGTGTATAACTATGGTATTACAGCAATATATACCACAATTTCATTTTTTTAGTGTACTTCGGACCATTAGACACACCCAATTTTTAAGGCTCTGTTTTCAAGGTAAAAAAGTGCGTCTTATGGTTCGTAAAATACGGTACACTGTTTTGACACTCGTAAAGAAAAACTGGTGTGTTAAGAGAGAGGTAAGAAAAAAGTGTGACATCGCAAAAGAATATGGCATCTTCCTAAAATGTTACCAATGTACATAAAAAATTAGGGAGAGCAGGGATACTGTAAATAATATGTTCTTTTATTAAATCTAGTGTTCAAATTTTAGTGTGGAAAAATGGTTTCATTTGACATGAGTACGGCAGTTGTTACAGTGAGATCCACTGTACAATAAATAGTATTTATTGCAATCAATTTATTTTATAGCTCCTCTACAGCATTTTCATTAAAAAGTCAGTTTTGTTAATTTAAGTTTGGATAATTTGATTTTATTTTAGATTCCATTTGGAGTTTGAATTAACCCTTAGAGCCGGTTTGAAATGCTTAGAATGTAGTGCATGTGTCCTTTGAGTGGGGCAGTTTGACATTGTGAGAAGGCACTGAGCAACCAGTCTTTTAACACAAATATCTCAGTCGTGCATGTCTGCGCACGGATGAATCCAGATCCCCATTTCATGAGTGCAAATGTTTTTTTTGTTCCGCTAACTGTAAATCGGGCAATAGAGAAGAAATTCTTGTTTTGGTTGGTTCACACTCCAGATAATTACTTATAGGAGGGCAGTAAACACTCGCAAACATCATCAACCTTCCATAAATATGTCTTCTAATCCTTCAAACAAAAAAATACCGCCCATGGGGAAAAAGTATGAAACACAAACAGAATGAAAGGAGAAGGGATACATACTGGTGTCCAACCTGCTAAGTGGGGTTTTGTATTCAAACCTCCTTCCAAGACAGTCCACTCCATCGAAAACTTACACAGTGTGTTTCATGTACAAGTTGGTCTATCATACGGATTTCTGCATCGTGGCGGCCAAGCTCTAACTCCCGAGCAATTGGGTGAAATATCTATGTAAATAAAGCTGTTAACAGTGTAATGATTCAGGCTCTCACAATTACAGTTAAAATTATAATAAAAAAAAAACCACGTACCTCAACATAAGAGATGTTGAAAATGTGCCTCCTCTTGCATCTACACAACACTAGCACTTTATAGGAAATTTTATTTCATGCGCATAAGTTCTGCTTCTGAAATAGAGTTAATTTCTCTTGTGACATTGCCTTTAAGATCTTCTAATATACTGGGGGTTTGATCTGTGCACTTTATTTTTCAAGACAATGTCATAATCTGTCCTGGAAGCTGAAAGAAAATTTCCTTAAAAAAAAAAAAGTGCCAGTGTTGTGTGGATGCAAGAGGAGGACAATTCCAACAGCTCTTGTGATGAGGTACATGGTTTATTTTCATTGTAATTGTGAGAACCTGAATCACTATATTGTTAGTGGCTTTATTTAAGTAGACATTTCATCTGATTACTTAGGAGTTAGAGCAAAATTGATACCATCTGCCTTCCCTAGTCACTATCACTATCATCATTGGAGCTAGCGTTGTTATCGCTACTACTTTCATCACTATTCACTTCGCCTAACATAACAAATAACTGATCTACAACTGAGTCGATGATACCTTCATTTTCCATATAGATATTTTCTAGCCTTTTTACGCTTTCACAAAGAGATTTCCATGCACTAAACTTTTCTTCGCATAACTGTCTATCATGTTGCGTTTTAAACGTGGTATTTCTAACACCAACATACTGTTTCATCTCAGCCCAGATTCTTTCTATTGGATTTAAATCCGGATGATACGGGAGGAGACGAAGTACAGAATGAGCAAAAGCAGCGCATATCCGATCCATAGAGAATTTTTTTTTTGTGCTGGTTTATGCAACAAAATAAGTTTGTATAATTGTGGTTTGAGCATGCTTTCATGAAAATCAATATCATGTTCATGAAGCCAGGCAATCATATCACACTTTTTGCTATTTGAATTTGGGGCTTTATCAACTTGAACATTATGATATGGTGCATTGTCTACAATGAGAACAGAATTTGGCCTCAGATTTGATATAAGTTTTTCAAGCAACCATTTTTCAAAATTTGTAGCATTCATTTGATGATGGTAGTCTCCACTGGCTTGTGTCGACTTCCATATCAAAAGTGCATTCGGAATAAACCCATTCTCACCCCCAGCGTGAACTATAATTAAACGTTCGCCTTTCAAAATTGGTTGATGTAGGCCTTCATTAGTGTCATCATTCCATGAATTTCCAGTTACGTGAGAAGAAAGAATATACGTTTCATCCATATAAACAATAGGTCTTCCTTCTTTTCTATATTTTGCAATATTTCTCAGAAAAGAAATTCGTGTTTCCCTGATATCGTTTTTTTCTATTAATATTTTTCTATTTGTTTTTGTTTTCTTACACCTGAATCCTAAATTACGCAAAATTTTCCTTAGACTAGTTTTCCCGCCCTCGTAATTTATCTCCTCCTTTAGTTTTTCACAGTTGGAACGCATTTTTCAGTCTTATAGAAATTATGTACTATTCGTCTTACAGCACATTCATCAAAATTATCTAGCCCCGTCACTGGTTGTTTACAGTTACGCTTTTTATTAGGCGTACTGAACGTCGATGGAGATGTTGCAGCGGACGTCAGTTTTTCTCCTTCATTTTTAATTTTATGTATCTTACGTAGGCCTACACCTGTAGCAGAAGCTGTTCTTTCCTGTACTTTTCTTAGCGGGATTAAGACTTCGTCATTTTTCGCTTCACTATCCATAAAGTTCAGGACATTTTACACTACCTCTCTTGTTTGGCTATGCACGACTTAACCATTAAGTTTGGATAATATAGGTGGTATTTTCAAGCAAATCTAATGACACTACACAAAGAAATATAACTAAATATTCTTTCAAATAAATCACAACTCTGGACCACTACTACCTTCTATGATACTCACGCAAGCAATACTAAGCTGTCTCGACTGCATGTTTTCGAACCGATGTGAACAACCCTCCCCAACCCTCTGCATTCCAAGGAATGTTTTGACCTGAGATAACGATCGTCCAGAGGCACTCTTGGAGTGCGCGATCTGTACATAAAGCCCAATGTCTGAAGCCCCCATGCATTTTGACAGCCAATCAGTGCCTGAGCTGCCACAAACAATAGTATTTGTAACTAAGATAAAGAAGGCAAGTTCAGATGTAGAAATCATAGAAATAATAGATGAAATTAGTTACTAAAGAGTATGCTTTCATTTCCAGCTATTGTCTCCAGCTGATATTTTACATAAATTTTATTCATCCACTTGACAGCATACAAACATTAATTAATACTTACTATAATGGGCAAAACATATGGTGCAACAATAATATTGCATGGCCTACTCTATCCTAAATATAACTATCAAACCGATTGCTTTGATATTATTAGCCTGCCTTGATTGATTAATTTCTTTAAAATGATGTCAGTGTAATTAAATATAAATAAAAGATTTTAAAAAAATCTAGCCATTTAATTATTTATTAAATGCAGCTGCTGTTGATATAATATTGTGCATTCTATTGAAATGTATGGCTACCGATATCTACATTATATTTTAATGCAAGTATTTTTCAGTTTAAACTCTCCTCACTTATGTGCAAGTAATAGACCTAATGTAATTCCTGACAGATCAGATTGAATTTAATTCATTCATAACCTATACAGTTACACTGAACCTATAACCAACATGTCAATGAATCTTAGGCCTACACTTACATCATTAATATTATTGCCAGTGCATTTTGTGAAATCTTAACACATTTTAAGAACTTCTTATATCAGTGCATACGAATATGAATTAAGGTTAAGAAGAAACATAGTTATATTAACCAATGCTTTTTTCTGGGGGTATGATTACCCCTTAAAGGTTTTCTCACTTTCATATAGGAGAAAATCAATATTTCCACAATTTGAAATCTGGAGAAATTTGTGGCACACAAAATAACGAAAGTGATTATGCACATAATTACATTAAAGTAGCTATTTTTAGTGTTGAATTTGTTATCTATACCATGGTTTTCCAGAGGTGGGGCCTGACATTAGTTCTGCAATATGGAAAACAAGTGAGCATTACATCACCATTGCAATGGTAACCATAACTACGCTGTCGATGTTACTGATTCAACATTAGCACGTGCTCAAGAGTTTGTTGTATCCCTTTCCTCTTGGCTTAAAATTGCATTTATTTGCATTGATGTTGCTGCACATGTCATTCTGTCTCTGGCAATTCTGCAGGTGTATTTCATGTGTTAAATTATATGTGCCCTTGCGAAAATGTCTCGGTATATATACATGTCAGATGATCAGCAATAATACCGTATACCCTTATGAACTGACTCCAAAAATAAAGTACTATAAGTTGCATTCTGTTGTGTGTTTGTGAAAGGTGCAAACAAACCATATGAGCATATCATGGACTAACTTGCAGCTTACAGGTAGAATTGATGTGTACGAACTGATTCCACCACAGAGATCTTAAAGTCATATAACCTTATGCATACTGCATGAAATTCCTTGGTCATCTCTCTCTCTCTATATATATATATATATAAAAGGCTTTGTCCTGACTGACAGAGAATCAACATAGAGTCAAGACTATAATAGGCAGAGACTTGGAATTTTGATAGTACCTTCATTTCATAACGTATAAGTGCTCACTAAGAAAGGATTTTGAAAAATTTTGATTTTAAATGTCAAAAATCAAATGTTAATTTTTACACAGAATTATCAAATCCAAATCACAGTTCACATGACAACAGTGTATTGTTGCCAGTGGTCTCAGGTAGGTTTGGAAATAAATGAAACAGGACTTTGACAAATTAGAGAAGCTATCAATACAATTCATGTTATAAATAAATATTAAAGAAAGACCAATGGAGATCATCCAAGTGTCTGGGCATTAGATACTACTACTACTACTACTACTAAATATTAAAGAATGAAATCCACGAAAATAATGCACAATGTGCTGCAGTCACATAACTTTCTCTACCATACGAGGTATGGTCCTACCAGGCTTGGTGGAGAGAAGCGATGTCATACAAATTTCTACATCCTTTAGAGCCATAAAAAGCTATATCAAGCGTTTTCTTAACAAATATTTTGAATGTGATAAGTCGTTTTTCTTCATTTCAAATTCTAAATACCTACATAAGGACCTATAATTTGAAAATTGAAAGTCCTTCATAAGTTAATTTCCAATTATAAAATACAAAACCCGGGCGATGCCAGGGCTTTTAAGCTAGTTTTAAATATATGGGTAAGTTTGGCAATGTTCCGTCACGTCAAAAGCAAGTACCATTTTTTTTAAGAAAGAAAGAAAGAAAAAAAAAAAACACTGATGTTAACTACACGGGTTAAATTTACAAATTTCAGTCCAAAAACAAGTTTATATAGAAAAATAATATTCATATTATAGCTATTATGAATATAACTTGCACACAAGTTTGTAAATGTAATTTAAATAAAATACTTTGTGCCAACAAAATGCAATATCAATCGTGTTATAGTTTTGTGTCTGAGTAGATGCACTACATCCAACAATGGAAAATCATTAAGGAAAAAGAATACAAACATTATGAATCTAGCTATATTTTAGCTAGCACGAATTGCTAGTATAGTAAAATACCAGTATAACGAACACCAGTATAACAAGATTCTCAGTGTTGCAAAATTATGTATTGGCCCCTTCCCTTTCCCCTATTTTGTGTGTGTCAAAACATTTCATTATAACAAATTTAGAACTTTCAGTATAGTAAATTAAAATATTTCCTGTTTGCCTATAACTTATATAATTTTAATTTCTGCACTGTATGCTGTGTAATACTGCCTCGGAGTCCACTCTTTATAATCAATGCATACTGTGTTCAGCGCTGAATGGATATATGGCTCCCCCTCCAAAACTGATTTATATGATGGTCTACGAGGTACTGTCGTACCAGCAGCCATGCGTGTGTATACTGTGATTCCATCTGGAACTCATTTTGCTCAATTATGGCAAAATATTTCACATCCCATTCTACAGGCCCAAATTAGATCTTCCTGGTTTTTGGTTGTGCATGACTTGATTGTTACGAGATCTCGGCAATATCGCATACATTTGGTCGATGATCCACACTGTGTCTATTGTGGAGCTCTGGATAATATCGCTCACCGTCTGGGTCAATGTTTTAGGTCTCGCCCCATTTGGCAGACACTGAGTGCTTATGTCAAGGACCTGAATGTTTCACGATATTATTGGTTTTCTCCTGATATCTTATGGAAGCCTGACTTTCTCCTTGCATCTAAATCTAAAAATATGGCTCTCATATGGCTGCTTGGGAATACTGTTCATTATCTCATTCACTACGAGGAATATTTCCTGGAGGAGTACAATTTGTTCATGAAGCAGGCAAAACACTTCCTAATGATCTCTTCCTCGTATGATGCTGTGCTGCCATATCTTATCTATGTTTAAGCATTCTTGTGTATGTATAAATTGATGATGTAGGAATGTAATAGTTTTGAAGGAATTTTGTAATTGGTTAAACAAGAATTCATGTTAAAAAAAATCATAACAGAAAAAAATCATAACAAAAAAAATGGCACACTGTATAACAACAAAAAAAAAGTCTGCTGCAATAAATAAAAAAAAACAGTGGAAAAAAAAAACAATAAAAAACCCGGATAAAAGTTTTGTTTTTATACGATTTTCCGTTCACAGTCACATAAACAGACACACAGATACAGACACACAAAAAAAAAAAAAAAGCTTAAAGAAGAAATATGTAATTGCTTCCTGCTTTAGAATAACTGGAGTGGTTTATGAAGTCAAGTGCTAGATGACAGAAACAGAAAAGAACTGGAAGCGTTTGTGTGAAAACTTAGATGGGCAGCAAGAGTGAATCTTACTGACTACATCAATGTGGAATGTGATATCACAAAGAAATATGCCAGATTGTTTTAAATTTATATGCGGTGGTTGGTGACTTGATAGTCTTTTGTGTCTGGGAGTGTTCCAAAGAAAATCACAACCTTTTTAAAAAAATAAAGTTCAGAACATTGTGTACTGGTAAAGTTTCAGTATAACAAATTAATTTCCGTGGTCCCCTAAATTTTGTTATATTTTACTGTATTTTTATAACTGTGTTCCCAGTAATGTTAATTTCATTTTCTTTTCTTTTAATTAATTTTAAAAATCACTACTGTGTGACGTGAAGTTCATAGATTACTATACTCTGTCATCTGGCAAACCCCATATGGGTATATGGAGTGTCAAAAGGCTAAAATAGCCTTCAGCTATCCTGGTCCGGTGAGAACTTCTCAAGTGCTACTCAAACCAGCGACAGCCCCAGCCACCCAATCTATCATCCTTGAGATTTTTGGAATACTGCCAACTCCTCATTATCCGTGGCCGGATTATCCGGTATGTGGATACTTGAAAATAAATGCGGCATACTTACTATTATTGTTAATAAAACATTCATGTTTCATAATTTTTGGCTAAACTTGAGTTTGAAAAGTGTCATTGTACTGGATTTGCTGGTCAGTTCAGTGCCATTTACTAGAGATTTTAATGTAGTTGCAGCAACTTCATTAGAGACGTGTATATTTTATGTAAACTTACCAGTCCAACTCGAACAGGAACAGCGAGAGGGTTGAGTTCTTCATCAAAAGTGACGAGCATTCGAGGCTGCATAGCTGCTGCAAGGGTGAAGAGCAAATAGTGGGACCTTCCCAAGATGACTGAAACACATTACACAAGTGCTAATTACAATGCAATTTCATTACATGTGTTATATGCCAGAACGTTAGGTCCTAATGAAGAGACAAAAATATATTTATTATTTTGATAATTCAAGTTACCATATGAAGAAAGGCTATATTGAAGCAGACAGCAGGAAATGTCAAGAGAATAAGAATGTGTATATGTCAGCACATTAGCTTCAGTTCATCTGCCCCTCAAGGTTGATGAGTTAGCATACCTTTTAATTCACAGTGTGTGTGAATAGCAAATTTTGCATAATTCATAAATGTATTTAATTGGTTAAAATCTCAGAATAAGTTCGAATATTCACGATTATTGTCGAACTCTGTATATTCCTGTTTTGCATTTAGTTTACCGAAGTATACATTAAATCATAGAGTGTTTAATGAAAGTTTTATATAAATAACGACTTAAGTGCCGAAATAGACGCATAATAATCAAATCTCCCGCAACATATTGACGGTGGGTTTTCGGGGTACTAGCATCATGTAGAAAACTTATTTAAGGCCTTGCATTGCCGCAAAAACCCCTTGCTGCTCAACTTTTCAACGGCTTGAAGTAATTCAAGATGACGACGCTGGAAGTTTCAAGAATAAAATGTAAGTTCAAACATTTATCTTAGTACATGATAAAGACAGTATGAATGGTTAATTTCAGAAATAGTTTCCAGTAACAATGTAAAGTTTTAAGAATTTGTAGTGGCTTAATTAAAGAATTCATAGAATTCATAGATTTTTTAGAAGTAAATTTTGAATTAAACGGAATATAATTTAAACAAAATTCAGAGAAGATAATGATGTTTTATCAATGGAAATAATTCAAATTTAGACCATTTTTTAGATAATTTTTATTGTATTAATTTACAATAAATTAATATTTATATTTTTAGTATTTATGATTATTATTTAATGGTGCATGAAACTAATTAATCACATTGCATGTTATCCTATATTATCCACAGCAGTGCCTATCCATTCCCTGAAGGCTAGAAGCCAATCCTGACATGTGTAGTGTTATCGAAACTTCGATGGTGCACAACACATGTTTTATTCAGACTACAAGGGTCATTCAAAAGGCAGTGCCCAAAGCTTATTTTTCCTAAGAAAATACTTAATCAAATTGATTGAAATTTAATGACAATATAAAGACATGATTCTTCTACACATCCTATTTTCTATATGCTCCCCAAAAGTTTGTACAGCTTTACGCCAACATGAAACAAGTGCATGTACTGCTTCCTCGCTGGATTAGCATTATTTTCAATTGCCCGGAAAGAAAACTTCAGAACAGCTCTCTCTGCAGAAGAAGTCATGGTCACCGTCTTCTGGGACTGTGGTGGAGTTGTTTTTGTGGATGTGATGCCAAAACTTACAGGTATGACCACTATCTCAGAACCCTAAAGAAACTATACATTTATACAGTCTGACCTAACAGAATCAAGAAGTAATGTTGCATTTGTTTGTGAACTCGGAAACACATCACAAAAATGGGTGGACTGTGCTGCCCCATCTACCACACATTCTAGATTTGGCATTGTCGGAATTCCACTTCTTTGGGTTCCTTAAAGGTTATTGGACGGGTTGTCAAAGTTCATAAGTTCATGAGTTGGAACTTTGACATCTCTAAATTTGTTCCACATCCATAGGACAGTGTCATGGGAGTTGAAGTACAGCTGTTCAAAATGATAATGAAGGCACCAAAACTAGTTTAAGTAAACTATACCAAAAGTGAACTTCAGTATCTATTTCAACTCTTTATATAATTATCACATGCGTATGTTCATATTATTCTCGTAGTTTTGCTAAGGTGCACTGAAACCAAAACCTTAGAAGTTTTAATCAAATTCACAAGGGTGTGTACATATCACACACTAGTAGTTCCATGCAATAGTTCCAATTAAATCCAAAAGGGTGCACTCAAGTCAGGTACTTCAGTAGTTCCATGCAAATTCACAAGGGTGTCAATCAAGACTTTGTGGAACTTTACACAGTGAAGCAACTATAATAAATTTAATTTACTATATGATTGGTAAACATACCATTAGAAGAAGAGGAGTACAAATCAGAATATCAGCACATACAAGAGGTTGCTGAATTGAATGGATTCAATAAGAAAATAATAGACAAAAAGATTTTCAAATTCAAAAAACTGAAACAGATAAAAGAAGTACCTACACTTTCACCCATCAAAGTAAAGATAAAATTCAGAAGCTTCACACATCATCCTTGGTTTTCTTCGAAATTTCACAAGATATTCAATGATTTCGAAATCACTTTAGCCACAAAAAACAATTCCAGTATTAAGAATTTAATAAAAACTAACTATGGTGACTGCATACCTCCAGGGAAAAAACAGGGATATACCAAATTAATTGCCTAAATTGTGACCATTTTTACACAGGAAGAACAAAAAGAAACATTGACACAAGAGTAAAAGAACATGTAAGGAACATAAAAAACTGTCAAACTGAAAAATCAGCTGTGGCATCACATGTTTGGGAATATGACCATGAAATTTTGAAAGAATCAAAATTATTAAAGTCAGTCGGTAAACACAAGGATCTGGAAATTTGGGAGAAAATTTACATTGCAAAATTCAAGAACAACCTAATGAACTTCGAAATACCAAAGCAAGACAGTTTAATCAGAAAGTTCATAAAAAAAAAGTCCACCAGGTGCGCAAAAGAATCTTCCTGAGGAGGATTTGGCAGTTGATAGAGTGTTTGAAAATGGGGAGGAGGCTCCTTGAAATGCGTCATGCTAAAATATGGTAAGTGAATCATTAAAGTGTGTTTATGTCAACTCATATAGTAAATTTAATTTATCACAAGGGTGTGTTCATATCACAGTTCATATAGTAGTTCCATTAAATTCACAAGGGTGTGTTCATATCAGACATACTAGTAATTCCATTAAATTGATAAGGGTTTGTTCGTATCAGACACACTAGCAGTTCCATGCAATAGTTCAATTAAATTCAAAAGGGTGCACTCATCACATACTTTAGTAGTTCCATGAAACTTCAGAAGGGCGTGTTACTCCCGAATGTGTACAGGGAGGGCATAAGTAGGTATACAGTTGTATAATTGATATAACTGGTGAATTGAGATGAGTAATTTTGAAGTTTATAGCTACTTATCACTTTAAGTTTCCCAGCCTTACTCAGTTTGTCTTTTGTATATTAAATGTTGTAATTGTAGTCAGATTCTTGTGTTGTGATGGCTGGGAATTTAAGCAAAGATCAACTAATCTGGATTTATGAAGAATTTTAAACACCTCCATTAAAGGGGTACTGAACGAAATTTTTTACTTTATCTTGAAATAAAATATGATTCTCCCTAAGTGCAGAGTCGAAAACCGTTTCTTTTTATGTTTGCTCATTCTCATTCTGTGAGCAATTTAAATTATGCTGTTGCAAGGCTGTAACGTCACGCGGCTAACGCGCCGTGCCATCAGCAGTTTCAGTTTGGCAAATTCTGTCTATATGAACAACATTGATGAACATAACACCTCGGATGAAAAGGATGAAGATTATGTCCCCGATGAAATCACTAGTGAAGGAGAAGAAGATGGCATAGAAAATATCAACTTGTCGGAAAAAAAAAATCTTTTGTGTTTGTCTAGTAAGTGCTCTTCTTACACTGTTAAGTGTATGCCATACATGTGGCGCTGCAGTTAATGAACGTCAAGTTGAAACGAGAGGAGTAATGTTACGAATAAAAACTCATTGTGTGAATGGGTAGACATACGAGTGGTCTTCTGGAAGCATAGGTGGAAGTTTAAAAAGTAATGTGTTCATAGCCTCAGGAATGTACATATGCGGATTAACATTTAATCATTTATCAACTTTCTCAAATTCTATTAAGCTATTATTTTTTTCTGAATCATACTTCTATAGGCTTGTAAAGAAATTTGTGTTTCCTTTCGTACACAAAACGTGGTTAAAGGAAAAAGATGCTAACCGTGCAGATGCTATGAGTGATTTAAATTTACGTTTATGTGGAGATGGACAATATGACTCGCCTGGTTTCTTTGCCAAGGATGTGATGTATTCCATTATGAATTTAACAACGAATAAAATACTAGACTTTGTAATTGTACAAAGAGGAACTGGTGACACTGAAAGAGCTGCTTGTGAAAAAATAATAAGCACAATGAATGAGAAACTCCCTATTAAATTGTTCCTAACGGACAGACACACAGGCATTAGAGCTTTAATGAAAAACAAATTTTCACACATAGCCTACACCATGAATTTAATGTTTGGCACCTTGCTAAATCTCTAATGAAAAGGATTAACAATCTGCCGAAATCCTCCGTCATTCATGAATGGAAACAATCAATTTATAATCATTTATGGTGGGCATCATCTACATGTGAGAATGACAGTAAACTGCTAAAGGAGAAATTTACCTCCATTCTCAATCACATTGATAACATTCATAGTTGGGAAGATAATGAGAAATACCATTCATGTGCTCACGATGTGCTTGCTAAGTGCTGATAAAATTTAAAATACTAAATGGCTCAGTAAGCATTCGAAAGACAACCATGACCTATATATCATCATTATGAATACCAGATTTTAAATGATATTATGCATCTCAATCATTTTTGTCACACAGGAAGTCTTGAATCCTATCATAGCGAACGTCTTAAATATGTACCAAAAAGAAGGCATGTATAATTATGGTCAATGATAGCAGCTCTTGACCACAACTTCCATCAAGGAAAAAGAGTCGTGGGCGGTTCAGTGGAATTTTCTAAATCATGTGGAGATTGCGTTTATAAGAGGAAGTATGACAAGAAAACATTTGAGTGGAGGCAAAATCTTGTAAAGTAAACTGTCAATGATGTTAATGAACACACATCTCTGAAGTGTCCGTATGTAATACCAGATGTTACTAATGGAATGACATACCATGCAATTTGGGTTCACTCTACAAAACCAAACCTACAAAAGCGGAAATGAGATTGAGGTACTTTTCTCAGATTGGATTAACTTTGTGAATGAAGAATGCAAGCAAAGAAATTAATATGATGAGTTGAGGCGAGTTACGGTAGGTAAGAAGTGTAATTACAACAATGAATACGCAACAATAGACTAATAAAACTAATAACCAGGGCCCGGATTCTAATGACATGTCATCTTTTTATTGATGCTGCATAGACATTGCCAACTTGTGGATAAATCCTAATCATGGCCTCTAGACTAGAGAAATGGATTTTTACTAGGTCATTTTTTGCAATTTTATATTTTTAGGGCATTTATTTTAATTTTAGGTCATTATTTGGTCATTTTCGTGTCATTTGCTTCTTTATTCAGTCACTTTCATGTATTTACATTGAGGGTATTAACTCTTTTTTTCGTCGCTAGCAGTCCTGTCTTTGAAGCATTGTTTGTTTAATGCAAGAAGGAAAAATTCCGTGTTAAAGTGTTGACATGTCTCAGTCGGAAGTGAGAATCAAAGAAACGCCAAAATTTTGTATTATATTACTGTTGTTATTAGATTGACTTAGCACCAGAGTCTGCCACCTGCTTGGATTTGAGAGTGCAAACTACTGTTTACCCTCAATAAACAACAATATAATCCAGCAGACCACAATAGGATGTGCTGAATTTTGACTCACCAGTGTCTCAGTGCCAGTATAAATTTCCGTGAGAAAAGAACATTCAAAACATTACAGTTTTTACAATTATGCACTAACTAGTCTATAACTTTGTGTGAACAATAATATTTTTTTATAAATAAAATGTCAGTTTTTAGGTCATTTTTTATAATTATTAAGTCATTTTCTTTAAAATTTAGGGCCATTTTATAGGTCATTTTTCAAACAATTTTAGGTCATCAGAATCCGGGCCCTGATGATCATATATTTTCAACAAGACACTATGCAACGCTTTCTAGATGAGGAATTTCCAAATAAGTGGATAGGATGACGAGGTTTGTTTGATTGACCACCAAGATGTCCAGATCTTAAACCTATGGACTTATTATTATTATTATTATTATTATTATTATTATTATTATTTTAATTTTCATTATTTTTATTTTAATTTTTAAAGGGTATTGTTAAAGATAAGGTATTTGCAAGAGAAACCCGTACTGTTGATGAAATGATTCAGTACATAAGTGAGGCATGCCAAAAAACTGATGCAAGTAAAGAATTGTGTACAAAAGCATGCTAGAGTGTGAAACATACACTACAAGAATGTGTATATACCGAAGTGATAGTGATAGTAGTCTTCTGCATTAGTGTTTCATCATAGAATTATAGTATAGTGATATTAATGTAGATTTTTCTTTGTATACATAATGTATCGTTACTGTATACCTACTTAAGCCCTCCCTTTAGTCCAGTCGATATAATGAAAAATAGGGGGTAGCTGGAAAATATTCCGAAGTTAATTACATTTTTACAGGTTATTTGGGACTACTCTAGGATGTCTATCCTAAGTTTTCGACCTCGAGGACCCTGTGCTAACTTGGGGGTGGGGCAAAAACCTCAAAATTTTTGGACTTTTTTCAGTTTTTCGCTTATATCTCGTAAACTAAGCATATTTTGGGCACAATAGTACAATACAAAGTTGTAGAACATTAAATTTTCTAAAACCTGGTTGATAAAACGAATTTTGAGACCCAATATTAACCGTGATACGGCCGATCAAAGTTAGACAAATTTCCTCGAAATGTAAAAAAATATCCGAAAAACGAAGGTTTTGGCCCTATAACTATTTATTAACATCATTTACATGTTAATTATGTTAATCACTCATTAATATCAACATCTTGGAATATCTATGACCCCTTCCCCCACCCCCTCTTCCCACCCCTCCCCTCCCACAGTATTATAGGAATCAGGATTACAAATTTTATTTATATATATACACACACAAATATACATATATATATATAGGTTACATATATATACATACATAATATATATAGGCATATAGGCTACATATATATACATACATACATATTTATTTTATATTTATATATATAGTGTCTTCTGCAGTTTTATTCGAATCTCGATGAAATTTTGAATACTCAGCCTTCAATACACGAGAAAAATCACTGTCTACATTTCATTATAACAAAAACAACATTTGTGCCCTTATTCGAGGTCTTTAATATTACACAATTTAATGTAAGCCCTATGTGGAGAAAGGAAATTTGGAAGACTTGAAGTTGAAGAGTAAGGATAAAGGTGGTTACTCTGGCATCTGTTTCCTGTTCTCTGAAAATCAAGGACAAAAAGTTCACAGTAGACCCACTCACTCTATTCCAACGAGTGTGCATAACCAAACAATCAGAGGCTGACCTCAGGAACTTGTTCAAGTATGAACTCGCCCCTTCCCCATGTCTCTATTCGCAGAAGAAGGAATGCATAAAGGCCGAAAATCGATGCTGTATGATTCATTCCTTCCTATCGTGGGTGAAGACGTAGACTTTGGCGCCAAAAAATACAATGCCATTGATGGTGGGTTTCTGTTACATAGGGTTGTTTGGACCAAGTCAAGTGAAGCCACATTTCAGTCTGCCAAAACTACGTGGATTACGTCCAAAGGGACTTCGGTAGCAATGTCATAGTGGTTTTGATGGTTATCCTTCTGGGATAAATTACCAAAGCACCAAAGCAGCTGAACGTTATCGGCGTTCTTTGCTGCACTCCTCAACAAAGTTTGCCTTTTCCAAGACAACTTTGATTAGCACGATTTCGCGGGCGAAATTTCTTTCCAATGATACCAACAAGATGAACTTCATGACCACGTTGAAGAGTGAAATGGAAACCAAGGGGATCCAAGTGAAGCAGGCAGTAGAAGACACCGATGTAATGATTGTGGATACTGCTGTCTTAGCTGCTGACAAATACGATAGTATCATCATAAAAGGGGAAGACATAGATCTTCTGCTGCTACTCACTGCTTTGGGTTCTTCCAAAAAGAACGTCTATTTCCAGAAGAGTGGAAAGGGTAACAGCCCAACTGTACTGTATTCATCCCACTCATTCAAGTACGAACCACAGGATATTCTTTTCCTGCATGCGATAAGTGGGTGTGACACCACCTCAGCACCCTTTGGAATTGGAAAGAAGAAGGTGCATGTGGAAGACGTGTCCATGGACCCCGACAACGATGACGGCGACGACGACGAGGAGGAGGAAGGTCCGGCAGCCCCCAAGCGCTCCAGGTTTTCGTAGCCTGATATACTATGTATTAATTATTAAAAATTATTTCTACGTGCGTCATAACACCTGCAATTATCTTAATTATTATAATTTTGCTCTAAATTATGATTTTTTGTAAATACTTCTATTACTTTAATTCCTTATTACTAATTACTGATTTTACACTACCTGATCTGCATTTATTGAGGTTCAAGATTATGGGTTAACAGGAATTCACAGTAGGGTGATGACCAGGCACGAACATATGTAAATAACTGCAAATCACAACAATAGGTTCTTGGTCAGCGGATCCCCCCCCTCCGGTGACATCACATTGTGTGTACAACGAAAGGGTTTTTGGTGTGAGACGGTTTCTTAAAATGCATTTCTTACATTAAAATGAGGCATCTTCACGTTTGGGGGAGGGGGAGGGGTGGAGGAAGGGGTCATAGGTATTCCAAGATGTTGATATTAATGAGTGATTAACATAATTAACATGTAAATGATGGTAATAAATAGTTATAGGGCCAAAACCTCCAATTTTCGGATATTTTTTTTACATTTCGAGAAAATTTGTCTAACTTTGATCGGCCGTATCTCGGTTAATATTGGGTCTACAAATTCGTTTTATCAACAAAATTTTAGAAAATTTAATGCTCTACAACTTTGTATTGTACTATGGTGCACAAAATATGCTTAAATTACGAGATAGAAGCGAAAAACTGAAAATAAATAGTGCAAACATTTTGAGGTTTTTGCCCCACCCCCAAGTTAGCACAGGGTCCTCGAGGTCGAAAACTTAGGATAGACATCCTAGAGTACCCCCAGATAACCTATAAAAATTTAATTAACTTCGGAATATTTTCCAGGTAAAAAGTTATATCGACTGGACTACTTCTTATACAAAGAAATATAAAAGCACAGCACAATACATAATATGTTAGTCCTAGGTACCTAACAACAATGCACTCAAACTGACTTCTATTATTAGTGGTAAAATTTAAGCAATAAAAGGTAAAGAAAAAGCGAGCGGTCAATAAGAACACTAGCATAGTTAACAGTAGTTAGTGACTGCCAGGGTTTTAGTGTTAAGAATTTTCTTATTTTTAACAAATTATGACTAATCAAAATCACAAATTGTCTTATTGTTACAAAATATCCGTACACCAAAAAAAGTTAACACTAAATATTGTAAACTTATGTCATTATTATTAGTTATCTAAATTGTGATAACCTAAGCTAATAGTCTGTGTTGTAACAATTTTCTGCTTCTTCTTCATCACTGATGTCATTATATTCATTTGTGAGGCTATTACCATTACTGGCAATAATTTCGGTACTATGTCAGTAAATATGTTCACTACTTCACCAATCATATTAACATACACCTTTCTAATAATTTTGGAACCATCAGGAAGAAAAGAAAAAGAAAACAGATAATGACCTGGTCAATAAGTATTATGAAATTTTGCATCAGATATCATGCAAAACCGCCCCAAAATTATGCAACTTTGTGAAAAAAAAAATTAATCGACGTGTACCTTAAGAAGCTTAGGATTATCTCCTTGTAGGGGACGATTATAAACCACTATATAGACTGAACCCCCAATAGAAAGGAGGAGGTGCACTAACATTACGTAGGTGACCGGGGTTTTAAAACTGGAGTGGGTGAGGACATAGGTGTAGATTAGAGTACCATGTAAAAAAACCATTAGTACTAGTGTTATGGAGCCCCCCAAAATCCAACCTCAGTGTCCATGTCGCGGGGGGTGGGCAACGATAAGTAGGAGATTGCCTGTTGGGGTAAAGTACGGTGGGGACATATGAGCCCCGGGACCGCTACGGTAGCCGTGAAGGCCCAACAGGAACTCAGAAAACGTCGGCGAACGAGGCAATGGTTGCAGTTGGAGCGTCTGACCCAGAGTGGGCGGCTTCAATCAAGTTAGGGACGGGCGGACCAGGCTGGAAAATCGTGGTGAAGACAACTGGTCTAGGGGACGGAAACCCTGATTACAGGTTGGGGGTTGGGCGTGGGGTTAACGACCCCACCTCATAAAAAGTAATTGTTGCAAAGCCCTACAAGCCTCGGAATGGTGGACTAATTGGTGATGACTCTGGCAATGTTCCACGGACACGTAAGAAGACAAGGCTAAATTTGGCTACTTGGAATATTAGAACCATGTTGCAAGCTGGGAAAATGGAAGAGATAGGTAGTGAGATGCAGAAATTTGATATTGATGTACTGGTGCTCCAGGAGTTAAGATGGGTTGGACATGGTAGAATAAGGAAAAGAAACTATGATCTGTTCTTCAGTGGACCGGAGAATAGAACAGGACAGGCTGGAACAGGTGTTATGATAAGTGGTAAAATAAGGAAGAGTTTCATGGGCTTTGAACCTTTAGGAGAGAGACTATGCAAAATAAGATTAAAAGGGCGTTTTAGGGAACTTACAATAATATCTGCATATGCACCAACTGAAGATGATAGTGAGGATGAAAAGGTCAGCTTTTACAATAATTTAGATAAGGCATGCAGTTCAGTGCCAAAATATGACACGCTGATAGTAATGGGAGATTTTAACGCCAAAATTAGGAAAGAGGAATTTGTCAAATATGTAGCAGGGAGGCAATCGTTACATGATGAAACAAGCCCTAATGGAATGATGTTAATACAATGTGCTGAAAATAACCAGTTGTACATCAAAAGCACCTATTTCCAGCATAAAGATATTCATAAAGGAACGTGGATGGTACCTGGAACAGAAAACTGTAATAATAACAACAAAAAGTGTAATCAAATAGATCATGTACTTACTCTAGAAGGCATGCAACAGCAATAAGAGATGTAAGAACGCTAAGAGGCCCAAACTGTGACTCGGATCATTATATGGTAAGAGCACAGTTTAAAGAGAGGCTTGCAAATGTAGCCAAGAATGTTGGTGATAGATCAATGGCGTGGAATGCAGAAAAACTTGTTGAAGTACCAACAGTATCACATTGGGGGATATTCTAAAAAAAGAGTATGAAGTTCTTACTGGCAGATTTCAAGTTTGCACTTGCAGTCGTATGCATAAAAAGCCTAGGGACTCCCCAACTCACTGCGCCCACGTGACATGACGCTCTTTGTACTCTGTCGCTTAGTGCCCGCTTCAATTCCGCATGCAGTAAGACCGAGCGGCGGGAGTATTAAGTAAGAGATTTGTGAGCTACCAAAACGGCACACTCACTTCACTCACAGCATGCTACTAGGGTGATTCGCGCGGAATATATGGACATTCCAGAAAGAATGAAAACTACAAATCTTTAGTTTTAATCCCTCTGTCAGTACTAGGTACTAGGGCTCTAACGATTTTGTTTAAATTTTGTAATTGAGGTGCTTATGCTAAGAGCTAAACTTTTATTTGAAATATTTTTTTCGAAAAAATTCTCTGACGGGTAGTTACAAGGCAGGCATCGTTCATAGAAACTCAATCTTGTCTGGTGAACGGCAAAGCTTTGCATCAGGCTAATACAACTGAATACCTATTCTCTGCAACACAGCCTCTTATTCTACATTAGAATTTGAAGAAAGGTGTATTGCCACGCCTAGGTTATACAAAGTATTCGAGTGCATTTATTAAGATTTTATTTGGATTGTGTATCCTTCAGGGATGGGACAAGAGGTACAGCAACGACTTTCTTTTCATTTTTACAAGCACTTTATTTGACGAAAATTTAATTTTTCTTAATTTTCTCGAAATAGGTTTAACAATTTTATAGGCTTATTATGTAGGCCTACTATAATATATTATAATAAGTACTATTTGAAAAACTTCTCCCAAGAAATTCTCTGAAGGCTAGTTATAAGCCATTCATTTTATACAATATAGACTTGGATTTTTTGGTCTTGCCTCGCGAAAAATGCGACTTGGAAACGAGGACGATACAAGTGAATACGCACTACTGCAATTCAGCCATTTACTCCACACTAGAATAGTCTATATTAAGAGTAGAGGGAGTTATATGAATGTTTCATATCACATTTTAAAAATACTAATTATATTAAATGTTGTAATTATGTTATAGTGAATTTTCATTAAACTAATTTAATCCTAAAATATTATGGATTATGTGATCCTGTCCTTCTTCCATTGCGGTATCTGATAATATGATGTAAATGACCATTCCATGAAGTCCATCCTTTGTTAAACTTCAGAGAGACCTGATAGAATTAATTGTCTTCCTCTTATAATGCTGATATGGCTGCCATTTATATATCCCACTGCGAGAAGACCCTTGTTTATTTTCATAAGTTTGTTTATGCAGGTGCATGTTTCGTGTGGGTTGGGTGAGCATAAAGTGATAGCCGGTGAGTCAGAACTCTCTGTCGTCCCGATGTTTTTTAGAATACAACTTGTGAGTGACTACACTTCTCAGCAAGAAGTCGCTCATACTTTATGCTTACTTTTTTAGAATATCCCCCATTATCAAGAAGTCTTATCCGAAAAACTAAGCGAGGTGCAACAGTTTTCGGGATGGGGGAATTGAAGAGAAGTGGCAAATAATGAAACAAGCTGTGACGGAGTCCACCAATGAAGCGTTGGGCAGAAAAGAAAAAAATAGAAACGAGGAGTGGTTTGACCAAGAATGTCGAATTCTGATAAGTGATAAGAAATAAGAATGATAAAAGAAAACTAATGTTACAACGAGAAACAAGAAGTAATGTTGAGCAATATAAGGAAGCTAGAAAAGAGGCGAATAAAATAATTAAGAGAAAGAAGAAAGAGTTTTTAAAGAGAAGCGTTCAAAGGATAGAGGAATATAATACTAGCAATGAAAGTAAAAAAGTTTATCAAGCTGTTAAAAGAATGATTAAAGGTTTTCAACCCAGGGTGGAGATATGTAAGGACAAAGATGGTCAAGTAATAACTGAAACAAATAAAGTATTAGGAAGATGGGCAGAATATTTTGAGGAATTGTTGAATGTTGATAGAAATGATATTAATGAACATGTAAGTGATAGACAACCTATATTATCAGCAGAGCAGCACTTTGGAAAGCCAACACTAGAAGAGTTGGAAAATGTAGTAATATAACTAATCAGAGATTGACTAAACACACTATATACTTCACATACCAATTATTTTGGTAGTACGCGTTTCGAAACTAAACAGGGGTTAACCACAAATTCCAAAAAATCTTCAAAGAGTATGGGATCACTACAGCCAACCACAACAGATATAGCATAAAAAACTTGATAGTTAATAAGTACAAAAATGATCTACCACAGGACAAAAGACCAGGAATATATAAAATAGATTGCTAACAATGCTCAAAAACTTACATAGGACAGACAAAAAGAAATATGGAAATTAGGGTTAAAGAACACTTTAGAAACATTAGACTGCAACAGATAGAGAAATCAGCAATAGCTGCACATCATTGGGAGGAGGAACACGAAATTAGTCGCGATGCACAGCTTCTTAAATCATTGAGGACACCTAGGGAATTATGGATTTGGGAGAAAATATACGGGTCATTCCATGTCAAATCAACACACTTTTGATGAAAATTTAACCTCACCATCTCAGATTTGGATGAAATTTTGTGGAGAGGTAGTTTTCATGTATATTAAGAGAAATACAAACTTTTATTGAAATATTTCAACCCATTTTGAAAATACAGCCATGTAAAGTATTAAAAAAATTACAAAAATTGCATGAACAACGTATCTTTCAACTGATGTAGCAACTCTCCTAATTAACCCACAGAGTTGGGTAAGGTGTCATTTTTTAGCATTTTTTACAAGCTTTCCAATGATATGTAACACATAATAGTTCTAATGAAATTTGTTTTTCAAAATTCAAAGTGAAAATTTTGATTTTGAATTTTGAAAAAAGTACATTTTTTAAAATTCTCAAAATTTCCTAGGAAATAGGTTATATCAATGTTAAATGATGTACCAAGTTTGAGGATGGGATGGGAATGGGTTCATAGTTAAAATAATATAAAACAAAAGTTGATTTCCCCTATAGTATGGAAATTTCATTGGAGGCATGAGATAAAGGTTTTGTTCATTTCCTTTTCAAATTATGATTGTCACAGACCTCTTTTTTAAACTCTTACTAATATTATTTATGGTTGGCAACCCTTGTCTACATGTCTTTGCAGGCTCCAGACAAGTTCAGACAGGCCTATAATATTGCAGTTCTTTTGCTTGGGCAGTCTGAAACTGGAGTTGTGTTGTGTTTCAGAAGTGGTATAATTAGTGTGTTTAAAATCATTCATATTTTATATATCTAATTAGGCTACCTATAATATATACAATCAGTGAAAAAAGTGCAGTTTTAAGTACAATATGGCTCATAGTGTAACAGTATTGAAATTTCAGTGTTTTAATCCGTTGAGAAAAAATAATCATACTATTAGGGATGGGAAAAAATTAAGGAAAGTTACTAATTGGATGTGCAGTTTGTATCCTAATTTGCCAAAAACAGCAAAAATTTGTGATAGTTGTAGAAAAGAAATAACAAATAATCGAAATGCTTCCACTTATCATCAAAATGAAGAATCGAGCTCAGATTGTGATAAAGATCCAATATTTTCTGCACAATCAGAGGTGATCGAGACACTAAACACTTCATTGCAGGAGCTAGGGGAATCTCCTATTAATAAAAGGAAAATCAAGTCTAAAAGTTATGCAACCAGAAAAGTAAAAAAAATCAAGTCAGTAATGAAAAGAAAACTTTTTGTGACAGCGGAAGATTCTTCTGAACATGATGATGAGGATCTAGATGAATCAGTTTTGCAAAATCTTACAGCTAATTTTTTTAGTTCTACTAGTAGGACCAAGAAACTTATGATTTTAACCTGCCTACCAGAAAAGTGGGGAGTAAGAAAAATCATGCATGAATTTAATGCTCCAAATTACATGGTACGTCAATCAAAAAAACTTTTAAGAGAAAAGGGAATCTTAGAAAGCCCCAACCAAATGCCTGGTAA
The DNA here is from genome assembly GCA_964059195.1 of Ectobius pallidus. NCBI lineage: Eukaryota > Metazoa > Arthropoda > Insecta > Blattodea > Ectobiidae > Ectobius > Ectobius pallidus. The sequence continues at coordinate 9,491,571 of CAXKWD010000013.1, forward strand.
GAGCCTTTCAGTAAAGGTGATTGAAGCTGTACATTTATTTTATGAAAGTGACGAAATTAGCAGAGTGATGCCAGGTGTTAAAGATTGTGTAACAGTTACTGAACCTAATGGAACAAAGGTAAAAATTTCAAAAAGGCTAATTTTGTGTAACTTAAAAGAGGCATTCACATTATTCAAGGACAGATTTCCATATATTAAATTAAGCTTTTCAAAATTTGCAGAACTCCGACCAAAGCAATGTATTTTGGCAGGTTCGAGTGGTACACATACTGTATGTGTTTGTACAATCCATCAAAATGTAAAACTGATGATTGAGAATGCCAGATTAGGAGTAATAACAAATGAAGAATTAAAAACTTACAAACATTGCATATCAAAAATGATTTGTAATCCTCCATCAATAGACTGTAATATGGCTAAGTGTACATCTTGTCCTGGTGAAGATGCAATACGAACCATCCTTGAAAAGTCATTTGAAGAAAATTTAATTGAAAAAATAACATTTAGACAGTGGATTTCAGTTGACCGTTGCAATTTAGAAACACTGCAGAAAACATCAGCAGAGTTCATAGATTTACTTTGCAACAAGTTGTCACTCTTAGTCCGACATGACTTTATAGCAAAACAACAGACATCTTTCATGAATCACATAAAAGAAAATTTAAGAGAATCTGAATTTGCAGTCACTCTCGACTTTTCAGAAAACTATAGTATGGTCGTGCAAGATGAGGCTCAGTCCTACCATTGGGCTAGTGGACAAGCTACAATTCACCCTTTTGTAATATATTACAAAGAAGGAGAAAAAATTAATCATTTGAGTTATGTTGTGATTTCTGATTGCCTAGAACATAATACAGTTGCTGTTTACACCTTTCAAAAAAAACTCATTGACTTTTTGACGACAACATATGGAAAAGTTCCCAAAAAGATATTTTATTTTTCTGATGGATGTGCTGCCCAGTATAAAAATAAGAAAAATTTCTCCAACTTATGTTTTCATAAGCAAGACTTTAATATTGAGGCCGAATGGCATTTTTCAGCCACCGCACATGGAAAAGGGCCTTGTGATGGAGTTGGTGGCACAGTTAAGAGACTTGCAGCTAGAAATAGCTTGCAACAACCCTATGAAAACCAAATCTTAACTCCTCTCCACCTTTATGAATGGGCAGTTAAAAATATTTCTACTATTCGCTTCACTTTTTCAACACTGGAGGATTATGTGGAGTCAGAAATATTTTTAGAAGATCGTTTCAATAATACAACTACCATCCAAGGGACACAACAATATCATGCTTTCTTACCTGTTGACTGTAGTACATCAAAAATAACTGTAAAAATATTTTCTGAAGATACACATTCATCAGTGGTAGCTGTTACAAGAACACCAGATAAACTCCAATTAGCAGATGTGAAAGGGTACATCACAATTGCCTATGACAAGATCTGGTGGCTAGCTTATGTGATGGAGAAAAATGAACTTGATGAAGTGAAAGTAACATTCCTTCATCCAGCTGGGCCATCACCATCATTTTCTTATCCAAGAAAGGCTGATGTATTATGGATACCTCTCACAGATGTATTATGTACAGTAAATCCTGTGACACCGACTGGAAGGAATTATGTGCTATCCGAAAATGACACTTTGCAAACCAATAAGGCATTAAACAAGTATTTCCATTGAACAACAAGATGTCAAGGATGTGAGTGTTATTTCCCTTATTTCAATTTATTTATTGAATTTTTTTTTAAGTTTAAAGTTTATTTATTTTTATTTATTTAATATATATAATATAATACAACCCCAAAGAGCAAAGCTCATTCAAGGGGTGACATAATTACATTGGTTCTAAGGAAGAAATTATAAAACATACTACAATTATTTTATTATGCTTTCCATTGGGGCATATAAGTTAATATGGCCTGATTTTTTTCAAAAGTGATAATGTTTTAATTTTCTAACTATGAACCCATTCATATCCCACCCTCAAACTTGGTACATCATTTAACATTGATATAACCTATTTCCTAGGAAATTTTGAAAATTTTTAAAAATGTACTTTTTTCAAAATTAAAAATCAAAATTTTTACTTTAAATTTTGAAAAACAAATTTCATTAGAACTATTATGTGTTACATATCATTGGAAAGCTTGTAAAAAATGCTAAAAAATGACACCTTACCCAACTCTGTGGGTTAATTAGGAGAGTTGCTACATCAGTTGAAAGATACATTGTTCATGCAATTTTTGCAATTTTTTAAATACTTTACATGGCTGTATTTTCAAAATGGGTTGAAATATTTCAATAAAAGTTTGTATTTCTCTTAACATACATGAAAACTATGTCTCCACAAAATTTCATCCAATTCTGAGATGGTGAGGTTAAATGGGTGTGTTGATTTGACATGGAATGACCCATACATGAGAAAGTTCGAAAATAGACTAATGAACTTCGAAGTTCCGAACGAAGACAACCTGATAGCCAAGTACATAAAACCGACACCAGAGAAACAGGAAGAACCTCCGAGCACCGTAGTTGACATGTAGGTGACCATGCAGGCGAAGGACCTGCGAAACGCGTACTACCAAAATAATTGGTAAGTGAAGTATATAGTGTGTTTAGTCAATCTCTGATTAGTTATATGATTTCACTTCACTGTGTGAGTTCCACCGCAATAATTTGCATTTTTTATAAATGTAGTAATGTCACAGCGAAATGGAAAAGCTCCCGGGGAAGATGCAATAGTAGCAGAACTCTTCAAATATGGTGGACCAACGTTGAAAAAACAACTATATGAATTAGTTAGTGAGATTTGGGAGAAAGAAGAAATGCCATCAGAGTGGAAAATGGGAATAATATACCCTATATTTAAGAAAGGGGACAAAATGAATTGTCAAAATTACAGAGGTATTTCTTTACTCAATATGGCATATAAAATCTTGTCTAGTTTGTTAAAACAAAAACTTACTGGTTATGCAGAAGAAATTTTGAGCGAGTATCAATGTGGCTTCCGACCAGGAAGAGAGACAACTGACCAAATATTTGTAATGCGACAAACCCTAGAAAAATTTTATGAGTATAATACCAACATGCATGTCCTGTTCATAGATTTTAAACAGGCTTTTGATAGCATAAATAGAGAGGAGATGCTATATACTCTCCAAAAGCTTGGAATTCCAAACAAGTTTGTTAGACTTATACAGATGACACTAACAGACACCAAAGCAAAAGTGTTAATTGGAAAGGATTTAAGTAAGGACTTCAATGTTTCATCCGGTGTGAGACAGGGTGATTTACTGTCAGCAGTTTTATTTAACTTAACTTTACAGGAAGTCATGAAATAAGTCGAAGTAATTGGAACACTAGTGTATAAATCTTATCAACTTTGTGCATATGCCGATGATATCGCCATAATTGCTAGAGATCTAAACAAACTAACAGAAATTTTTAATCGTTCGGAAAGTAAAAGCAAAATATTCGGACTGGTTGTAAATGAAAATAAAACCAAATATATGGCAATATCTCCTAAACAAAATCTTACAAAGGAGCAAAGAATTAAAATTGGCACGTACAATTTCGAATGGACTGATAGTTTTTGCTATCTAGGCTCCTTAATAACTAGCAATAATTTGATATCAGAAGAAGTTAAGAGAAGAATAATAGCAGGTAGTAGGGCATATTATGCTAACGTCACTCTGATGAAATCTTCCTTGTTATCTAGGAGTTCCAAGGCAAAGCTATATAAAACTTTAGTAAGACCTGTTGTGACCTATGGAGCAGAGGTGTGGACTTTGTCAAAAGAAAGTGAAAATTTATTGAAAATATTTGAAAGGAAGATTCTAAGAAAGATTTATGGTCCGATTAAAGAAAATGACATTTGGAGAGTTAGGACAAATCAAGAATTGGAAGAACTCATTGAAGGGCAAAATATCGTGAGATTTGTTAAATCGCGCCAGTTAGCATGGCTGGGACATGTTAAAAGAATGCCCAATTATAGAATCCCTTTAAAGTTTTATATGACAAGATGGATGGTGTGAGAAGGAAAGGAAGACCAAGAAAGAGATGGCTACAGGCACTGGAGGAAGATATAAGAAAGATGAAGATTGTCAGATGGTGGGAAAAGGTGATGGATAGAGAAGAGTGGAGGCAAATTGTAAGGGAGGCCAAGGCCCACCCCGGGTTGTAGTTGCCATGGATGGAACTAGTGTTATGGCAGCAAACCTAAACAAATCAAACCTGTGAATTAAATGTCCAAGAATTGTTTACCAAATGCAAAACGTTGCTGGCAATGTGGCACTTGTACTATCCATGTACTGTTACCATGTTCAGAATAAGAAACCATTGAACGCTTTCAGTTTCTCTAATTATTAATAAATAGGGATGGGTCCTCGATACTTTTGATACCTCGATACTTGCATGGTATTGGCATTGAGCGATACTTCGGAAAACTCGCTCGGTACGTTTTCGATACTTTAGTAATTCTGCAATTTAAGGAAATGCGGTATCTCTTTCTACTTTTAGTAGTCTATTAAATATAGTAAATACTTCTGTTTCTCCTTTAAATAGAGAAAACCACTCTGTGACTTTCGTCTAGTCATAAATAGAGGTGTACATATTATGATTTTAGCTTGCCTGCCCCTTTGAAATTCTGCAACCAGTCACAGCTTTTAACTTGCTTGACTTGAAAGCAAGCCAGATTACAACGATGATAAGAAATACTGTCGCTATGAGTCACAAGCTCTTCATAACTTGGTGGGTTGCACAGGACCTAAGGAAACTGCAGGGCCTGGTGGAAAGAATATGAAACTGGGTATAGCAGTGCACTGGTAAGTCGTGCAGTTACGTAGTTGAGGAACTTCAGATGTGTTTAGAGAATTTTACCCTGAAGGAAGCCGAGGAGAAACTAAAATGTGGAGAGTTTGAATTATCAATGAACAAAGGTACTAGTCCGGCATGGGAAAAATTTTCAAACATTTTCAAGAAAACATCATAAAATCATTAATAACAATAACAAAAATCCCTTTAGGCAAGCCTACAAGCTGAGGTAGATTTCGAAGTGCTTTTGTTTTAATTTACTGTCGCTGCGTAGCACTCTTCTTCTTTAGCCTTGGCATGACAAACCCGCAATAATAACTGCAAAAAAGAGGAAAGAGAACTTTTTCAAACATTCAAATCTCGCCTTATATGAGAACTATCAAGAAACTAGTTATTGATTTGTAGAGTACTCATCAAGAGCTTTTCAACGATACCCCACAAGACGTAGTTTCGAAAATTTCGAATTTCCATCCCCATACCCCCACCCCCACTCGTACTCCCAAAACCCCCGAATTGTTGGTGTCACTGTGAACTCCATAAGGAGTACTCTAATTTATTCAATCAAAGTTTCCCTCTATACTTCATAGGAGCCGAGATATAAATGTTTTAAAATTTCAACCCCCTCCCCCGACAACCCTCTTGCGCCAATTTTGCTCATTAACGAACTTGTCTGAACTATTGGGCCTAGAAATAACATAATAAAATTTGATTCAAATATCTTGAAAATTACGGCCGCTAGCGTGTAAAGATATATATGTATATGTATATATATATATACATATATATCTATATGAAGGGTACAGGGGAAGAAGGCGGAATGTCAGTAAATCAAAGTTTTGCAGGAAACGATTTTTAAAGTTTGAGTACTCTAAACGCAGATGTATGAAATCAATTATGAATACATTTTCGTTCTACAGTAAGAATAATGTGTTTTGTACACGTGGTGTGAATATCAAGTTCTGAAATTAACTCAATCATGTAAAAAAGTCGTAAAATACGAAAAAATGTCCAACGGTACAGGGGAAGAAGGCGGAATGTCAATAAATCAAAGCTTTGCAGGATACGATTTTTAAAGTTTGAATACTCTAAACGCCGATGTATGAAATCAATTATGAATACATTTTAATTCTACAGTAAGAATAATGTGTTTTGTACACGTGGTGTGAATATCAAGTTCTGAAATTAACTCAATCGTGTAAAAAAATCGTTAAATGGAATGAAATGCACAAACATTTTGAGGTAGTAAGTGAAAAGGTATAGTTATGTTTTATGTGGTCATCGCCTACACTTTTACATAACTTTTAAGTTATTAAAAATTGCAATTAAACATTAATTGCCGTACATTAATTATTCCTTATGAGGAATTGACTGATAGAACATTTGATCAGTGTGGAACAAAATTTCGTCAAATGGTTTACATCTGCGTACTTCTCCTTTGAAAGTGGGATAAAATCTAAAACAAAATAAACGGAAAGCAGGTAATGATTAGGTTCATAAAAATTAAAGGAGTAGAAAAGATATTTCCTTAAAATGTTAGGAATTACTGATTTTTTTGTGCAGTAAAAGGACGAAAAAATATTTCTACACGTAAACAAACATGGGTTGTGTCATTAGTAAAATAGAAACACTTAGGCGCATAAAATCGAAGGCAATGATTAATTTTTAATATCATTAATAGGGTCCGATTTTTAGATTTTACAAAAAAAAGTTATTCCTTAGGTTCGCGAGCGACTCCTGGTGATCCCATAAGGGAATATTCACAGCGGATTTATTACCGGGGTGCGCCAGTCCCCTACCTACGTAAACCTAACGAGACACACACACACCCAGTCCTGAACCCGAGAAAGACATTTTTGTCTACTGAAAAATCCCCGACCCGGTCGGGAATCGAACCCAGGCTGCCCAAATGGCTGGCAGTCACGCTACCAACCTCACCCACGGCGACGGACAGGTTTTATAAACCCTGTGTTAATTTTTTAAACATATTAAATAGTTTAATTCTAGTTTGTTTTACTATTGTCAGACAACACTCACTAATAATGGAATCTGGATAAAACGTAACATTACACCACCTAGAAATTAACGCGCCAAACTGTCACGTCATTTTCCTGTCGGCATTTCCATTTGCGATCTGGTCGGATTATATTATTGTTTATTGCTGGTAAATAGTAGTTTGCACTTTTAAACCCAAGCAGATGGCAGACTCTGTTGCCAAATTAATCTAATAACAATAGTAATATAATACGAAATTTCAGCGTTTCTTTGCTCTCGTTTCCGACTGACATTTGGCAACGTTTTGTAAATATACTTCAGCACGCGACTATTGATGAGTATGTCCTTCTTGTATTAAAGAAACAACATTTCATAGCCTGCATCGGTGCGTTTAGAGGACAGTGTGTGCCATTGTCTCCTGACTCGCCGCCTTATTTCGCCGTGACGCATGGACATTCCTCCTTCATCCCCTGTACGGTGAAATTTAAACTGCTATTTTCTCCTTACCGTACACTTTTTTCACCGGTTTCATAAGCAACACTAAAAGAGTGCTCAGTCAGCTACCAGATGGGCTTGATAACTAAATTTCCGATTTTTCTTGCCATTCCGCCTTCTTCCCCTGTACCCTTCATATATATATATATATATATATATATATATATATATATATATACATATACATATACTGTATATAAATATAAATATCTCAATTTTTTTTAACAGGCGGTGGTTTTGTACTTAGGCAGACATGAAACGTAAAGATATGAACAAATTTTTTGAAAGTCATTAGGTAGATTTTTCTTCGAAATCTACCTAATAATAAAAATAATAATTGTGTTAAGACGCTAAAACGATTTTTAATACTTTATCCACCTTTTATTTATCTGCATGGTGAATTTCTTCTACCAGCATGTAGAAAAGCAAGAAAGTATTACCTGCACTTAGCAACTACAGTTGTTTAGCTGATAGGAATGTCGAAAGCTTATTCTGACTTGCCTAGGCTGGGTTTGACCTGACCCACCAAGCTTAAAGAAACCTGCCTGCTTCCTAGCTATGACGCTGGCAACTTGCTTGCCTGGCGTTCAAGCGGGTATGGGCAAGCTAAAATCGAGATTTGTACACCTCTAGTCATAAATAAAGACTTTCCGACTTTAAAAATCAAACAGAAGAGATTCTTAATTGTTTCATTTCCTGTCAAACGTTTCAATAACAACCGACAAGCAAGCTGACTGTCCAAACCCTGTACGATGCTCCCTTGCAGAGATTAACTTACTGCTTATTCTGAAAACCTTAAAACAGTTTGTTCATTGTACTGCTCTGTGATCTGAGTAGAATGTCACATGATTATTTTATCCATTCATAAGCAATCTATTTTGGTATGCTTTTAAAACAAGTCTGCATGCCGGCTTTCAGTTGATATCTCTACGTGACAGAAGACTGTGTATTGCGTATGATAACATAATTTTTTTTTCCAGTCAATATGAGTAAAGTGTGGAACTATTTTCAAATAGACCCTCGTTGTGATAATCACGCCATTTGCCGCATTTGTAAAAAAAGTTTTTCGCATGGTGGAAAAACTCACAACACTAGTAACCTTAAAAAACATGTTACATCAGTGCATTAAATTGCCTTTTCAGAACTTCTTAATAAAAAATTCTGCGGAAGTGGAAATTTAACTACTGAAGAAGAAACAGTAGATGAGCCTGCGACTCTTCTTTCACACTCCTCCTCCTCCTCCTCCTCCTCCTCCTCCTCCTCCTCCTCCTCCTCCTCCTCCTCCTCCTCCTCCTCATCATCATTCTCTCAACCTACACTTAAATCATTTATGGACAATAAAACTGCATTTAAACCAGGTGATATTCGGTCGAAGACAATTACCAGAAAAATTTCAACAATGATATGCAAAGATAATCAACCATTCAGCATTGTTGAAGATGAAGGATTTAAGGAGTTGATTAAGCACCTTGAACCTAGATATACTCGTAAGCACATATCTAATCAAATCATTCCAGAACTTTACGAAGAAGTAGATAGAAGAGTAAAAAATGAGTTACAAGATGCGAATAGCGTAGCTGTTACGACGGATATGTGGACATCAACAGCCTGTGACGATTATCTAAGTGTCACTGTTCATTTTGTGAACCTGGACTATAATCTTAAACATATTTGCATTGAAGCGATACCATTTGAAGAAGTGAGCCACACTGGCGAAAATATTGCAATTTTTTTGAAGAAAACTTTATAAGCTTGGGGTTTAATAGATAAATTAGTGGCCGTGATTCTTGACAATGGTCGCAATGTTGTAAATGCTATGACGTTAGGAAACTTTCCCCATCTGCCGTGCCTAGCTCATACATTCCAACTTGTTTTGAAGCATGGGCTTTTCACTTAAATCAACAGCAAAAGAGGGCCATAGTTTTTACATCCTCTGACCTGTCCTTACCAGTGAATCTTACAGCATCACAATGGGATCTAATTAATTTACTGAACGACACATTAAATATTTTCGATCAAGCAACGCTCGCCGTAAGTTCATCCTCAGTGTCAGTGTCTGAAGTAATCCCCATTGTGAAACAGTGTTATTTCTGAACTCGAAAAGCCGTCAGAAAGTGGATCGGGAATTGGGATTATTCGACAGTCATTGCTGGATGAAATGAACGTGAGGTATAAATCCATTGAAGACGATGAAATATGCTCCATTGCAACGCTGTTGGACCCACGCTTATAAGAACAAGTTTTTCGCAGTCCTAGTGCTCTCAATTCTGCTAAAGACCGATTGGTGGACCTTGCTAACCAACAGGAATGTACTGCATCTAAAAATGATGAGGTAAGATTTAAAATTTTTTATTCCCAAATTTTAGATATGTGAGAATAGCATGTAGTACTGACGTACTCGTAATAATCGATCATTCACGAACTTTTTTCTTTATTTTATTTTAGATGTCACAGCCTGAGAAATTGCCAGGAATGTGGTACCTGTATAGTAACATTATGCAAGAAAATAATATGTCAAATTCACTGCCAGTAAACAGTTCCCAGGAAGAAATCACTGCATATCTCAAAGATGATTTGTTACCTCCTCTCTCTAGTTCATTAGATTACTGGAAAACAAACACAAAATTTCAGAAACTAAAGAAGTTAGCTGTGAAATACCTGTGCATACCACCAGCAACAGTTTTCTCTGAAAGACTATTTAGCACAGCAGGACTCATTTGTGACAGAAAAAGAAGTAGACTTGACCCCGAAAGAGTGAGAATGCTAGTATTTTTTAACAAAAACTTGTAAGTGGACTGTTTCAAAAACTAATTTTACTTTTAATGTAGAGTTTAAAAATAATTATAGGCTACTGATGATATTAAATTTTGTCTCATTAAATATGCAAACTTAATTAATTTAGTTGGTATTACACAGTTCTCTCAACTTTTAATTTGTAATGTACCTATTTATTGAAACTGGAAATGTTGACGGTATCGAGTATCGAGGAAAAAATCATGTATCGGTATTGAGTATCGAGGAAATCTGGTATCGACCCATCCCTATTAATAAATGTCATATAAACTTTATACTTAAGTTTCTTAATTTCTGGTAGCATAGATTTTTCACAAACTGTAATGAATTTGTGTGGAAACTTAGAATTCTCTTCCTACTGCAGGAATGTATGTATCCCTTGTAACTAAAATGTCAGCCATATCTCATACCACCTCAAACTGCAAATTATTAAGCAATATAACTGTGCCAGCTACTCTGTTAGGCTGCTTAACTGAGAGCTCTCGCTTGCAACACTCTGAAGAGACATCTCATTTTTGTTCATATTAGGGAAATGTTCAAGTTTGGATTTTGGTTAAATGTGGTAGTCTACCCTGTTATGGCATTACTGAGCGAGACTTACTGTTTTTAACATCGAGGAATCCCACGAGTGTTGCCAGGAGGCCTGCGAGGGCAACTGGACTCAGGAGCTGACGATCGCTGTGATATGGGCATAATGTCAATGTTCCTTTGCCTAGATGAGTGAGGCCCTGTGCTATCCTTACCATAAACAGGTTGTTTGGGTCTTTAGCGTGATACTGGGCCAACTGTCGAAGCATTGCAGCTAATCTGTAAAAATAACGTACATTATATTACCACTCTCATACAATCTAATATTTCTTAATTGGATGTTGTCATTCAACAGAATCCTTATTCCAATTGCATGCATTGTTAAGAGCCACTATTTTGATCATGAAATAATCCAGATAATACCATAATCCAGATTAGTATTACTATTTAAAAGATATGAGGAGCGTTGATTCACAGCACGATTAGTCTATAAATCATTATATTTCATGATTCACAAAAAACTGTCAAGATTAACATGTTAAATGTACTGGGTGTGCAAAAACATTCTTCTTGTTTACATCTTTTATTGACGGTGAATGTGTTGAAAGTAATGTATTTATCAGCTTTTGTTACAAAACTGTAACTAGTAATGTTCTATGAACGGTAGACCTTGCAACCAAAACAAAAATAAAACATCTAAGATATGCTCCTAACGAGTTATAGCGGTCACCATATTCAAACTTGCACATAAGTTGCTTTTAATTACTTCAAGGATCATTAGTGTCAGATTGGAAGAAAAGTGAACTTGTCTGGTCATGACTGTGTGATGCTGAACCATTAAAATGGCCACCATCTTGAAATGGAATAAAATAAAACTGCTTGCACATACGTTGTTTTTTATGACTTCAAGGCACATTCATGCCAAATTTGGCAAAAACTGACCCATGCATTTGGTCATAAGAGCATTACAAACTAACTTACAGACAGATAGACAGACAAAATGCAAGACAGTCAAGTTAAAACTGGACCTCACTCAGCACAGTCAATAAAAATAATTAAAATGAAGAATGGTTCAACAATAAAAACACTTCTTGTTCCACTTACATTACTTATGCAGAACTGGTTTCCAGGGAAGCAGTTCCCTTATCGTCAGCTGATGGTTGACTCAACCATATGAGTCAACCATCAACCATCAGCTGAGTCAACCATAAGCTGACGATAAAGGAGGGAGCAAGCAGTGTTTTTATTGTTTGACTATTTTTAATTTTAATTGAACATGCTCTACTGTATAAAAGACTTCACTCTGATTTTTATAATAAAAAGAATGTTTAAACGTGCCTGCAAGTTAAAATGAATTCCATGGTTGACTCAACCATCAGCTGAGGATGAGGGAGCTGCTCCCCTGGAAACTGGTTCTGCATAAATAATGTAAGTGGAGCAAGAAGTGTTTTTATTGTTCGACTATTCAAAACTACCGGTTCTGCACAAATAATGTAAGTGGAGCAAGAAATGTTTTTATTGTTCAACTATTCTTAATTTTAATTGAACATGCTCAAATTTTAAAAGACTTCACACTTATTTTTATATTAAAAAGAATGTTTAAACGTGCCTGCAGACTAAAATGAATTCCACCACACCTTCATTGAATCTGCAGATTTCTTTAAAAGAAAATAAAAGCACATAAACCACATGAGCATTCCTATTTTGCCCCATGCATCAATCTCACAAAAGCCGTAAAGTTGTTATTTTTGGTTGAAAATTACGTTGACCTAGGTAATGAGTCAAATCCTCGCCCAGCCTGATTTTCTGTCCAACAGAAGAAATAAGGAGACTTGTTGTATACATCAGTAATATAAACATATAATGTATAAAAGGACAGTTCCACAGGTAATGTGCCTCACCAATAGGAAGCTTGGTACAAAATAAAGGGATATAGAATCCTTTGTTGTTGCAACAAGAAAAATAGATTTCCTTATACCATGCAGTGAGTTATGATCTATGTTTATTCTTCTTGTGCTTTTAATATTGACCGCTAAAATAACATCTGTTAAGGCGTTTGGTGACTGGATTTTTCCATCAGAAGACCAGGTGCAACAACAGACGTCTCGAAGTTCACCGCACAACCTGTTTTGCACTTGGTTGCATCACAGTTTGTTCCGAACCAAGTGCTGGAATGTTCATGAAAACCCATATTTCACGGTCAATTTAAGCGGTGCAAGGTTACGATCTGAGAAGAAAACATTTTTTAATATCATACAGAACATCTCAGAAGTGCAAATCTGCTTCAAGTAAATTACGATCTGGGGTGGACTAATCACGTTTTGAATCAATGCTCCTCATATAGTAGTACTTTCATTTGCAGTGAGTCAATGTCACTGAACATTGAGGAAAATTTACCATGGGACACAAAGCATTAACCATGTCGTCGCTGATACTGCAATACATCGCATGTAAGAAATTGCCACATTCATTTTATGCTCCTTTTTAATCAAAATGATGAGACCTGTCTTCTTATAAGACGTCACTTGTGTTAGACCAATAGTAAAGGAGGAGTTCACCTATTTGCAATAAAGCCAATGTCTAATGTCTCCAGATTTGGTTATTGCAAGTGGTTGTATGTCACAGGCACGCACAAAGATTAACGATGTGCATTATTATGCTGCTATTTGTGACAACTTTCAGATGAAGCAGTAAAATGCATTCATTTCTTGTCACTGTTTTAATGGAATAATATTATAAATTGTGCAAAACATTTGAAATAAGGCAATTAACTGTAAAATCAACTTATTATTAATAAATTTGTAGTGATTTTAAATTACACTGATATGTCTTGTAATCCTATACTTCACGAGAGTGTGAGAACTGAGTTCGGATCTGTTTACTCAAAGAATTTTCAAGAGTGTTTAGAAGGATTGCAGGTCATCAAGTAAAAAGCTCTATCTACAGCCTGTGTGGGAGGGTTACAGAAAGAGTTTGTTTACAATTACCAAACCTACATGCAAATGTTCAGAAAAATCAATCTGGACATTTTTCGTCCAAAGAAAGACCAATATAACCAATGTATAATGTATAAAAACAGCAACACGAAAGGAGAAGATTACCAAAGGCGTTGTCAAAAAGAAGAGAAAGGAAGAGACAAAGTCAAGGCTGCTGGAGATGGAGAATTATGCTTCTTCTTCTTATTCTTGTGATGTAGGATGGCATCCTCTTTATTTCCCCTTTATTCCTCAGATGAGTCATGTGTACTGTCTTTCCACCTCGTAGCAGGTCTTCCTCTTAATCTTTTTCCGTCTGGTCTGCTTTCTTGAGCCTTTTTTGCTAGGCGATTGTTTTCCATTCTATCAACGTGTTCTTTCCAAAATTTTCTTCTGTCATTGGTAAATTTAGTTATGTCCAGAATTTGGCATTTGTCCCTAATTTCTGTATTGTGTATCTTATCTAATAAAGTTTTCCCCTGAATTGTTCTTAGCCCCTTCATTTCACATGTGCTTAATATCTGTTTAGTTTTGTTTGTGTCTGCTCTCGTTTCTGCTGCATATGTTAAGATTGGTCTTAATATTGTTTTATAAATGCGCACTTTACTGTCTATCGCCATGTACTTGTTTCTCCAAATTATGTCTTTCATACAACCTGATATCTGCATTTAAAAATAAGAAATTTAAAATATATTTCACTACCTCAAAATCCCAAAATTATCACGATATAAAATGGCGGCCTAACAGCAAAATTGGCGCCAAGTAAAATGACCAATGAGAAGCAAACTGCAAAGGTTCAAAATGGCTGACAATTGGTCCCATAGAGAATTATGCAGTTATTATTATTACTGAATTTCCAGAAAAAAGAAGAGGGCCCTACTGTGCATTAGCATATTGGGGTTATACTTTAACAATTACAACAGAAAGAGTAATGAAATACATAACAAAATGGTTGAGTTCAGTTGGGTTCCACAAATCTGTGGAAACATTATGGGAATGGGAAATCCTAGCAGACCTGTACATGAGCTATCCTGAAACAAATGTCAGATCATGTGTAAAACATGGCATAGATATGTTGATGATATATTTGCTATAGTAAATGAGAAACAGATACAGGATGCCCAAAGGTCCTCAACTCTCAAGATCAATCAATTTCACTCTAGAATGGCAAAGAGAAAACCATTTCCCCTTCCTCAATGTAAAGATCATAAAACAGAACGGACTGGAATTTGAATTCATAGAACAGAAACTCGTTCAAACAACTGAGACATCAAAGTAAGCAGGTTCAACCCTATCAACCACAAACATGCCATGTTCATTAGGCTCACACACAGATTGGTGAATTTACTGCAGGTTCCTTCGAAAGAGCCCTTTTTCGAAGTAGCTGCATTTTGCCACAAACCTTAAACCAGCTACCAAATATTATTTTTATTATTCCTTCTGTATAGAAGTTCCCACATCAGTTATTAGGCGCCACTAATACAATAGCAAGTAAGTGGAGCCATGCTGGGGTAAGAATCAACTGTTTGAACTTCTTGTTTTTTTGTTTATCCTATGTGTTGTCCACATGTTTTCATAAAAGTTTTGTTTTCTTCAATTTCCCATAAGTAATATGTTGTTTGGTATAATCATAATCCTGTTACAAAACAACAAATCAAGGTGACTCTGGTGTCATTTTCAATCTTCAAATGTCCTCTAGTGCTTGACATTAAAGAATTTCTGGTATATGAATATTCCACTGTGTTCTAGATTTTTGTTTTTAATAATATGAACAAAAGAAAATTACAGTTTATATAAATCTACATAACAATTTAAAATCTTAAGAACAAGAAAGACAACTTCAGGCATCTCCTATCTACAAAATAGTGAAAATTTGGTGTTTTTATTTTTCATGGCTCTGAAGTGATCATGTTACAAGTTTTTAATAAAAATTTACAAGAAAATAATTTTGATAAATTAGAAATACAGAACTCTTTTTTTTGTCTTATTATACATTTGTATAAAACATACAACAAATGGAAAGTCCTAATATTTAAGAATAAAACTGTCAAACCTGAAGGTGTACATATACCTTAACTAATTACCTGGCATTATTAGTTCCTGCACCAACAAGTCCCATTGCAAAAATGGCATTATGAGCCACTTCGGAGTCGCTGTCATGTGAAAACTTGCTAAGCGTATCCAGAATGCTTAGCTTAGGGTTAGAAACCGAAATGAGTCCTAGGGCAAGAGGAACAGATCTCCTGATGACTGGTTCGCAATACCGCAACTGTAAAACAACTCAATTCAATACTTCAAAACAGAAGCTACAAAAGAAAATTTGCAACTTATGGCACACTACACCACAGATTAACAAACTTTCTGTTTCAACTTCTTAATTTATACTCATCTATCAATATAACAGGACCACTTTGTAAAAATTATAACTTTTTCTCAATTCCTGCTATTTGTAAACTTACAATTATCTGCAGAATTCGCTTACCCGTGTACGATCAGGAGTTAACACTAGAACACCAGAGAAGGGTCATTTTGACCCCTGGTAAGAAAATACAGTGTTTGAACATTATGATCATTTTATTTTCAAACAATTATCATTACAGCATTATTCTTATAATTTTCTTAACAAATACTGGAATTTAGGCCTATTTCTAAAAGTTCTTTGGGTTTCTATTGTTTACTGAATTTGTGACTAATCAATAGTCTGTTTGTTCAATGAAGTCGTTTGTTAATGTTCTTTATTGACCTTCAAGAACTAGGGCATATTTTAATTATTAATTACCTCTATTGTGAAAACCCAGTAAAACACTGTAAAATGTTTTGTATGTAATTAATTTCTATAAGACACATTATCACAAAAACACTCGCTACTTCAATAAAATAATTAACTTACTAGTTAGCCGGATTTCAAGAGGACCTTTCCTCCCATCGTCAGACTCCGCCCACTGCCTTACTTCCATCCTGTACCACATGATGACGCTGCTGAGGTTTCACGAATTTCCAATCAGACCCAACTCATTCTCCCCTGGTATGTCAAAATTTTGGAGGTCATTCCTATGTTTCAGTATGAAAATTTTTTTCCATACAGTTAATTCAGTTGGATGATATAAGTTTTTCAGTAATTCCGGTTTATTGACCATATGGTTCTCAAAATTCCAAACATGCGAAGCTACCGCGGACTTTTCGATTTCCCCTTGTCTGATATTTCGGTAATGTTCTTTCCACCTTGAATTAATGTTTCTTTTAGTTTTGCCTATATATACATTTTCGCAATCATTCCACTTTATCTTATAAATGCCTGATTTTTGTCCTGGTGGGATTTTGTCTTTTACTTCCGATCTTAATAATTATAACATTAACATAACATAACATTATTAAGATCGGAAGTAAAAGACAAAATCCCACCAGGACAAAAATCAGGCATTTATAAGATAAAGTGTAATGTTTGCGAAAATGTATATATAGGAAAAACTAAAAGAAAACATTAATACAAGGTGGAAAGAACATTACCGAAATATCAGACAAGGGGAAATCGAAAAGTCCACGGTAGCTTCGCATGTTTGGAATTTTGAGAACCATATGGTCAATAAACCGGAATTACTGAAAAACCTATATCATCCAACCGAATTAACTGTATGGGAAAAAAATTTTCATACAGAAACATAGGAATAACCTCTAAAATTTCGACATACCAGGGGAGAATGAGTTGGGTCTGATTGGAAAATTCGTGAAACCTCAGCAGCGTCATCAGGTGGTACAGGATGGAAGTTCGGCAGTGGGTGGAGTCTGACGATGGGAGGAAAGGTCCTCTTGAAAGCCGGCTAACTAGTAAGTTAGTTATTTTAATGAAGTAGCGAGTGTTTTAGTGATAATGTGTCTTATATTATTACACTTCATTCTGTTTCCCAATTCCAAGTGAATTAAATTAATTAATTTCTGTTCATTTTTTTCTCTCATTAATTATATTTTAATCTTTGAACTTATAGCAGTTTTTTAACCTAATCATGATTAAATTTGACTATTATTTATTATGTTACACAACAAATAGGTATCTTTGAGTTATCTTGCTCGTAAATAGTCAATTCAAGGGAATTTATGAATTTTCGGAAAATTTCCGGGAACATTCCCTGGGAATATTTCCCAGGAATTTTACATCGCTAGATGAGAGGGAGTTACTAGCAAGAAATAAATTATAATGTACTGAGAGCTTTATGAGTTATTATGTGTCCCATTTCATTGTATTTCCATTCCATGTCAATTAAAATCATTCTAAAAAAGCAAACAATACCAAGAAATAGTGGGTTGAGCTCACCCTCTGGGGCGATACATGTAGTGATAAGGCTGTGGTGTGTACATCAGTATTTGCACCCACAAACTCTATTTCTCAACAAAGTAAATACTACCCCATTTACCTAAAACATTCACATTAGACACCTGTAATAGTTCCATATTTTAATTTTAAACGATTGAGGAGTTATGAAGGGCTTGGAGATGTCACCACCTACTGCATGGTGGCTATTTGCTTTCATGCACCTTCCTTTTAATTTTGTGTTGCATTTAGTTCAGTTAAGACTACTATTACATTGCTTAAATTTTCAAGATACTCACCAAATGCCCGAAAGTTCTAAAAGCCATCTCCGATCCTATTTCTTCACCCATTGCTATAAGAGCAATTCCTAATACTGCAATGGCTTGTCTTGAAGACAGATCTTTGTCCTCTTTCTTCTCTTCCTTCTTATCCTTTTTGTCGTCCTTCTTCTCATCCTAACAGAGTAAGAAAAATTACAAAGGAATATACAAAACCAAGTATATATAGAAAAGTTAAATTTGAATTAATTTCTATAAATTCAGAATACAACAAAAACTCTGCTTATTAGAAATATTGACATTATGGAATTTAGATAGTAAAGCGATTAAAAATATAATAAATTGAATTTCAAACCCCTGTCATTTAAATTAGATAATACAATCCCACCCCACCTTCTCTGCTGGCTCGTAATGTTCGCTGCATATGTGGAGCAAGTTCTGGATCTTGAGAACATTCCCAGTTCCAGCATATGCACACACTTCTACCATCGTCATAGACATGGACTTGAAAGGCTCTGGGATCACTTCCAGAGCAGCAATGATTGCCTCTACTGCTTCTTGTCGGCCTGCAAACACACCCACACATACCTAATATAACCTGGAAAAGGAAAGGGCTAAGTATTGTGTGATTACAAGGGAAAACAAAACAAATTCTGCAGAAAAATTACTTTTGATGTAAGAAATTCTTAAACATACATTGGTACTATACTATAAAAAGTGCCCATTATTTCCAAGCCATGGAGGCCCCTAGGGCACACAAACAAATACTAATTTTAACTACAATGCCAATACTGACAATTTACTAACAAACAAACAGTGTCAGGTCTCACATGTTACTGTGTTTTGTGTTAACATAGTAAAGTGGAAGACAAAATATAAAACACACACATGTGAAATGTTAAGCAATCCCTACAAATATTGTGATATAACATGTCAAAGATAAGGTCCCAATCTTTCCACTGAATACTGATGAAGACCTGGGCCTACAGAGATCGCCTGGAATCTGAAAGCTTCACGACCGTTAAAATTCGAACATGCCGTTAGCGGTGCGCATGCATGGAGTGCTAAAGTCCACAGTGAAAATGTAGTCCACGGCTCAACGTGCTTTAGTTAACCAAATGGATACCTGCGTGGGGAAAAATATATATTGCGACTCACCCGAGTCCCCCACCACTACCGCGTGGAAAGTAGGGGTTTTGGGTGGGGAGAAAAATAATTTATTTTTCCTTTCTTCTCTTCCTTTCCCGTCTCTTTCCTCTCTTCCTCTCACCTCCTCGTCACCCTACCTATCTATCGGAACCCCTAGCGTTATAGCTAGGAGTCTTAACCCACTATGCCACGAATGACAGTTGAGCAGTGAAGAAAGAAAGATTTCATATATAGTTACTAAGAGTGACTTCATGCATTCGCGAGTGTTAACGCAAGAATCGCTTTTTCAAATTTTGAAATGTTTTGTTTGTTACGAAAAGAGTACTGTTGGTGCAAGGGAATTTTTCTGCATCGATTGAGCCATGTTTTATATCATAACACGGCGTTTTTAAAAATTGGGAAATATTATGTAAATTTCGATTTTTTATATTATCAAATCGGTGTTTAAAGATCGTGAAATGTGATGTTTGGTACAAGGGTATTTTTTTAATTGTTCGACATTTTCTATAATTCGTGAAATTTTATTTTGTTTTTTATAATGGTAATTGCAATTATTAGAGCAAGCTGCGGTAGCGGCCGGCATGAGCCATAGCTGCGCGCGAGAAGATGCGCGGTAGGCGGTGAGGGGAAGCGGCCGATGGAAAGGGGAGCAGGGTGAGTCGGAAACTATATCCTTGCCCCTGCGTGATACCGTCAAAATGTTTTCAACTCAGCACGTTTCGCTTGCATTCGAATTCCCGCCGCCTCTGTTTGTGACATCGTCCATGCTTTCAGTTTGAGGGCGAGCTCTGTACAGGTTGAAACGTGAGTGGAGAAGTCTGCTATCCACTGGATTTATATAAAAAAGGTAAAGCTCATATTTTGATATTGTGATATAATTGATATACAGTCAAACCTCTATATAACAATATTTGCAGGCCCTAGCAAATCATATTGTTATATGAGGGTTATTGTTATATAGCAATATGGCCCTGGGGTTAACTCAGCCTCTAACCAAAATGAGTACCAGGAGCAATCTTGGGGGTAAAGGCGGCCGGTGCATAAGGCTGACAACCTTACCACCTTCACATGCCGAATGTCTAAAATCTGGGAGCCTCAACTTCCTGGAACCCTTTGGGCCTCCATGGCCTGTATAGGGATCACTTTACTTTTATTGTTATATAGAGGGGCATCTTAAGAAAACTGCATGCAAAACAAAAAACCTAATTATGTACTTAAACAACCTAACAAAAGAATTTATTTACAAACATAATATTTTCCAAAATTTCCCTTCTCTTTTAAAGAAATGTAGCCAACGTAGATTGTGAAAGTCCATACTTTTTTGCAACTTTTGTCTGCTTCAAACCAACATCGAAGTCTTTAAATGCTTCTAAGTTCGTTTTGAGGCTTATTGATTTTCGTAGAGCGGAGGCCATAGGTATTTTTTGCCCACCCACTAAAAAATAACTTTAAAAACTGGTTAGTCATTTAACATTGTGTAGCATATGTTGCAGAAAGTTCAGTCACACAGAGGGCTGGAAAGAGGGAAGAAAGAGAGCAAAAAGAGAGAGGGAAGAAAGAAGAAAGAAGGAACAATCACATTGGTCAGTGACCTTGAATTCCACCCTCAACTGAGAATAAAATTTCTCTTCTGGAATTTCCAAAGTTGGCTTCAAGGTTCACACTAGCTGGAAAGGACACTAATCTGCTACCTGCTACTGCCTGTAGGGCTAAGTTTCTGGTCTAGAATAGCCAGGGTTGATAAAAAACATGTTTTTTTTTTAAAAAGAACAAAAAAAAAACGTTTTTTTTGTTTAAAACATGTTTTTTTTGTTTAAAATGTTTTATATGTGAACAATAATGTTGGTTGTTTTAAACGTGTTTTTTAAACGTTTTTTTTTGTTTAAAACATGTTTTTTTTGTTTAAAACGTTTTATATGTGAACAACAATGTTGGTTGTTTTTAACGTTTTTTATGTTTACAACAATGTTGTTTGTTTAAAAAAAGTTTAAATTGTTAATTTTGTTTAAATCAACCAATTTAATGTATAGGGCCTATTATATAATATATATACACACAGTTGAAATGTTTAAAACATTTTAAACAATTTGTTTTAAACATTTTTAGCATATGTTTATAACACTTTTTAATTGGGTGTTAAATTTAATTATGCAGACAATTTACATTTTGTCAATCCAATGACACCCTGTGCTAAGATGTTCAAGATTTACGAGTCGTAGACTTAATAGTATTTGAAAATACATTTTGTGCCAGTATTATTTGTTTATGATTTAATAGTTCATTATTAATAAAAAATAATACAAACTACTGTTTAATTACTGCCTTTACTGCTCAACTGATGATTGACTTTCACCATGTTTTACGTGGTCTTAGCCGCCTTACATTATCGAACTTACAAGGGATATCCTACTACAGTGTTGCCAAATTGACACACTCAATATTTAATATTAATAATCTCTTTCTTTAAAAAGGAAGACCACAAAATAGATGGTAGGATGCAGTCAGAAAAAATTCAAATCAATTACTCAAAATCAGAAACTGGAAGCTGGCGGCAGAGGATAGAGAAATCTCGAGGAAAAGGATACAAAAGACATCACCTCACATGATTTTCTGGTATTCTGGCCCTAGTTTTTTTGTTGTTTTCTGTTTACAACACTAACAGGGTGTCACTGACTTGACAAAATGTAAATTGTCTTCATAATTAAATATAACACACAATTAAAAAATTATTTAAACACATGCTAAAAAAAACATGTTTAAAACAGATTGTTTAAAACGTTTTAAACAAACTTAAAAAAAACACAAGCCCTTGTTTTAAACATGTTTTAAACACTTGTTTTAAACGTTTTGTTTTAAACATTCCAACCCTGAGAATAGCAATTTCACTTCAAAATACATATCATTATAAAAGGGTGGTCACGAAATATCTTAATCGCTGTAACGAGTGACAAGTAACATTATTAAGACAGTATTTCAGCCTCGGCTTATGCCTCAGTCACAATACCAGGTTCGTCAGCTAAAGCGTTATTTTGCATATTTGATACATAAATAGCTATTATGTTACATAACAATAAAACAATATTCCACAACTTCTGTCTAGAAAAACTTACCTAAATGACACAATCCCAAACCAAGTGGAAGAAACCTTGCATAAGTATCATGAAGGTCAGTCTCGGATTTTTCCATGAGCGTCTGCACAATGGTGGCAGTGACATCAGGGTTGCAGGAGCCAACAGCAATCATGCCACAAGCTAATCCGGCCATTCCTATCACTTCCATGCTAGACTTCGGGTCACTGAAGACGGGTGTTAAAAGACTCAAAACAGCTTCTCTGTTCGACCCAGCATATGCCAGCCCCAGTCCTGAAAAATCATCTGCTATTTTAAATGCTCCGTCAATTCATGAGATACATACTATGTTACCTTCAGCTTACTTTATCTTTATATATGACCCTGAAATCTGATACCACGACATGAACCTTTAAAGTTTGGAACATATCTTTAAAGTCCACTAAATTTAAGCCTTTGGAGTCCAGCCACTTACCTATGTGTGTCAAAAAACCCACCTAATATCATACTTTTTCAGTATGCCGTTATGTGAAAGTATTTGGTATATTAAAAAAAATCAGTGCAGACTGTAGAAGACAATACTTCAAACATCATATACTGTATATATATAGATAAATAAACTGGATACCCGGCTAAATCAATTGGAAATAAAAAAATTTGCATGAATAGTAATTCAAACAAAATGGTATCATTGTCTTCTACCATCTAATGTCCTTGACATTTTTAATTATGAAATTTAGTAACCCTGGAGGCAAACAGAGTTAAAGCAGCAAAAGAATGTAGTAAGGACAGGAAATACAGTTGGCAGTGTTTAACTGTAACAAGGTAGGTGAATAATGACATTAAGCCAACTGTAGTTTGAGTATTATAAAGATGTTATAAATAGTGTTTGTGCATACCTTTGTGTTTGATTGTGCTTCTTCGCTCTATACATTTAATCATAAAGCAATTTTATTTTTAAAAATATTGATCGAGATACCTTGTGATAACTTGTGAACTAACCAACAATAGCACCGATGCGCATCACGTTGCTGCTGTGCAGAACATAGTCTGATAGGAGGGCGAGGGCTGGGTCGCATTCGTTTCGTACACCGCAGTTCACAATTCCACAAGCCAGGAGTGCACCAGACTAGAAAACATAACATTCAAGCGGTTTAATCATAACATCACCATTAGCAATAGATATCAAGAATCGTATAAAATGTATTCGAATGAGTTAATGCTATGAGAAACATGAAGAGAGGACAAATTCTCAAGTTATTACTCACGTCATTCCAAACCTTTGTGCTGTGTAAGTGGGGTTATAAATGTCTGATGGAAGGAAAAAAGAAAGAATGGCAAATGAAGGTGTGCGAACAGGTAAAGGAAGCAGTGAAATCTAAGGATACTAAGCAGATATGGGGGATTGCAAAGAATCTTTGCAAGAATAAAGGAACAGTGAATTTGATAACACCTAGAGAATGGATAGAGTATTTTGGAAAACTAGTAGGGGCAGGAGGGAGGTGTGGCAGCTAGAAAGATTGACTGTCTAGATAAGGAAATTTCAAATAAAGAGGTAGAATTTCAAATCAAAACTTTGAAAGGGAACAAGGCTACGGGGGTAGATGGCATACCGGGAGAATTTTGGAAGATGTTAGCTGGCACAGATAGGGGTATGGGTATAATAACTGATTTACTGAACAAAGTGAAGGAAAAGAAAATAATGCCAGAAAACTGGAAGACTAGTATGATAGTTCCATTATACAAGGGAAAAGGAGATGTACAAAAGCCAGAGAATTACAGAGGTATTAGTTTGCTGTCCATATTAAGCAAAATATACACAGGGGTAATGGCACAAAGGTTGCAGATGTGGACTGAAGCAGAGGGTAAATTGTCTGAGTTTCAAGCAGGATTCAGGAAAGGAAGAAGGTCAATCGACAATATAATGATTTTGCAAACTATTGTAAGTAAATATTTGAGTAGAAAAAGAGGAAGAGTATACATGTTTTTTGCAGATTTTGAAAAGGCTTTTGATTTAATTAATAGGGAGGCACTGGTTTATAAATTAAGAGTAAAAGGTGTGAGCGAAGAATTTATTTCTGGGATTAAAAATTTATATGAAGATAAAAATGTGTGTAAGATGCGAAAAAAATGTAATTTTGGAATCGGTTGATCAACAATTGGGTTTACGGCAGGGATGCAAGTTAAGTCCAATATTGTTTAATTTATTTATAGATGACATTTTGGAAAGAGTAGAAGAATGTAATCCACATTGCCCGGTAATCGGAAAAAGACAAATTTCTGGTCTCTTATATGCAGATGATTTGGTAGTTGGAGCAGTAACTATAATAGGGCTACAACGGGCAATTGACGAAATTAGCAAATTTTGTTCAGAATGGGGTTTAAGAATAAACATTAAAAAATCAAAGGTAATGGTTTTCAAAAAAGGCTGTAAAATGAGGAAGCAGGCGAAGTGGTATATGAATGGTGAACCTCTGGATGTAGTGAAGGAATTTGACTATTTGGGGATGAGAATGTCTGCAAATGGGGGGGTGGGAGGCACATGAGAAAAAAATGGTAGTAGTAGGTAAAGCAGCTATGAGAGCAGTTAGAATATGTATGTATAAAATCCCAAATATTTCAGTTATATGGTTAGAGAGAATATATGAGGCAGTGGTGGAAGCAAAAATGTTATATGGGGTTGAAATATGGGGGGCATCAAAGGGGTGGTTAAAAGTTGACCTTGTACATAGGATGTTTTGTAGAGAAGTGCTAGGTCTACCTAGGGGATCACCAATGGGAGTGGCATTAGCAAAGCTAGGAAGGGTAGGAAGGAAAGGAATAATAGTAGAAAGAATTCTGAAATATTGGTATCGCAATATAAATGTGGATGAGGATAACGCATTGAAAGAATGTATGAAGTTTTTAAATGAAGGTAGGAGGCATGACAATTGGGTGGAAAAAATTAAAAGGATACTGGAAGAAGTTGGAAGGGGGATATTTGGCAACGAGGAGAAGGTAATAAGATGGGATTTTGGAGGGAAGTAAGAAAAAGAGAAGAGGACATGGAAAGACAAGAGATCTGGGCAAGCTTTGTAAACAAAAGTTCTTTGAGATTATACAGGGTAATTAAAACAGAGTGGGGAAGGGAGAAATATGTGGATTGTTGTGATAAGCAAGGAAGAGAGGGATATGCATGGATGAGAACAGGGGTGATATATCTGAAAGGGTTAAGGAAGGACAGAGAGGAAGGTTGTGTACTATGTAATAAAGAGGAAGGAATATCACATTACTTAACGGAATGTGAGGGGGTAAGACGGTAGAAGGAAGAAATCTGGGAGACAAATGAGGTAATGAGGTAATAACCATCAAGATGTTGAAATTCACTAGGAAAATTGGGGAGTATTTAGGAAAAATGAGAGAGAAGTGGATGAGAAAAATTACGAAATAGATCAAGAGTAAAATAATCAAGAAAGGTGTGGTAAGTTAACCAGAATCCCCATTCATACACTAAACCCAGGGGTTATAGTATGAGGGGATTCTTAGTGGGTAGTGCTAGACTTATAGATAAGAGATGTTTAAAGTGGATATGTAGATAACTATGTATGTAAAAGCATGTAAATAAAATTCTACTCTATTCTATTCTACTCACGTCATTCGTATTGCTTTGGTTATTGTGGTATAAGTTTTGCATGCAAGAAAGGCATATATATATGAATGCACAACACCAAGCACATAAATCAGGTTCAGTGTTCCCAGATAGTTGCGTGAAACTACCTCCTATTGGTGTGTGATTCACAGTATGGGTGAAAACCAGTAGCAGTAGCTGTAGATGACTAAATTGCAGAGCTGAACATTTGAATGAGATCTGAATTATCAATCAAGTGACTAGTCAGTCTTCAGCAGTTCTTGGATACCATATCAAGTTCTCACAATGCGAGCTCTCAGATCCTCGCATCCATCCAAGAACTTTTTCATTCAAATGATCATTCGATTCTTTATATTACTTGAGAACAAATTACTCGCTTCTTTAAATCAATCAATTCTGCCCATCACTGATCATAGTCTCTGGTGTTGGAGGAATGTGTATAGTCAGGTACTGCTAGATCCTGGTACATCTGGAAGCACTTCCATCAATAATAGAAGGAAAATAAAAAATAATGCTAATCCCAAATAGACCAAATAATCCAATGCAAAACAAAGGAGACTTCTTAACATGAAAAACTACACTACAGTCTGAGTCTATAAGAACAGGCTTCAAGCTCGTTGTCAATGTGATGGCACACACACTGGGAGAAGGCAAATACTTTCTCCTGGAAATTCCCAATAGCAATATAGTAGTCCAACAATTCATTCATGTTTAAAGATCTTTAAAAAACATTTGGCTCATTCTGTATGCCACACAATTTAAAATATTTTCCTTTGAAATAAAACAAAGGACAAATACTTATATAAATATATTTTGTATTTTAATTTTATTGGCCGACAGTATCCTATGAATGTAATGAAATAATATTAGATTATTGAACAAATATGCTTATGAATTTTGCCTGGTATGTTGAAATGTCTGTGTAAAAATTCTACCTGGTGCTCATGAGCTCTCAGTTACCATTTACTTCAAGGACTTGACGATAGAAAATATTAATATATTTTTTCTATTCTGTCATCCAGTTCTTTCACTATTTTAACGGGGAAAACAGTTTCCTTTCCATTTACCATTTGATGGAAGCCTACATTATAAACTAATCTCGAGAAATAAGATTAGCGCAAATTCTTAATTGATAAATATTACATAATATTGCATTAATTCCAGGAAATATTAAAGAGTTATGTTTAAAATAATATGGACCTCATGGTAGATACATACATAATGTACGCATGTGTAAATAATGATCAAACAAGGAATAAATATACTTTATAATCGGTGAAAAGAAACTATTTAAATTACAGTGAGTCCCAAGCAAGACTTGGCCAATGACGAGGGTTTCTGCATCGCGGCAGGCACAGCTCCAACTCCCGAGCGATCGGGTAAAATATCTACGCAAATAAAGTCGTGGTCGGTGTAATGATTCAGGTTCTCACAGCTACAGTTGGAATTACAATGAAAATAACCACGCACCTCATCATAAGAGATGTTGGAAATGTCCTCCTCTTGAATCCACACAACACTGGCACCTTTTTAGGAAATTTTGTTTCACGTGGATAAGTTCAGCTTCCGAGATAGAGTTAATTGTCTCTTGTGATGTTGTTTTTAAGTTCTCCTAATGTATGGGAAATTGACCTATACACTTTATTTTTCAAGTTTCCCCATAAATAATAGTCACATACTGTTAGAGGAACTTAAAAGACAATATCACAAGAGACAATTAACTCTGTCTCAGAAGCTGAACTTATGAGCATGAAGGAAAATTCCCTAAAAAGGTGCCAGTGTTGTGTGGATGCAAGAGGAGGACATTTACAACATCTCTTGTGATGAGGTATGTGGTTACTTCCATTGTAATTACAACTGTAACTGTGAGAACCTGAATCATTACACCAATCGCAGCTTTATTTGCGTAGATATTTCACCCGATTGCTCGGAAGTTGGAGCTGTGCCCACCACGATGCAGAAACCCGCGTCATTGGCCAACTCTTGTGTGGGACTCACTGTATTATACCTCGTACAAAAGAAGAGGAAATAATTTTTAATCATACTATGCAATATTAATGAATTTCACCTTGTATACGAGGGCAGCTTAAAATAGCAAAAATTATAAGATTTTAGCCTATACCCTCAGTAAAAGAGCAAACAACTAATGAAGCGAAAGACGAAACTAAAGAAGCGTGAAATACTTAGGAGATATAAAATTAATGTAATTGAAGTACTATCGTTGATGATTGGATTAATGGCGTGACGAATCTATTGGTCTGGTTATATTATAATTGCCAATCACTATTTAAAAAGCTTAGGTTAGAATAACCAAGTAGATGGGGTTTAAAAAATACAAAAAAGAATAACTACATCTAGATGTTAAGATAAGTCAAATTGTACATAAAATGGTATAAAATAATCCCAATGGAGATTCGTATCAAATCATATATAAGCAAACAAGCACCACTTGGAAAGTCTGAAAGGACTATATTTATAATAACATTTAATTTATTAAAATTCAAGTATTAGTAATTATAATTATAACACTGTAAAAGTAAAGTAAAGTGTTCCCTATTACAGGCCATGGAGGCCCAGAGGGTTCCAGGAGGTTGAGGCTCCCAGATTTTTAGACATCGGCACATGAAGGTGGTAAGGTTGTCAGCCTTACGCACCGGCCGCCTTTACCCCCAGGATTGCTCCTGGTACTCATTTCTGTTAGAGGCTGAGTCGACCCCAGGGCCATAGTGCCACCAGAAGGATTAGGCCAATTGAAAAACTCCAACGTCCTCATCGGGAATCGAACCCGCGACCTTCCGGTTTGTAGCGCAGCGTCTCAACCACTACGCTACGGCGTACCCCTATAACACTGTAAGGTTCGTTAAAATCATAAGAAAATACAATATGTCTATAAAATATTTACAAGCCTTTATTTGGTTAAGCTTAGTAAGATTAAAAAAAAAAAATCACATATGAATCATTGTTTAAAAAGTATCCACAATTGAACAGTGATGAAATACCTCATATATTACATGTCAATTTTTTCTTATATGTAAGTGATATAAAATGTCTAGATAGGTATATTTCCTTGCCCATAAAAGTAATTGTGAAAATATCCTGTATATATAATGGTGGAATTGCAATTATGAAAATGGTTTATAGCATACTTTTCATACTGAAAGGCTTATTGTTCTTAAATAAGCTAATAATGACTGACAATTACATGTAATACATTCATAGATACATTACTATACTTATATCATAATTGTATGATACATGTCAAGAATTTTTATTTTTTTTAACCTTACAGTGTTATAATTATAATTACTAATACTTGAATTTTAATAAATTAAATTAAATATTAACGGACTTCATTATAAATGTAGTCCTTTCACACTTTCCAAGTGGTGCTTGTTTGCTTATATATGATTTGATACGAATCTCCATTGGGATTATTTTATACCACTTATATGTACAATTTGACTTATCTTAACATCTAGATGTAGTTATTCTTTTTTGTATTTTTAAAACCCCATCTACTTGGTTATTCTAACCTAAGCTTTTTAAATTAGTGAGTGGCAATTATAATATAACCAGACCAATAGATTCGTCACGCCATTAATCCAATCATCAACGATAGTACTTCAATTACATTAATTTTATATCTCCTAAGTATTTCACGCTTCTTTAGTTTTGTCTTTCGCTTCATTAGTTGTTTCCTCTTTTACTGAGGGTATAGGCTAAAATCTTATAATTTTTGCTATACTATGCAATGTTGTTAGTTTTTTTATATGCATGGATACAGAATTCATATATGTTTATGAAAATGGATTGGATGTAATTTGTTAGACAATAAAGAAATGTGTATTTTATAGTTCAACCTCAATCTTGATTATATGTAGACCTAACATTTTAACATGCAAAAAAAAATACATCTTCATTATTGATGATATACAGCATGACTTCTTACTGTAAGTAGGCTATAAGCATAGTAGTCCTACATAGTAACATCTGAGAATAGAATTATACATAAAATAAATAAGGCCGTAAAAGGTCGAATAGAGAAGATTGTAACGATGGTAACATACATATTTCTGTTGATTCTAAATGTAGTTTACATGATGAAAATGATTGTTTAGTGTAAACCTGTAGTGTAAATCTGTAAGTAGTAGCGTTGGCCTAATTTCAATAAACATTGCAGGAAGATTCAGAAATAATGAAGCTAATAGCAATCCAGCTACCAATGTTAATGTAAATAGAGAGAGGAAGTTACGTGAGGTTGTCGGAATTAAGCTATTTCTGTAAGGAAGCATTCACACTGAAGTAGCATAGCCTACGAGTTGCAATACCTGGATGCAGGCTGCATATCGAATACTGCAGCTTGCAGTTTTGCATTCACATGGAAGTAGCAAATGCAACCTGCAGCTTTTTCGTTATTCTTATGTTTTCCCTTGACATGTTACAAACAAACCCCCAGACAAATATGGTTCAGTATTTCAATGATTTTAATGACTTGCTCTGATGCTAACAGCCTATTTACATTTGTAAGTGTTGTTGATTACAGTAGGAAGTGTATGTCTTTAGACCATATCGATTTTTCCTTGCTCTTTCTACAACTAAACTTAATATCCCCCACTGGCCCATCAAAAGAAGAATCAATTCTGGTTTCTCTATGTTCTTCATAGAAGACGAAGCATTTCTTGAGTGTCCATACCCTACGAAAACCCTCGTTAATCCTAAGAGAGTGATTAATTATTACAGAATTTCAAGGGCAAGAAAAAGTGTTGAATCTCCTTACGGGATGCTTATTTTTGTGTTCAGAATTTTTGAAAAGCAAATAAATATTCAACTCGAAAAGACAGCAGACTATAAAGCTGTCTGTATTTTGCACAATTTCATCCGGAAAAAACGTTTGCAAATTTTTTATGCCTAACGTAAATGATACTAATAAAGTCTACAATGTAATGCCTGGTCTACATCAAGATTATCGTGGTCGTTTAGGAACAAACACAAATAATTTACGAGATAGGCTCATGGAAGTGGTAAGGTTGCCAGCCAGTCGCTTCTTCCTCAATACTGTTCCTGGTATTCATTTTTATTAGAGGCTAGGTTTTCCCCAGGACCACAGTTCCTCCAGTAGCTTTAAGGCAATTTGAAAAATCCCAAAGATTTCAACAAGTA
This sequence comes from Ectobius pallidus, assembly GCA_964059195.1. NCBI lineage: Eukaryota > Metazoa > Arthropoda > Insecta > Blattodea > Ectobiidae > Ectobius > Ectobius pallidus. Next base: position 9,522,756 of record CAXKWD010000013.1, read on the forward strand.
TCGAATCCGAGTTCTTATGAAATATATTACTTTCAAATTTAAGTTAATAAACTGCATGTTTTATAAACAGATCACATCACGTTCAAGCATAATGTTACGTCAGGATGACCCAGCAGATTTCTCTCTCCACACAACTGGACAACAATGGGATGAGAAAAATTCTTGTACCTTGAAATGAAAATAATGAACACTTCCCATAATGATGACCAGTTAGTTTCATAATATTTTAATCTTACCGGTATATAAATAATATTGGTAGGGACGAAGGTGTGAGAAATAATTTTCATAAACAACGATATCCAACTTGTCACAGCAAGGAAGACGTTAAACATTTAATTCTGAGATACCAAGCAAGAGATGAAAAGCAAGAGTTTAGATATAAATAATAAATACAAAATTTCTATCAGCTGATATGAAAGTACCTTGAAAAATTAAGATGTACAATGGTAATAGCTCTGAAGGCAATGGGACATTTTTTATATGTCACAAGATTGAAATGGGAGAAACCAATTGAAGAAAATAATTTAATATTGCATTGTCTTTATGGTATGTTGAAATGTATAAACTGTCAATGACAAAAAGTGGTTAAAACAACCTGCAACATCATGGAGGTCCAAATTATGTTAGTATAAATAATGCGGACATATAATTGTTTTAATAAAGCTGCATGGGGATGATAGAAAACTCGTTACAAGCCAAAATGTCATTACTTCCCTTCACGTGCATGCATTTACTTTACAGGGTAGGGAATTCTTAATATAGTAGTTAATTTTGTCAATTTCTGTTGTTCTTAGACGACACCAAATCTGAATCTTTTTATGAAAATCGGATAACTTAGTAGCCATGGACTACTTTCAATAAGTTAGCGTACAAAATTAAGCGACTCTTTCTTGGAGAATTAAAAGCAATTTGTTTGTAGGGATGAAAGACTTACCCTGAAGTCATGACCTTCAGAGGCCATGTCTATTAGAGACTTAGTCGATCCCAGGGTCATAATGCTACCAGCAGAATTAGGTAAAATGAAAAAAAAATCTTAAGAATTCAATTTACTGTAGAGGAGAAAGTCTCAGCAATCCGATTCCACAATTTTTCCTGCTCGTTCCGAAGTGTAACATTACACAGACATGGGTATTTCTCAACAGTTTGCACAAAATCCACATTAAATTCCACACTATCTGGCAGTTTTCCTGTCATATTTTCTAGATTACACCAATTGATTAGGGGCTGAATTGTATTAACAGCTGAAAATGCATGAATACGCAGGCACCATCCAGAGTCGCGTCGCATAAGTAAGTCCAGATCTATCTGAAGAAATGAATGTTGCACACTGCGAGATGCATTATTGCCATGTTACTTTGGTGTGAAAAATTGAACTTGTTTATTTGGGATTTAAAATAAGCAGCGCACAATCTGCATCCAAGTAAGACGACTCGCATGCTACGCTACTTTTGTGTGAATGCTCCCTAAGACAAAACATAACGTATAATAGCATAGTGACAGCTGATTTCAAAGGCAGATGGGAGTTATTGTTTCTATTGCATATCAGACTAATGAGAATTTCTATTTATGAACAGTCTGTCTAATGTTTGAGCCTGTTAACATGATACAGAATAACATAAAACGGAAATAGCCATCTAATCGACATGTGGGTACATCAAGACCATTGCAGGTCAGTGGCGGCTGGGTAAGGGAAGCTCATACTAAGAAAATTTATCTAACTGATGGATAGGGAAGCCATGGGTTAAAGAAACTGTAACAGAAAATGATTTTACATTAGTACATTATACAACAGCCTATAATGGCATTTATTAAGGTAAGAGTATGTTTATGAAAGCAGCTGTGCTTGTTTAATAATTTTCATAGTAGTGACTTAATTACCATTATAAATAAGTTGCATACAACTGTTTTGTTTGACCATAATTAGTCTAAATGTTTAAGTTTTGAGATTTTAGATTCACTCTAATGCCACGATGGCCTTCACATCAGCTGGCTGTAGCAGTTCTTATCTTCAAAGACAGATGGCAGCTCGTGGTGTTGGTCAAATCAAAGTTTCCTTTTGGTCATTTTCTTGAAACCAATGGATTTTGACAACACAAAATGAATTCATTATAGCATATGATAATAAAATTAACAGGAACAGAATTAATTTGATTTTGTATACAGGCTATTTATTACACAATTTTCAGTTGCTAATTCTCAAGTAAAATAATAAATGATAATAAACATTGTTCTGTGTTCGACAATAATCGATACCACATCAACGTCATAATGAAAATCATTTTGAAATGAGTATCATTATGATAGTATTACATCACGCGTAATATGCATACTATAGTATGGTCGAACAAAGAAATATCAATAAGTTATGCCATATATACGACATATATATTACTAACATAATATTATACTGGATATTATGCAATAATATTAATGTACTGACAAAATTTATGGAATTTTACAACTGCGTTAAATATACTCATCAGAGATAAACATTGAAGCTGGTTTTGGTTAGGTTAGGTTAACCTCTCAGCCAAGAGCAATGACATTCTTTTGGGTGAAGAAAATTTGAGGACATGCTTTCCTTGAGTTGGGAAGTAAAGAGGTTCTGTGACAAGTAACCATTCGTAGAACATTAAAAATTCCAGGGGAAGGCCTATGGATAGCATAATAAGGCTAAGCTTCCATCAGTCAGATCTCATTCCTTGGATCACTGCAGAATAGGCAGACATTAAACACCATGAACTTGAAAAAATAAACTGAGTGAGAAATATGCATCATCATCAGTAAATAATTAAATGAATTATTATTAACCAGTTGCATTAAAATAAATTCCAATCTCATGTCCTTAAACATACAAAAGCAAAGTCAAAATAAAATGAAATAGTTACAGTAGTTCCACTTAATGTGTTTTTCAAATGGCAAGAGATCTGACTGACAACGAATGATATGCACAGACTCAATAAACGTTGACCCCTGCCCTTCCTGTCGACACATACTTCCGTCTCCTTCAGTTGCTTCTCTCCCTTCACCACGAACGTATTGCAGGGCATCTAAGCATTCCTAATAAATACTAATAAGTACAATTATAACCATAATAATAAACAGGTTACTCAAATAATATATCGAGTACAGCTGCTACAGTGTGTCCCACGCAAGAGTTGGCCAATGACGTGGGTTCCTGCGGCCCGGCGGGCACAGCTCCAACTCCCGAGCGATCGGGTGAAATATCTATGCTAATGAAGCCGCGATCGGTGTTATGATTCATGTTCTCACATTTACAGTTGGAATTACAATGAAAATAACCACGTACCTCATCATAAGAGATGCTGGAAATGTTCTCCTCTCGCATCCACACAACACTGACACCATTTTAGGAAATTTTCTTTCACGCGCATAAGTTCAGCTTCCGAGACAGAGTTCATTTCTCTTGTGATAGGCCTATGTGATATTGTCTTTAAGTTCTTCTAACAGTATGTGAATATTATTTATGGAGAAACTTGAAAAATAAAGTGTATAGGGCAACTTTCCGTACATTACAAAGGAAACGGGTGAAATATCTACGCTAATAAAGCCCGCTGTTGGTGTAATGGTTCAGGTTCTCACAAAGGAAAACATATGTGATTTATCTGGCACGTGTGTCGTTGAACTTCCACGACCTTGACTGTGTCAAAGCAGGTCAGTATTCCTTCAGCTAGTGTCATGTGTTGTTGCCACGACATAGGCCTACGTATACAATAGAACGAAGGGTATTTATGTACGATTCGTATGTGATTACATCATCTTGCAAGGACGCAAGACGTCGGTTTTTAGCAAAATTCCCAGGTGTACGTCCTCCAAGCAGAGAAGCCGTGCGAAACTTGTAAGCAAACTTCGGGAAACGGGTTCGATTCTCGATAGTAAACGAGGAACCAAGCGGCGCGTACTTACTGAACAGAAGGGTCAATCCATACCAAGTGGTCCAGGAAAAAAATAATCAGTTGCTTGACCATCTCAGAAAAAATTTATATTTGCTGGATGAATTCCCCAATGTTTGGTAGTTTCAAAAATATTTTTAAAAAATATTTATTGTTTATTGTTTTGAAACGGCAGCCATTTTTGTTCCAGGCCGCATGCGTTTTTTGGCATTTGTAAGCATCTGCATTTTTTTAAATTTTTCAGTAGTGGATTGTCCTAAGCCTTTCAGATAAAATGCATTTAGTTCAACACACTCTGGCCTACAAATTAACATCATTATCACTTAGCTGAATGTATTCTTTAATATATTTTTAATAGTTCAAAGTTCTCAGCTACAAATTAAAAAAACTCAATTTTTGAACAGTATTTTTCCAAACAAAGAGTGACTTCTCGGCTTTAATATTTTTTGTGCTATTACTCTGTATAGTATAGTTACTTTTTATAGAGTATGAATGGTGTGCAGCTTACACTTAAAAAATTACACTATTTTAAAAAATGGATTTTTTGAATTTTTCCATTTTCTGGCCTGCAATATCTTTGTTGGGGGACCAGATAAAAATCTGAAAATTACACAGTTAATAGATCTTTATGATATCAAACTTCAGTATAAATTCCAACTTTGAGATTCAATTGGAAGTATGGAAAAAAAAATTACAAACATGAGTCAAAAATACGTTTTTTAACATCTGCGATATCTAGGCTAATGGAATAAAATATATCAATTACAGTATATAATTTAATCATATCTATGATTACTTATTTTTTTTTTATTGAAAATGAGTCAACTACTTACATTATATTGTTATCATGTTATTTGTTTTTAGTACATCGCTCATTGAACATTTGAGAAATTTCTTCACTCAGTTTGGGTGTGAGATTAAAAGTTCGCCCAGTCACAGTTGTAAATTCCATGGGAGACAGCTTCTCAACTTTTTTAAAAGATGTCCTTGGTCCTGGAGGGTGGTAAAAAAAACATGCACATCTTGGTTTTGACAATCAATATTATCAACTTCGGCAATCCACCACTGTTCATCGTAAACACAAGCCACTATGTCTTTATTTTGAAGAGCCAGTTGTACAAGTTTTCCACACTGATGAAGTCCACTATCAGGAGATGTTGATGTGATCTTACACTTCAGCAAGTCGTGTGAATGGGGTACAAAACAATGAAAATATTAAGTGCCTTTAATCTTCTGACAAGTGTTGAACCTTTCCTTCAAGACATTGGCATAGACTTCTTGTATTTCCTCACATTTTACAAAACCATAGGTAATTCCTTTTATATGTTCTTTACAGAATTTAAACATCTCTTGAGGTGTTATGATATGATTGTCATCGGTCCTCTGCAGGTACTATGTTTTTGTATAATGTGAGGAAATTCAAGAAGTCTATGCCAATGTCTTGAAGAAAGGTTCAACACTTGTCAGAAGATTAAAGGCTCTCGATCTTTTCATTGTTTTGTACCCCATTCACACGACTTGCTGAAGTGTAAGATCACATCAATATCGCCTGATAGTGAACTTCATCAGCGTGGAAAACTTGTACAACTGGCTCTTCAAAATAAAGGCATAGTGGCTTGTGTTTACGATGAACAGTGGTGGATTGCCGAAGTTGATAATATTGATTGTCAAAACCAAGATGTGCATGTTTTTTTTTACCACCCTCCAGGACCAAGGACATCTTTTAAAAAATTGAGAAGCTGTCTCCCATGGAATTTACAACTGTGACTGGGCGAACTTTAAATCTCACACCCAAACTGAGTGAAGAAATTTCTCAAATGTTCAATGAGCGATATACTAAAAACAAATAACATGATAACACTATACTGTAAGTAGTTGGCTCATTTTCAATAAAAAAAATAAGTAATCATAGATATGATTAAATTATTTACTGTAATTGATATATTTTATTCCATTAGCCTAGATATCGCAGATGTTAAAAAACGTATTTTTGACTCATGTTTATAATTTTTTTTTCCATACTTCCAATTGAATCTCAAAGTTGTAATTTATACTGAAGTTTAATATCATAAAGATCTATTAACTGTGTAATTTTCAGATTTTTATCTGGTTCCCCAACAAAGATATTACAGGCCAGAAAATGGAAAAATTCAAAAAACCCATTTTTTAAAATAGTGTAATTTTTTAAGTGTAAGCTGCTCACCATTGATACTCTATAAAAAGTAACTATACTATACAGAGTAATAGCACAAAAAATATTAAAGCTGAGAAGTTACTCTTTGTTTGGAAAAATACTGTTCAAAAATTGAGTTTTTTTAATTTGTAGCTGAGAACTTTGAACTATTAAAAATATATTAAAGAATACATTCAGCTAAGTGATAATGATGTTAATTTGTAGGCCAGAGTGTGTTGAACAAAATGCATTTTATCTGAAAGGCTTAGGACAATCCACTACTGAATAATTTTAAAAAATGCAGATGCTTGCAAAAGCCAAAAAACGCATGCGGCCTGGAACAAAAATGGCTGCCGTTTCAAAATAATAAACAATAAAAAATTTTAAAAAATATTTTTGTGACCACTAAACATTGGGGAACTAACCCAGCAAAGATCAAATTTTTCTGAGATGGTCAAGCAACCAGTGCTGGACCACTTGGTATGGATTGACCCAGAAATTAGATCAAACCCACATACATTAGAAGAACTTAAAGACAATATCAGAAGAGAAATTAATTCTATCTCGGAAGCTGAACTTATGCGCGTGAAAGAAAATTTCTTAAAAAGCTTCCAGTGTTGTGTGGATGCAAGAGGAGGACATTTCCAACATCTCTTATGATGAGGTACGTGGTTATTTTCATTGTAATTCCAACTGTAAATGTGAGAACATGAATCATAACACCGATCGCGGCTTCATTAGCGTAGATATTTCACCCGATCGCTCGGGAGTTGGAGCTGTGCCTGCCGCGCCGCAGGAACCCGCGTCATTGGCCAACTCTTGCGTGGGACACACTGTAGTTTAATAGTTTTACAGCTTGTTAGGTGCCTAAAATGAAATGTGATAAATACCTGTTACTTTGGGAATCCAGTATGCTTTCTTGGTGACAAGAACAAACACTGCACTGCTGGAGTCAGCAAATGCATGAAACAGTAGCTTTGTTTATGCCACACACTATGGAAGTGAGATATTGAGATTTTTCTTCTTCTTCTATGGAACACTTAAACAAATATAACTCTAAAAACAATGTGTCTACCCTGGTTTTGCAATGACATAGCACAGGCCTATTGACATGGTCATTAGAACACGTCCATACACTTGCCAACACAATTGAAAATTGGAATTAGACAAAGAGAACTCTTTAGGAATATTATATTAGCTTTAGGCAGTGTCAGAGCAAAACACACACATGTTTATTGTTGTTTGTTCACCAGTGAAAGCTTGGGTCTTCAGACTGACCACAATAAGAGTTTTGTAATAGTATACAGGACATATAAATAAGATTTGCTTACCAATGATATTGTAACTCAGCTCTGCTGCAATACTAATGCATGCCAACATTTATTTTATAAATGGTTAGAAACTAATTAAGCTAAAAATACGATTTTTGCACATATGTGCAGAAATATGCTTTATTTCCTCTTAACTGAGAAATTACAATATTTCCATGTAGCGTAAGTTGTATTTTGAGTTCTCCGTGAACAATAGTGTAGCCTAACAGCAGGAATACAGTTTGGGAACATTGCAACTACGATAGGACTGCGTATCAAAGCAAAAGAAGGGAAAATGCTTCCCAATTGAAAAACTTAGTACAAAATGGCATAACTAGATTTACAGCCTTTCTTGAGGTAATATTGTTGTAGATATCACGAAACCATATACATTAAAGATAATTTTCTTAGTGTTGCTGCTCACATTGGTATTTCCTCTTCCATTTTTTATTGATGTAGAAAGATTAGGAGAACATTCAACAACTCTCCCCATCAAGTCAATACTCAAATGTGTAAATAAAACTTTTACAAATTCAAAAAAATGATCTAAAAAAATATAAAAGATGGAATAAAACACAATAAACAGTAAAACAAAACAAAAAGTAACTTTCACGATGAAAATTCTCTTCTCACAGAATACTAACAACCACTAAGATTTCTGACCAGATTCATAATAGCTCTCTTTTAAGTGTATAATCTTCTTTCGGAAAGTTATGGCAGGGACAACAAACCCATTTTCTTGTAATGGAATGAAAGGGTGTCTTAAAGCAACCAAGAGACTAGATTCATGTTTATTCAAGAATATTAAATTTAAATAACCACAGAAAAACATACTTCATTATGCCTGTTTGGTTAACCATGATTATTGGACGAGTATTCAGTAACATGTGTTTTCTATTGACTGACATACGTATGCACCCGTTATTTCCCTACAGACGAGTCACCTGAAAAAGTAACTATATTGATAGACGTAACTGAATCACTTACAATAACTATAACTCTGTTACCTTTCCTGTTAAGTAACAGCATAAACAAGGGGGGACATACAGCTTTCGATGAAATTCACTAGTGAGAAACATGTGAATTTCATTTTTTTTTTCCCTCAGCAATGAATTGCTCTACAGTCTTGCAATCTGACATACTCTTTATTTACTATTTCTACAATTGCATACTATTTTCAAAATTTATCAAACTGTTACAGTTACAGGTAATTATCGTTTCAAAACGGCTGCCATGTTTCATGCACTGAACAGCCGTTTCCCTGATAACTTCCACAAATATAGATATTTCTGAGTGATTATTTTTCTGTGTGTTTGTTAATATCATGTGAACAACATAATCTAGGATCTTTAAATATCGTCAGTGTAAGTATTTTTTAAAATAATTTTTTTTTTTTTAATTTTCTTTTTCGTTAAATTATATGTATTGAAACGATAATTACTTCGTAACTGTAACAGTCTGATTAATTTTGAAAATAGTATGCAATTGTAGAAATAGTCAATAAAGAGTATGTCAGAATGTAATACTGTAGAGCAATTCTTTGCTGAGAAAAAAAAAAAATGAAATTCACATATTTCTCACCAATGAATTTCATCGAAAGCTGTATGTCCCCCCTTAAGAGACAAATGAAAAAGTGTAAACAGAAACACTGTAAGTGTGCAAATAACTATGGGAGAATAAAAACTGGCCTTGAAGGAAGGTGTACTGTTTGAACTCCAAGAAAAGTGAACAAAGGTAACTTCTGGAAGAAAGGAAGGCAGTCATATTTCTTGATAAAAAGAAAAAAAAACTGAAACCATTGCTTTGCCAAATGGAAAGCTTTAAGAATGCCATATCACTTTTGCTATTGCTAGAAGACACATGGAAACATGACATAATCATTCTAACAAAACTTTCTACTAGAACTAGTAAACATTCATTCTCTGCAACATATCAAACCAAAGAGATGACCGCAGCTTTATATTTTCAGAAGATGGAAAGAAAGAAAGAAAGAAAGAAAGAAAGAAAGAAAGGAAGAAAGGAAGGAAGAAAGAAAGAAAGAAGGAATAGTTTTCCATGACCGAACGACTAGGAAAACCATTACATTATATCCTACTATTTGTTTAGTTAAAAAAACTGTTGAAGTTATTCATGGTTAGTGGCTATTTCTATTTGTGAGAAAAATTTCCGACAACTCCCTTATTAATGTTTTCAGAATAAAGCAAAGCATCAATAAGCAACAATAAATACTGGATTCTCACCTTTATGTAATCCTCAGCAGAGTAGAGATATTTATCAATGGGTGTCAAACCACCGTCAACATCCCATAGGAGCACTAGACCCAGAGAAGCAGTCGCACTCAACATTCCTGAAAACAAAGTTGCCCAAGTAGGAAAACCAAAGGATGTGATCCCTGATCAAAATTAATATCCTGCTACTAAGAATTGAGGAAATTATAATTAATAGAAAAGCTGTGCTACACCCTTTAGTGATTGATAATACTATTTACATTAACTGCTAGAGATAAAATGTTTCATTACACTTTCTAACTTTGATACAAAACTGCACCCTTCCATTTTAAAAATCAAAAGGGGGGATGTGGAAATAAAAGTGATCACCATGACAGTTTGCACCAAGAGAAATCAATGTTGCCACATCATGCTATAAAGCTGTGAGGTTGTAAGGAAAGCACTATTACAATGTAACGTTTATACATGACTCAGTGACCAACCTAATCCAGTGTAAGAATATGCAAGTGTCTATCATAACTTTTATAATTTTAATTTTATCGCACAATTGTTTTTTACGTAAATTCACAAGGACTGATCACTGATACATCTTCATACCAGTAGATTCTTTGATTAAAAAAATCATTGAACACAGCGATTGCACATATTGTATTTACCTGAATATAAGCCACACTTTTTCATTAAATTAAACCCAGTGAAATATGTCTGCAGCTTACAGCTGGTCGGTTCCCTTACTTCCAAGCACAGCTCGATTCCACAGGGTTATCGATATAACAGCTCATTCAACATCAAATGCAACTGAAGCATAAGACAGTGATGTTCATTTTGTGGTTGGTTGGTACATGGTTATTTAACGACGAGGATCTACTGCAATTTAGGCCTGTGACCGTTGCCGGTGTGCCGGAATTTTGTCCCAAAGGAGTTCTTTTATATGCCAGTGAATCTACTGATATGGGCATGTCACATTTATGCACTCATAAATGCCATCGACCTGGGCCAGGATCGAACCAGCAACCTTAGGGCAAAGAGAGCCAGTGTGATACTAACTGTGCTACCCAGGCCGACATTCATTTTGTGTTGTCCGATGAGCTGCTCAGTTGCAAAGAAATGCAAATAAAGCTCATTTTAAATGGATGGTAATTGAAAGTGAAGAATTATAAAAATTAAACAAACTGGGTAAAATTCATCACTAACATTTAATGAAGTGTACTTATTTTCGATTTCTTTTCCATCAGTTTCATTTAATGTTTATGTTTGAAGAAATAAAATTTTAATTTTATGATTTGCATAATTTGATACTTTTTTCTTGCTTCAAGCCTCTTTCTCATAAGAATTGTGTTAATGTTATAAAGTTTATTATTTCAATTTGGTCTTAATCTAATTATCTCCCTCTTTTCTACAGTGTTACAAAGGCAGGTGTGGGTTGAATTCAGGAGCGTCATATTTTCACCTAAATACGACTTACAAGAAGGTGCATTTGGGCAAAAGGACATATAAAAATAATGTACAATTTTATGTGTGGTGAAGCATTATAAATCTCATATAATAATAAATACAGTATTAATGAAACTAGTGGCACCACTGACACCAGAGAGTTTAATGTAAAAAATAAAACAGTTGATCTTAATGGAAAATGTTGGTTCTGGTAATAACCATACACAGCACAACCAACGCAATACATCAATTGGATCCCTATTGGCTATCTTGCTTACAATGACATATTATTCATTACATGCTTAATCATGTAAGTAATCGATCAGTAGTCACAATAAATATAACTCAAGGTCCAGATGTCTTTTAATACTAATAGATATTAATAGATATTTTGTAACTTCACTATATAAACTTCCTATTTATTTTAAGATCCAGATGTCTTGTTTTATTGCCTATGGTAATCCCGGATAACTATAACCAATATTGGTAAAAATAGAGCCGTATTCAATTATTAATAGCCCTTGAATTAAAGTGCGGAAACTGTCATGTTAATCTATATATATATATATATACCGTATTGGCCCGAATATAAGACGATGTTTTTTCCCAGAAAATGTGCTTTTAAAAATTATACTCGTCTTATACGCGCACCCTAAGACTCAACAACTCTCCAATCATGAATGCAGCTGTGCACGTGTGTAGCGGCCTGGGATCCCCACGCAAATGGCGTGCGTCCGATCCAAGGTCAAAGTCGCGCGGAAATTACCGAATTTTACCGAACTTTATTGTTCCCGAATTCGTGCTTCTCCTTGTACTGCCGTGTACTGCACTGCTTGGCATCTCTATTCTCTATGCATAATGCTTTGTTTGACCACCAACATGGCAGATCATGTGGAAAAGAAAGCATCTTCATTGTTTCAATGCGTAAATAAGGACGAGAGAAGAAGTTACGACATGAACTTCAAACTTCTGTTTTATGTGAAGCAAAATGTACTAATAAGCTATGTTATGTATTTTTTCGTAACTACCCTTCAAAAATTCAGGGTCGTCTTATTTTCGGGCCAATACGGTATATATATATATTCTGGAGTTAAAAATTAAAATATAGCCACATGAGGCACAGTACCTCCTACATAACCACACAATCATGACAGGTTCATGTTGCTATATTTTAATTTTTAAGTTAAATTTCATTAAAGATCGAGACAAGTTTCTGTCAAAATCACTCTACTTTATTTCAGGTAATAAAACGTTGAATAACAACTTGCGGGAAACTATGTAGGTTAGTGAGCCAATTTTTTATAATTCCCTGTCTTCCCTCAAATTTCCAACACAATGGAGTTTCAAACATAGAGTGCCATGGTTCAGGCATATTTTCTATTTCTTTTTTTCCTCTTCTTCAAACATCCCCTTTTCTTTCTTTTCTGTCTCCATCCTAATTCTACGGACAGTCATGGTGTACACTTTCAAGCAGCTTCCGTTCTTTCCAATAGTTTGTTCGCAACTACTGGCCTCGGTTTTCCCATTCCACTTCAAAACATTGTTACAGTGCCCACACTAAATGGGATAATTGACCTCAAAGCACAAAACCATGTCTGCCCTCTCTTGCAAGATAGATATATGCATATGCATTCATGAACCACAGATTATAGTATGTGCTGGACATTACATGATCATATTATAGGAGAAAAAGTCCCAGTGTCATAGGAATATGCATGTTATATCTATCTTGAATATTACTGTACAATGACAGTGGAAGCCCGAGTCACAAAAAATCATTAATTAGTCTGCATCACAGTACTGCATATGACATAACTTGTCTGTCAGTGAGGTAAACCATTAAGGACAATCGGTCATAGGAGAGAGGTTCCATCTAGAGCTGTAAAGTGAACTATAGCTTAGCTCAGTTGATAGAGCATTGGTACAGATAGCCAAAGGTCCTGGGTTCAAGTCCAAGTGTCAGAGGAATTTTTCTCCTATAATATTATCATTATCGATATAATGCAATAAATACCATTTGGTTATTACTGGTAACAATGTACAGTTGTAAGGAAACTTGTAGATATGGAGAAAACAAAATGGTCCTCTTTGATCGGCTAATGCTTAGAAACAGCAACACTTTGAACAGGAGAAACTGCAGTGATCAGAATAATTATAATGAGTTGAATGTAACACTGAACTTCACTTTTGGTATAGTTCACCTGTACTAATTTCTGAGCCATCACTACCATTGTCAACAGCTGAAGTATAGCTGTTCCTTTACAGCCGAAGTATAGACATTGAATATGGTAGCGATGGCACTGAAACTAGTACTGGTAAACTATACCAAAAGTGAAGTTTAGTGTTACATTCAACTCATTATATAATTATTATGTTATATAGGTTCACTGTGTTAAGTTCCATTACAATTTAATATTTAATATTGCAGTGATCAGATTGTTTTAATTCAAATCTGGAATTACTGAAAATCAAAATCTGTAAACTAATCAAAGCTAACCAGATGATGCACATCTGTATGAAGAGACTCGGCCAACCACTAACTGATAATGCCCTCAACTTTAAAAAATGCACGATGTAGGTAACGAATGTAAGCCACTCTCATACTTACCATTTAGGATATGGTGAATTTATTAAATGTTTCTACACTAACTCATGTCACTTCCATTGTCATCATGTTTATTCAATTTAAGAAATAGCCCAGTTTCTTCACCACTTGGTGTAATGTGAGGATAATGGTTCTCCAAAGTAAGCACAGAGTTAATATAAGGTAAAATACCTCTTTTTAATATTAATAACAATTAATTAATTGTTTACGACAGTTTTACTGGACTATGCACTAATTGCTTAAAGTATGTAATGCAGTAATAAAACTTCCACAGATAAAAATGCAGATTTTCATGACCTAGTACAACCTCATCCCCCCACCTCGAGTATGACGGACTTTTAATAACTTGTACATAACCCTGCCCATCTTAATAAGACTTATCATTAGTTGTTTTATTATTATTACTATTAATTATTATTATTATTATTATTATTATTTTGCTGCTGCTGCTGCTCCTGCTGCTACTACTACTCCTACTACTACTACTACTACTACTACTACTACTACTACTACTACTACTACTAAAGTCTTTTGGTGTTCATTGGACCACTTTAGTCAATTTTATACATAGGATTCTTCAGTTCCCTGTTAGCCCAGTATTTCTTCATTCTCTCGGATCTTAACTTTCTTTCTTCGACTGAAATCACCCTTCTCGTCATCTGTTTGTTGATCTTGGTTTTTAGTCTGTGTTGCTTATCTCTGAATCTCTTGATTTTGTCTATTTGTTTTAAGTCTTCTATTGTAATTTGCATTCCCTCATATCTTCCTTGATTTCCATAATCCATCCGATATCAATCACTATTACTGTTCCATAACTTTTCTATCATTCTCCTGCTGATTCTATTTTCTGGTGTCCTCATTAAGTGTTAAGAAAATGCAATGTGTTCTTTCTAACTGTGCTCAATACCGGCTCCATTTCCTTGCAGACTCTTTCGTTAGAAACTAATCTCTAATGTTCATTTTCGTGGCATGTTTAGTTTATGCAGGTTCTGACTATTCTTGTTGGTGTTATGTTAGCTTACCATGTTCCTTATTCTTGTAGAGCCATTTGTTCCCATCCTCCATGAGAAGTTTATCATGGCCAAAAGCAGCATTCACAAATCCATTAACAAAACTGGCTGCGAGGTTCTGGCGAGCTGAATCCACCTGACCTCCTCCAAATGGGGGTCTGGAATTCTCTAAGTGTGACTTGTACACATCTTCAGGTGTTTTAGGTTCCATAATATCCAGCTGAAATAAAAGTAAATGTATTATATATACTATAATATCAATAGATATCAATGAGAAAGTTGGAAATGTAATGCAATACTATATTTTACAGACACTTTTTTACCTTCAAAACAAAGCCCTGAAATTTGGGTGCGTCTAATGGTCCGAAGTACACTAACAAATTTAAAATTATGGTAAATATTGCCGGAAAACAAGGTGTTATAAACAAAAAGATAGTTACAAATTTTGGCACACACTGAACAACAATGCACTTGTCACAATCATAAAATGAGGGTAGCTGAAAGCCAGGTATACGATGCAAAAAGATAAGAATGATGAGTTCTTTTATATGAAAGCAGTTGTCTTCACCGGATGGTTTAAATGAAGGCAATGACCTCTAAACAGCCTTTCCTCGTTACACTTACTGCATGCTGAATTGAGAGTTAAGAGGATGTAAAAGTATTTTCAGTCTTTCATGAGAAATCAGGTCAGTTGTTAAAATGTACACTATGCCACCTGTACAGAAGAGATTTTTGTACAATGCAGGTTTTGAGTTAGAAGTGATTTACACTGTACAAGGTTACAATTTGTTTATGCAATGAAGTATATTATTCCGTTTAAAACTTTTTGTTTAGAATCACATTAAATTTCTTTTCCTTTAAATTTTCATCCTAAAATCAAGGTGCGTCTTATGGCCCAGATCGTCTTATAGTTCGTAAAATACAGTAATTACTGGTTAGTAGGAATTATTCAGTTATTTGTCATTTCTGAGAGCTTATTTCTTTTCCATGAAAACCGAACTAAACAGTGGAACTGTTAGTGGGTTAGGTTAATCTTTCTTATTGTTCTCTCTTTTGCAGTAATCTTCTTGTCAGCAAGTTTGCTATATCTTGAAAAGTATGGTGAGAATAACATTATCTGTTGGTTGTCAAGTCACTGAAAGTGGAGTAGTTAATATTTATTCAACAAGTTTTTCTATGCAAGTTTTCTGCCCCCTCAATATTTAGAAGTAGGGGCCCTGAGTATATGGAAGTAAAACCTTGCCCAAGTATATAGAAGTAGGCGCCTTGCCCCCCTCCCCAGTATTTAGAAGTAAGAGCTTTGCCTTGTTTACCAATAATAATTAAGGGAAACGTCTTCAGATTTATTTATTTACTCATATTTTATTTATTAATATTTGTTTGGATTTAATATTTGTGACAATTAGTGTATGAAAAGGAACTTATTGAAAAATTAATGTATTTAAACTGTGATCAGATTGGGGTAATTTTGTGATGGCATAATGAGCTTAATAAAATAGGGTTAATTAGTCCAATGAGGGTCATATTATTACTGTAGAGTTTATTTATCACCTTATACCCTCAATAAGATGTGCAGGTTATGTTTGCACTATTACACTTGAGCACACATAAAAGCATATAAAATAGAAGTAAAAACATGTTTGCTGGTGTCTTGTATTATAAAAATCTACTATTACACTATCAGGAAATGCATTTTGGCTTATTTAAGCCATCCTCAGTCCTCGTTGGCATTCTGTGGTACAGTCATTGAATATTCGTGTTGTGTAACGGTTTTTTGGTTCCTAGGCACGAGTTCAAATAGGGGGTTGTGGTCAACAGAGTTCTTATTTACCACATTTTCTCTATTAATATAAATTTTGTACGCTCACAATTTTCTAGATGTTCACTTTAAATGGAATGTGCAATTTGACAAAGTCTGTAACAAACTAAATAGGACATGGCATGTTTCACAATCAAATGTCTAAAAAATTGTTTTTATAGTCCTGACTTAATTAATTTTTACTTTTCAATATGTACAATCTAATATTAAGGCCAGAATTATACTTTCTAAGAATGTATGGTGGATGGGAAAAATGTCTGTCCGTTCGTCCATGTGTCTATACATGCAATAACTCGAATACTCTTATCAGATTTTCATGAAACTTGGTATACGCACTTACAACGTCCATGGGACAAAGCCTATTGATTTTGGACCAAAATGGTTGACCAGTCCTGGAGTAACGACTAATTAATGGTCACATACTTTTTAAAAGGCAAATCATCACTATACTACAAAGCTGCGTTGCTAACCAGTGAGGACCTTGAATAGAATGCAGTCAGATGTTTGTAAATTTATTATATTATGCCTTGCTTTAGATGTGAGGCATTTGTTGTAATACTTTATTCTGTTAATATTCTAGTTATCCCACATATTCCTTCACATACATAAATTTACATGGTCAGCAAGAGGCCTCAAGTCAATAATAGATTATGTCAATATAAATATTAGATGGAAATTTACAGTGAAGTGTTCAAATCTGTAGCAAGATTGAGATCGGAAATATACACACAAACTTCACTAAAAAGGTATATTTACCCAGTATGATCATTTCAACGGGTCTTCCCGTCATCATCAGCTGATTCCGACTGGCCCTCTGGCGGCGAATGAATGAACTTGTCAATCAAGGTTCCATGTATGCCAACTGAAGTGTCAAAGTTTAAAAGATTTTCTCGGTTCTTTTTAATGAATATTTTTTCCCATACAATAAGATCTATTGGTTTTTCAACTTGTTTTAATAATTCAATTTCATTTTCAATTTCATGGCCTACTTCCCAAAAATGCATTGCCAAAGCGGATTTTTCAATTTGTTTATTCATAATGTTCCTAAAATGTTCTTTTCTCCTTGTGTCTAAATTCCTTTTTGTTTGGCCAACATAAAATTTTCCACAATCTTTGCAATTAATTTTGTAAATTCCAGCTTTTTTGTAATGAGGGACCTTATCTTTCTGGTTGGTTTTTATTAGATTTTTCAAACTGAATTTATTCTGTGGTGCCAATTTGATGTTTACATTGTTGAAAACCTTCTGAAATCTGTTGTTTGCCCATGGGTGATAGGTGAACCTTTTGTGATTTTTGTTTTCTTTTTGATTTATTAGTGTAGTTGTCTCTTTAACCTTCTTCTGTTTTTTGAATTTCCTTACTTTTTTGTCAATCAAATCTTTTTTGAAACCATTCTCTTCTGCAATTTTTACTATGTGATTGTACTCTAGTTTATATTCATTTTTGCCCATGGGAATGTTGACCAATCTATGTGCAAGACTGTTAAATACTGCCTGCTTATGAGAAGTGGGGTTGTAGCTGTTAGCTTTAATGAAGTTGTCTGTGTGGGTTTCTTTTCTATAGATTCCAAATTCTATTTTGTTGTTTCTGTTGTAGATTTTCAGGTCCAAGAAAGGTAAGTAATTTTCTGTTTGAATTTCCATGGTGAAGTTAATTTTTTCTTCTTGAATGTTGAGAAGTTTTACTGAATCATTTAAATGTTTTTCCTTTACAACAGCAAATATGTCATCTACATATCTAAACCAGACTCTGAACATCCAAGGAAAAGCTTTGTTGATGTTTTTCTCAAAGTTTGTGTGTATATTTCCGATCTCAATCTTGCTACAGAATAGATTATGTGTTGGTAAATCAAAAATTAGCGGCAGAAGTAGAAGATATAAGAGTATATCGAGGTCCAAATATAAACTCTGATCATTTTATGCTGTTGTCTAAGATTAATATCATTTGTAGATGGGCTAAATGAAGAGGTATATCCCAAAATAAAGATAAACTGTTTAAAGTACATCTCCTTCAAACGAGCAGTATACGGAGACTATACTGTCAAAGACTAAACCAATATTTAGATCTTCGCGCCATGAGTTTGAACGTTGAAAGAGAATGGAATGATTTACAAGAACTCGTTTATAAAACGGCAACAGAGGTATTAGGAACAAGAAATAAAAGGAGAAGGACCAGAGGCCTGAAAATTTGGAATGAAGAAATTGCAAAATTAATTAAGGAAAAGAAACAAGCTTATTTGAAATGGATGAATACAAAGTTAGATAATGATAAAATAGAATACAAAAGGCTAAGCGCCATGACTAAAAGAGAAGTACGAAAATTGCAGAACGAAAGTTGGGAGAAATATATAAGTGATATAGAACATAAAATTTATGGAGATTCAAGTACAGCTTATAAAGCTATGAAACATCTTAATAAGGATGAGAAAGACACAGCAGATTTAAATAATATTACGGAAAAGACTTGGTTAGAACACTACAAAAAACTCTGGTATGATGAGAATGAACAAAATAGTATGAATAGTAATGAGGACTTGATATATAATCCAGTAGACCTGCTAACAATGGAAGAATTAGAAACAGTATTGAATTCTTGTAAAAACAAGAAGAGTCTGGGAACAGATAATGTAAATATTGAATTATTGAAGTATGCCCCTATAGAAATTAAAACAAGATTCTTAAGTATTTTGAATATATGCTGGATGACATATCAGATCCCACAAGCATGGAAAGAAGCATTGGTCTGCTCAATATTCAAGAAAGGAGATCGTACAAATTGCAATAATTATAGAGGCATAAGTCTTTTGAATGTTCCTTATAAAATATATGCAAAGATGTTAGCAAGAAGGCTGGACACTATATCAAATACTCTACTAAGAGAGGAGCAACACGGGTTTAGGAAAGGAAGATCATGTACTGACTGCGTATTCATTATTAAACAAATAATTAAAAAAAGACGTGAATTTAATCTCCCAACCCATATGTTGTTTATAGACTACGTCAAAGCCTTTGATATGGTTAAAAGAAGGAAACTGTGGGATGTCATGGTTGAAAAAGGATACCCTCAACATTTAATTAAGACGTTGAAAGTCTTGTATCATGATACTTCAATAAGTATAAATAAAAATTCAAAGAAGAAAGTAGTCGTAAATCAGGGGGTCAGACAAGGATGCCCTCTGTCTCCAGGGCTTTTTAACATCTATATTGACGCGGCCATAGATGAATGGCAAAGGCAGTTAGAAAGGCATTTTAAAGTAGGAAGTTTTAATTTAGATACTATATTATTTGCTGACGATCAAGTCATCCTCTCAGAGTCTGAAGAAGGGTTACAGAGAGTCACACATAAGTTACAAGAAGTAACAATAAATTATAATCTTAAAATCTCAATAGATAAAACCAAGGTAATGGCGTTCCGAGGTAGGGATCCCATTAGATCGAAAATAGAATTAAACGGAAAAATAATTGAGCAAGTAAATAATTTTAACTATTTGGGATGTTCAATTGCATATGACGAAGACCGGGATCTAGAACAAAAAGTATCTAAATTCCAATATATGTGTGGTACTATTTATAGAACTCTAAGGAACAAAACAAGAACAGAGACAATATTAAGATTTTACAAAGTTCTAGCGGTTCCACTTCTAACTTACGGCTGTGAGAATTGGGCTCTTAATAGAGCAAAGAAAAGGAAAATTGAATCTGCAGAGATGAGATTTCTGAGAAGAATATTAGGATATACTTTATGGGACCACAAACAAAATACTGATATAAGAAACCAACTCCAAATTTTTAATTTACAAGAAAAAATGAAGCTTTTGAAAAGACAGTGGTATGACCATATTGAAAGAATGGATCTTAGCAGATTGACTAAACAAATTTTTTTGTACACTCCGGTTGGTAAAAGATCAATTGGAAGACCATGAACTCGATGGGAAGATGACCTTTGAGGCGGAACAGACTGGAAAGTCTAAACCCTGATGTAGAAGAAGAAGATTCCTTCACATATGCGTATCACACATTCTCAAGAAACCGTGGTCTAGTCAACACAGGATCTTAACAGTGAACAATGCTCTGAAGCATCTATGATCAATAAGAAAAACAATGGTGATTTAAAATTAAATAGGGATGTCCACTGTTACCAAAAAAGAAAAAGAAACGATACATATGTTGACAGCCCACCTAAATGTTTAATCATTAAGGTAGTCAATAAAACTTCCAACTGACACTGTAAATATCAATAAAACACTTTCTCTTTTAACCCAGTGTTGATTGAGCTTATTAGGATCCCACTGTTGAGCGCTGGGCCTCATAGTACCAATCATCATCATATTATCTATTTATTGTTATTCAACAATTAGACCTACTTTGATAAGTTTTGTAATTTGTAATTTACGGTCTACGGAAACATATTTGTTTAAATAGTACGTGTATTAGGTGATGGCGGGTGGGCATTCCACAATGTCTTATTGCCTCTGCCTAAATATTGTGGAGAAATTTAAGCATCAGGATCGGATTCTGCTGAGACCTCCTAGGCTGTGTCTTCTTCACTGGGTTTAGAATTTTCTTTCTTTAGATTTTCAGTTTTCTTCCTGTGGCAAGACGCACTATCATCTTCAGAAAATTAAAATGGAAGTGATTCATCTTCAACTTCCTGCACTCATTTCAGTGTTTGCTGCTCTTGACCTTCCACCTTGCAATCGAACCTTCTTCGCAACCAGGATTATGACAGATGTTACTTTGTGTAGAATGACCAAGGACAGATCGGACAACAGAGGTATTACAAGATAGTTTTATTGCATTAGTCCATTCTGAAGAGGATAGGCACTTCCGACTCACCCAACTATTATTTTTCAGGTCTTCTTTGTATGTCACTACTCCTTTCCCCTTGAGTGGAAGTTGACATCAACTCTGAAAAGCCTGTTCTTGTAAACTATCCTGTAAGCGATGAGCAGAATGGCTAAGTGACTCCTCTGAACAGGTACAATTAATTTACGAAGAGCCTCTTGCTTTTCAGATTCCAAGTCTCTACAAATGTGAAGACGTGGCAATGTTGTAATGCTGTATATATGCCTTCCTTTGAATCTTCACAAGCCCTAATCCTCGTAAATTTTTGGAGCATACAACATTTCGTTAGAGCTATCATGTGGCAGTCCTAAAATATCTTTAGTACTATTACAAATAGCATTGGCAATATCTAGCAGGAATCCAGTTGGAATTTTATTTCACGGTGTAGTCTGTAGAGAATAAATTATTCTAGGCCAAATCTTGAGTACAGTTTTGTATTCATTTTCCTTGATTTAAAATTATTTTGTCTTCAAAACTAACTCAAAGCATTTAATTTTCTCATTTTTACCAATACTTCTGATTTCATCTTCAGTGTATAGGTTAATAGTTTGCTGTTGACGTAACCCTTTCTCAATATTGATAATCTCACATTTTTTCTTGGATTTAGTAGAAGACCTATTTTAGTTAACAGCTGAATAACTACAATAATCAACATTTGAGTCAATTCAGTGAAAGTAATATCATCATCAGTACAATCAATGAATGCCCGCTTTACTAGAGATACTGAAAGTTAAGTTCCAGGTGTCATGAGTCACATGCAAGTGAGTTCTGATGTCTGAGTAAGCAGTCAACAATCTTCCTACAGCAAAGAAGATAAAAATGATTTTCAACAGAGGAAAATGATAATTGATTCCCCTGTTCCACTCACAACTAAGTTCAAAAAAGGGAATTCCAAACAGAACAGAAAACCACTCCCATTACTAGATATGAAGATTACAAAACACAACAATAGACTGGAATTTGGAATTCATTCAAACAAATACATAAAAGCCAATAGCTTGAACCCTATAGTAAACATCCCTCACAAACAGATAGGTGAACCAAGAGGACTACAGAAATTAATATCAAAGAATTACTATTACAGCCCTACAGAATGGTTTTCACAAGACCAATTCAAAAGAAGGTGAAGAAATACCAAAGACAGAAACAGATCACTGAACCAACCACGCTAAATCCAGAAAAACAGAAACTAGTATACAAGAAAATCACTTACCATTCGATCGCAGATAGAGAATTCAAAAAGATCTTCCAACACCACAATATCACAACAGCTCCAGGTAACAGATACAGTCTATGAAATATGCCAATATCTACAAAGTACAACCCCTCAAAAAAAAGCAGGGATTTATCAGTTCAATTCTAAAGACTGCCACCATAAGTACATAGGAAAAACAAAAAAAGAATGTGGAGAGTAGAATAAACACCAAAGACATATTAAATAAACTCAAGTTGAGAAATAGCAGCCCATGTGTGGAATATGGACCTGAACTAGTTAAGCGCATCCAGGGACATAAGGAACTTACAATTTGGGAGAAGATAAATGCAGATCATCTAATGAATTTTGACATCCCCATGGACGATGATCTAAAGAAGTTTGTAGGACATCCATAAGAGGTACTCAGATCACACAGCAGGGAGTTGGAATATGTTGAGTATGAGAATTAATTTCTTAACACAATATTGTCCAGGTCAGTTCTATAATTTCAGTGAAGTTCCGTGCACAAAATCTCCACTCAATTATGTTCTCATAATTATATAACTTCCACATTCATTATATAATAATCTCTCTAACTTTTTATACATTGGACTCACGAAAGGAGACATATTTTTAGTTTGAATCTTCTGAGAAAGTTCAAAGGTTCTTTTTCCATGAAAACACACCAGGCTACAGTAATGCTGACTAGCAGCCAACCCATATTATGTGTCATTTTATCCAATGAGATAATTGTGTATAAAAAGTTGAATGTTCCAGATGTCTGTTTTTTTTGGTGCTAATTACAGGTGTACGGTCAAACCTTCGTATAAAGAAATTTGTGATGCCTAACAGATTGTATTGTACAGTTTGCTGTGCACGTTGCACCGATGTTTTCGCACATGTAGTAAGCGATCACTCCTCCACTCCTCATCCTTGGGTACCATTCACAGGCTACTGGTTTGAAATAACAATTGAACTTGAAATATTGTTGTAAAAAGGTGTTTCTTAAAATAGCTTAATCTTTGTAGTGAGTGAAATTTAACATTACAAAGATAAACAATCTGTCAGGTCCAAAGTAAAATATTGCTAAATGCGGTTCATTGTTATAACAATCTTCATTGTGCAGAGGTTTGGCTGTACTACAAAACACATGGTGCTGAAATTCTGAAGCAAGTGTAACTTATGGTTTATATCACCAAAATGATGAGTAGTATAAAAGCCAATGACAGGCAGAGAAGAATGTTTTTAACAATGTGAGTTTTATTGGCATGTCCATCTGACTCAGATCAGTACTGAATCATCAAACAAAATCAAGCATATGAAATGTTATGAACACACCTAAGGAGATAACTAATTAAACAGATTCATGCATAAAATTACTTTCGATGAGATTATTTCCTGTATCATCAATAAAAACCTTAAATTATAATAATAGTTTACATAACAGAAAAACAAAGTTTACAGAAGTATGCACATAAAATCACTCATACTTCACTGAGAAATGTCTAAAATTAACAAAATGTTCACTTTCTTTTCACAGACAAGCCAATTTGCTCATTTCAATAACATTTCATTATGTGAAACTATAAAAATCATAAATCATCAGAACAATGTATTTTGTCCAAATGCTCTATTTACTCCTTTACAAGATTGTATTGACTATATACCTAACCTACAAAACTGAAAAACAAAAGCAAGCAAGACAGTGACTTACCTCACGTGCAAGATTGAGGAAATGGTTGTTGAGGTGAGCGTTAGACATAATTTCAACGAGGTCATCATACTCCACCATGTTCTCATTCAACTCCAGAAAAATCTGCTGGCGACCCAACATGAATGCTAACTGCTTCTGCACAGACCTGAAGTAAGAAAAAGCAAGTTTCATTCAGTGGCGGCTCGTGGCCGGAAAATTAGGTGAAGAGAAAAAAATGCCACATGCTTATGTTAATAACGGAATTCACCCATTAGCGTCTCGTGGCTCAAAACGAGGGTGTGTTGCAAATACCATTTCATACAGCAAACTTAAAATATTTTTAAAAATTATTAGTAGGCCTATCTAAAATGCTCGTCTCTTAATCCATCTCTGGGAACCCTCATGCGATTTTCTCTGCCATAATTATTTTTTTGCTAATTTCTCTCGTCTCGTCGAACGTTGTGTGAGTTGTGTGACGAGAGAAAATAGCAAAAATAATAATAATAATAATAATAATATTAACAAAATAATGATAATAATAATGATGATAATAATAATAATAGTTATAACAACAACAACAATAATAATAATAATTAGGGCAGGGAAAATCGCGTGAGAGTTCCCCGCAATGGAATAAGAGACGAGAAAATAGTATTTTTAATGATCGAGGTAGAGGAAGTCGCTTAGTGTTCCCAGTGCGACAGAATACTTAATCGGGGTTGTGGAATCCAGGTTTTTCTGAATTTAACACATTCGAATTTGGCGGCGTCAGACGGTGGAAGATCTAACGTGCCCACCTCTTTCTCTGAGCTGGCAGTGTGAGGTGCTGGCCTGAACAAGAGGGACGGCTTCGTGGGTAGTCTGTTCGCGTTGGTATGGGGACGTGGGATAAGCGAGAAAACTGCTGCTTGCTATCCTGGATCCTTAGCCAATTTTAGTGGATCAGACTACCCATGCAACCGAGGGCGTGGTTTCCAGTTCACCTTCACACGGCCGACTTGAAGCAATTGCAGGATCTCAGTGTCTCCTAGCTACTACACCAGGTGGTGGCGTGGCGGGCAATTCAAAAATACAGATACATTTATAGTAAAAACCAACATTCATGGTATGGAAAATAAACTTTACAAATACGTATTGTAAAGGAAAAATACTGGTGAAGTGCTACTTCACCTACTTCCCCTGAATAGCCGCCACTGGTTTCATTACTCTTTCCAAGGTAAAGTTCCATATTCCTATGTGATAAACTATTTCACAGTCTATCAATAAGATATCATACCAGAGCACTGGTTATATATTGGTAGCGTGTATTCAAAAAAATAGTTTTGATGGCCTTGTTTGATAACGGGTACAAAGAAATCAGTGTGCAACTCTGACAGATATTGTGACTTGCTAAATATTAATTGTTCATTGCACAAATATTCAAATTCGGCTGAAAATCTTAAATGTGCATTGCAACTGAAAAACCTTGAAAAAAAAGTGGAATACAATTGTTGAAGCTCAATACGACGATACTGTTAGAGTGTAACTAGTGTAGTGATATATTTAGCCAGGCAAGAACATGACGAGAGCTCAACATCGCTATATACGAGCAATTTTAAAGAACATTTATCACTCCTGATCTCAATAAGTACACTTGAGATACAAACCCATTATGTGAAAATCAAAAGTATATTTGCTGGAGATTTGAAAACAATTCAGAATGAAACAATTGCGTGCATTTCCGGTTATACTGAGGACTATACTATAGATGAAATAACCAAACTGAATTTATCTCTGTTCAGATCGATGACACTACAGACATCACACAATGGTGAAACAGTAGAACATTTCTTACCATTTATGATGTGAGTTGTGATAGATCCTCAGTTTGAATACATAACAAAGCTTATAGATGGAGCAAATGTCGATTAACTCCATGATTGTGTGTGTGTGTTTTTTTTTCTGATATTAGTGATATCCCATCTTTTTTTCACCATTTCTCTAAGAAAACTTATGTTTTAGATAATAATGTTGGAAGGTGTATTCCTACCTTAACAGATACCAGATGGTCTTCCAATTCAAAATTAGTGAAAATAATTGCAGAACACTGGGATGAGTCCGAATCCGATGAAACAGCTATTAGACAATCAAATGGGTCCCTCAATTCTACATATGATTTTCAATTTGCATTTTTAGTAATTGTTTTTAATGAAATCTTTCAAATTACAAATCTATTATTTGAAATTTTGCAAAACAAATCTCTAGACACTATTTTTTTGTGACAAACAAGTAAACCATACTTACAAATTGACTGAACAGAAATGAACTAATGAAGTATTTACAAAGTATTTCAAAACAGCTAAAGGTAGAAGAGATTTTTCGGGCGAAAATAAGCTGAATTGTAAAAAACTTAACTACCTCAGCAATATAAGCAGATTTCAAGGCATTGAACCACTTCAGATCAGCTCTCTCACAGACACGGCATCCCACAGACACTTCAGAATTTATTCAGTTTTCGAAAGCTTTTCCCTTGAATGCAGTTTCTGCAGTTTACAAAAGACGTTCCCAAATCTGTTTAAGGAAGGTCGTTTGAAAACAGAACTTGAACCGCTACATGCAGACATCCAATAGCACAATATTCCCCTTGTGCAAGCACTAAACTGAGAAAACAAGAACATTTTCAAGAAACCCATCCTTGTTGCGACACTTCAGTGCAGCACAGTTTCTCTACACTTGATTAACTATTGCTGGGAATTACACAGTGAAGTGGTATTAAATTACACTAAATCCAATTATATTGACGTAACTTACATGCTTCACTAAAGTATTACCTTTTTAAAAGGACAAATTTGTTTCTGACACCATTGTGGCCATCGTCAGCTGATCTCAACTACCGGCAGTTGTGATGCCCTCTGGCATAGGATGGATTACCTCCAAGACACCATAAAATTACTTAACATGCAGGACAGTTATATTAAATTCCCTATGGAGACAGAAATCAACAATTGCCTACCTTTCTTGGACCTAAAACTGATAAGAAACTCTAACAAGATTGAATTTGGCATATATCATAAAGCAACTCACACTGATAACTTCATAAAAGAAAAAAGTTACAACCTGGCTCCTCACAAAATTGCAGTTTTTAGTAGTTTGACTCACAGAATTGTAACCATACCCATGAACAGAACAGAACATGCTGCAGAATATAATTATATAGTTAACACAGCAAGAATGAATGGTTTCAACAAAGATTTTATAGACAAGAAAATAAAGAAATTTGAAAAACAAAAAGAGATTAAGAAAATCACCACTCTAGAAAATGGAAAAGAAAAAACAGGATACAGGACAATAACTTATCTTCCCAGGGCAAACAATAGATTTCAAATTTTTTTAAAGAAGCAAATATAAAACTAGCCCCAAAAAACAGATTCAACATTAAGTTACTAATAAAATCAGACCATAAAGATAAAGAGCCTCAGAGCAACAAATCAGGGATACACCAAATTAACTGTAAGGATTACAATAAGATATATATTGGTCAAACCAAGAGAAACATGGGACTTAAGAGTGAAAGAACATTTTCGAAATATAAAGTACCAACAAACAGAAAAGTTAGCCGTAGCAGCTCATTATTGGGAAGAGGGACACAAAATAGATAATGAAGCTATACTTTTAAAACAGGTAGGAAACAGAAAGATTCAACAGTTTGGGAAAAACTCTCTCTCTGTAGTCATCAGTTTTACAACTGGTTTGATGCAATTCTCCAGTTCTTTCTATCTTGAGCCAGTCTCTTCATGTCTTCATATTTTTTACATCCAAAATCGCCAATAATCTGTTTTGCATATTCTAATCGTGGTCTTCCCTTACAATTTTTCCCCTCTATTGTTCCTTCTAATATAGTGTTGACCAAGCCTGGATGCCTCATAATGTGCCCCACTAGTCTGGCCCTTCTTCTAATGAGTGTCGTCCATAGACTTCTTTGCTCCTCTATTCTTTCTAAGACCTCTTCGTTAGATATTCTGTCAGTCCACATGATTTTCAACATTCGTCTATAGCACCACATTTCAAAAGCTTCTATTTTATGCCTTTCACTTTTTCCTAAAGTCCACGTCTCACTGCCATAGAGTGCTATGCTCCAAACATATAACTTTAGAAATTTTTTTCTGACTTTTAGGTCAATATTTGACACCAATAGACTTTTCTTGTTAAAGAAAGCCCTTTTTGCTTGTAATATCCTGCTTTTCACATCATCTTTGCTTCGTCCATCTTTAGTATTTTGCTCCCCAAGTAGCAGAATTCATTCACCTCCTGTATTTTGTCATTTCCGAGTTTAATGTTCTTCATGTTGCTTATGGCATTCTTGCTGCATCTCATCACTTTTGTTTTGTTTTTATTAATTTTCAGTCCAAAATTATTTTCTAACAGTCCATTCATACCATTCAATAATTCACTTAGGTCTTCCTCATCTTCAGTTAGCAGAACAATATCATCAGCAAATCTCAGAATTTTTACTTTTTCTCCATGAATTTTTATTCCTGATTCAAACATTTCCTTTAATTCCTTCAGTGCTTCCTCAACATATAAATTAAACAGAAGGGGAGACAGACTACATCCCTGTCTCACTCCTTTCTTAATTCTTGCAACCCTTTCTTCACCTTCCACCTTTATTACAGCTGTCTGATTCTGATATAGGTTGTGAATGACTTCTATCCTTATATTTAAGACCTGTCTTTCTCATAATTGTAAACATCTTATTCCAATTCACATTGTCAAAGGCTTTTTCCAAGTCAACAAAAGCCATGTAAGTGTCTTTGCTTTTCTTCATTCTTCCTTCGCAGTGATATAATTGCCTCTCTTGTACCCTTGGCTTTCCTGAACCCAAACTGGTCTTCCTCAAGGATTTCCTCCACTTTTTTCTCTATTCTCCTGTAAATGATTCTAGTTAGTAGTTTTGAAGCATGTGTTGTGAGACTTATTGTACGATAGTTTTCGCATTTTTCTGCTCCTGCTTTCTTGGGAATTGTGAAAATGATACTCTTCTGGAAGTCCCGAGGCATCTCGCCTTTATCATATATCTGAAGAAGCTTTCAGTTCCTGTTTGCCCTAAAGATTGAAGCAGTTCTGATGGAATTTGGTCTATTCCCATTGCCTTGTTCGAGTTTAAGTCTTTTAAAGCTCTATCAAATTCTGATCTTAATATTGGGTCACCTTTATCATCATCTTCCACATCTTTTTCTTCTTCCAGAGCGGTGTCCTTTAGGTCCTCTCCTCTGTATAAACCTTCTATATATTCTTGCCATGGGTCAGCTCTTTCTTCTTTTGTTAAAATGAGTTCCTCTGTCATGTTTCTGAGGTTCTTGCACTTCTTTCTCATTTCTCCAAAATTTTGCCGTATTTTTCTGTATGCTACATCAATATTGCCTGAGATCATTTTTTCTTCTACTTCCTCACATCTTTGTTGCAGCCAATTTTCTTTTTCCTTCTTGCATTTCCTATTTATTTCATTTCTTAGTTGTTTGTATTTTCGTATTCCTTCCTCTGTGCTATCATTTTTAAACTTCCTTCTTTCATCCATTAAATTGAGAATATATTCTGTCATCCATGGTTTTCTTCCAATTGTTTTCATCACACCCAGTGTTTCTTCTGCAGCATTAATTATTTCATTTTTTAAAACTGTCCATTCATCTTCTGCTGAGTCTCCTTCTGTGTTTGTTTTTAATTTGTTTTCAATAATATCTTCAAATTTTAATTTTACATCCTCCTCTTTCAGTTTATCTATCTTCCATCTTTCAATAACTTTGTTTTTCTTAAGATTCTTCAGCTTCATCCTACAGTTCAGCATTACCAAATTGTGGTCTGAGTCAATATCCGCACCTGGATATGATTTGCAATCTAAAATCTGATTGCGGAATCTTTGTTTAGTTATTATAAAATCTATTTGATATCTTCCAGTATCTCCTAGTTTAACCCATGCATATTTTCTTCTTTTATGATTTTCAAACAGTGTGTTGGCTATAATGAGGTTATTTCTCTCACAGAATTCGATTAATCTAGTCCCTCTCTCATTTCTTTCACCTAGTCCATATGCACCTACTATATTTCCTTCTTTTCTTTCCCCTACTATGGCATTCCAGTCACCCATAATTATAAGGTTGTCATCTCCTTTTGTGAATTTAATTAGTTCTTGTATTTCTTCATATATTTCTTCAACATCTTCTTCATCTGCTTGGGAAGTTGGCATATATACTTGTACTATTGTGGTTGGAACTGGCTTTGTATCTACATTAATTAAGATTATCCTGTCACTGTGCTGTACATAGTGGTTTATTCTGTTTCCTATCTTTTTATTCATTACAATCCCCACTCCTGTTATTCCATTTACTGATGCTGAATTGACGACTCTATAGTTTCCTGACCAAAAATCTTGTTCTTCTTTCCATTTGACTTCACTTATTCCAACTACGTCTAATTTCAATCTGTTCATTTCTCTCTTTAAATTTTCTAATTTTCCAGCTTTATTCAAACTTCTGACATTCCATGTTCCAACTTGTAAAATCTGATTTTTATGTTTAACCTTATTATTAATATTTATATTATTTACAGTTCCATTAACCTTCTTCTGGGAAAAACTATTCAACCAAAAAAACAAGGAAACAGTTATGAATTTTGAAATCACAGCAGAAGACAACCTCATCACCAGGTACATCCATTCTACACCAGAGGGCATCACAACTGACGGTAGTCGAGATCAGCTGACGATGACCACAATGGTGGCAGAAACAAATTTGTCCTGTTAAAAAGGTGAAAATTTAGTGAAGCATGTATGTCAATATAATTGGATTTAGTGTAATTCTCTACACTTGCCTGCTTAAACACTCACTTTTGTAATTCAATGACATTACCAAGATTATCATCACTAGCATCTATCTCCATTCACAAGGAATTGCTACAGGAGCTCATATATGGAAAAATTCTCCACATTTAAAACACAGACAATTCAAGTTGCAAGCCGCTTGTTGGTTCATGGCAGTTGTCTTAACTGAAGTTGTTGCCATGAAGTTCTATTTCTAGAGCCTCAGCCACAACATAGTCCCAGTAGGTGTTGTGTTAGATGCTATTGTGGCAGCAGAAGGCTCAGTTCATGTGCAATATGCCTTCAGACAGGAATAAAGGGATTCCTAATGATAAAATAGAACAAGTACTATGTAGTTAATTGTCAAGGAGTGATTGATTATTCGAGTGGTGAAATGATAAACAATGATATCACAGTAGTGAGAAGTCGTTCAATTTTATTCATTAGCTTACTCATTCCCATTTTTAATATTTTTTGTTACTTTGCAGCTGTTTGTAATATTCTTCCTGTTTACGTTTCAATCTATTCATTGACAACACCAGTAAAAGCAGGTTTAGAAACAACCTTCCCTTTTTCAGAACCTTGAAAGTAACAAAAAATGATGGGCTGTAACTAAACAAAGAGGCTGGTAGACAGGCCACATTCCTCTGCTATTCATAAAAGTTCAAAATACAGATATACACACAGGGGTAGCCAAATTACATGAAAATATCAAAGACAGATCTTAGAATGCTTGGTGAATATTATTCAAGCCGAACTACCAGAACTGGGTAGAACATTTAAATGGGTTTTCAATACATGTACCTGGCCTCTTTAAATGCATCTCCAATGGGCTAATATTTTGTTATCTTTAAGGAAATAAATTTTAATTACTTTATTGTAACAGTATAAAAGTTGATAATTTGATGAATTTTTATTGATATAAAACACTGTTCCTTTTCGTACAAAGACAAAAGATAGATAAAACCTTGACTACAATGTATTACCAACCTTACTGATGAATTAAATGTTCAAATTTTGTGTGCCGTTGAGCACTAGTTAAGTGCTCACAAAATAAACTTACTTAAGATTCCTGGTGTTGGGGACGGCATAGGAACCAGAATAATAGGAGCAAAATATAAGGAAAATAATAAATATAATCTCTGGTAGCTAGGAGGACCAGTCTGCAAGGGGAAGACACCCAATGGAGAGCAAGAAGGACTTATATGACGCAGGTCGCTGGGAACAGAGGTCCACAGATGTAAAATTGGGAACAAACCTTATTCATGTAATTAACGATGCACATTTATTCACACGATATAACTGGTTAACTGAATGAAACAAATACATATGAGCTGAAATATGATTGCAACACTTGCAATAATCAAAGTACTGAGATTTGGCGCGAATTGTGGCCACGTGGCAATAAATGTTCTGAATTTATGCCAGTACTGAATAATGTATCAAAACACTCGTAATTCTGTCTAGAATTATTATATTGACTGTAGAAGAAATAATCTTGATACTAAATACACTAAAATAGTTGATTCACTGCGAACGCTTGGTTGCACAATGCTCACGAACTATTACGAGCTTAATAGACGGATCTAATAAGCCGTTGCTAAGGAAATTGCTGTAATTAATGTAAATTAATTACCCGAACACGACAACACTTGTATCTTGAAGTATTGTGTACTAATTCGCGATTTAAGAGCAAAAGCCACTGCTGCTATTGTCTTGAAATGGCACGAATTGAAGAAGCGATCCACACAGCTACTTCATGTGAATGCTAGAGTCTGACTGACTTGGCATGATGCCGATACATAGGCTCGAGGCCTCACAATTATGCACCTGCCGGAAGGCTTGCCGGAGAACAGGCGGTAAGAAAGTATCACTCCGCCACAAACTGCTGAATTAGCACGCGGACTGAAATAGCGGAGCATTTAAACAGAAAGACAAACTGGACATGACTAAAAATGCTAGTAAAAACAGGTAGCTTGCGGGAACATTCTCCGCGGCGTTGAAGTATTACTTCAATAAAAGAAAATAACTGGAGTGCAAGCTATAATGAATAAAATACACTCGTATATACAACACTGAAAAGCACTGACTCTACACTACTAGACTGGCAACACACGTAATGCTGTGAAGGCCTATGCGAGTGATGACTGGACTCCAAGAAGATGCTGGTAGTATCCATAAGTGAAGAAGCTTCGACTTGTACGTAACAGCTGGAGCAGTAACAAATGTAGTGAAGACAATCATACTGCTTGTTGAAGCTTATTAGAGAAATGCATTATGATTTCTGTATCAATCAGGGCACAGCTGATAATATTATGTTAATGCCACTGGATTTTGGAATAAGGGAGAAAGATCCTTTTCACACAATTGAACGTAATTTGTACAAGAACAGTTCATGGTGGTATCCTTTTCTCACACATTGCAATGTAATGTGTTGAATGCGTTGGCTGATTCGTAGGGATTATATTCCTGTGATGTATGAAATAACTTTCACTACTTTGAAGACGACACAAACGAATAGGAGTTGTTTCGAGAAGTTAAGGCTCTGTAAAATGGATCTACCTTACACTTTGAGTTTCCACTGTCACTTGTTCATAATTGTTGAAAGATTCGTTGTGATGAGATGTATTCAAATGTCCATTCCTCTTCTTGCAGGAAACATAGTTGTTGCAAAATGGTTTGACCGCTGCATTGGGTCTATTTCTCTCGAAGCGTTGGCTCTGCTTGTGAAAAGATGCCGTACTTGAGTTGCTGCGAACTCTAAATGGTTTAGAGTTGCTGTGATGTGAAGTACTCTGTTTACTTCGACTGACATCAAAGCATGTGAATGCGTAGGATGTAGAATGCCCTTGCTTATGTGTGAAGTGTAATAACTTGCTGTGTGTTGAGTTACACTTGCAATAAGAAGGTAGTGAACACTGTTGAACTTTATGTTCAGAAGAGAAGCAATTAAAGCACAATTTCTTGGGTCGTACAAAGCTCCAACGCTGTTGTACAGTTACTTTGTGAAATTTACTACATCTGTGTAAAGCATGTTTTTGTTTACGCTGAGGACAGACTTGCCGTTGTGAAGATTTACTTATTACCACAAAAGAATGCATCTGTGGCTCTTCGTCTGTCGTTGAGAGGGAATCATTAGGGAGCGAAACCCTATTCATGTCATTATGCAAGAGTTGACTATGTACTGATTTTCCACACTTGCAAAATGATTCTAAGTTGCACTGGTGTACTTGATGATTCGAGGAGAAGCAGTTTACACACAGGTGCTGAGACTTGCGAAATTCCATCTTTCGTTGACTGGAAGTTGTCGAAATTCCTCACAATGGTACAGCTTGTGATTCTCTTGACAATATGGATAAGAATTGCTGTTTGTATATGCGTACGACTGTCGCGACTCATGGACAGTGTGCTGATGTGATCGCAGCTCAACCTTTCTTGTAGGTGATGGGCTGGACATGTTGCTAGAGGTCGCTAGAATATCTAATGAGTGTACTTTAGATTCTAGGAAGGTTATGAGTTCTTGAAGAGACGTAAAATGCTGTGAGTGGATTTTGCTCTCAAACTCTTGGCGCGTGCTGTCTGTAAGATTATTTAATAGAAGCTGCGTTAGGAGAACTTCATGTAGTGGAATTTCTAAAGATAGAGCTTCTACTGCGTTTATGTTGCTCTGAAATCTATTCAGAAGGTTCCTCAGTTCTGTTACACTGTCTGCTTTCATTGTTGGTAATGATAATAGTTGCTGAACATGAGCTGTGGCTATCAATCTGGTATTATTGTAGTGAGCACAAATTAAATTCCATGCCATAGAGAAATTGTCACTGGTGACAGGTAAATTTTGAATTAGTGTGTGTGCTTGTCCCTTAAGAGCCGCTAAAAGATAATGGTATTTTTGAATTGGGTCTAACAATTCATTGTTTACCACAAGACTACTGAAGGTATCATGAAAATGCTTGAACTTTGTAACATCTCCATCAAATGTGGGTAATTGAATTTTAGGGAGTTGTATGACTCTGTTCTGTGTATTGCAAGATTGAGAGGTGTGATGTGATGTATCACTGTTTTGATTCGACCTGGCACTATGCTGTGATCGTTCACTGTTCACTGGACTTGCACTACGAAATGGCTGTTCATGATGACATATAAGAGCACTAAGTTTTGCTTTAATCTCCTTGTAGCAAGTTCATGTAGCCTCTTTATATTCAAAATGTAAATCTAATTCTGCATCTGCTTCCACAATGGATTCAATTTGTGTTTGAATATCTACGTACCTGTCCCAGATTTCATTCAAACTGTCGAAATGCACTTTTAACATGAATACATCTGTATCTTCATTAAGATCCACACAGACTTTTTGAAGATTAGTGAGTTCTCGTTTGATTATTCCTCTACGTTTTGTCAAAGCTTTTACCTGCTGTTCCATGTTGAATGGAAAACAATACTTGTAGAAGTAGAATGTTGTGATGTCTTCGCTGCTGAAGAATCTTTACTGAGCTAGTCACCGCTTGTTTGATGATAGCCTGAAGCACTGCACACTGCAGTCTTGGATGAACTTGTAGACCGGAGTCTCGTGGTTTCTACTGCTAATTGGAGTTTCTGGTCACTGCTACTTGATGACAACCTGGACCATGAATTCAGGGTAGCTGGAATTCTTTTGCTGTCCGAGGCGGTTGCTATATGATCTACTGGGCGGACCCGTGGAAATGCTTAGGATTCGGAAATCCGTCAAGCATATAGAGCGAGACCGAGAAGAAACCGTACTCATGTGAAATTATGTAAGATTGTCAAAATTACATCCGATGCCCGGAGGACCAAAATGTTGGGAACGGCATAGGAACCGGAACGATAGGAGCAAAATATAAGGAAAATAATAAATATAATCTCTGGTAGCTAGGAGGACCAGTCTGCAAGGGGAAGACACCCAATGGAGAGCAAGAAGGACTTATATGACGCAGGTCGCTGGGAACAGAGGTCCACAGATGTAAAATTGGGAACAAACCTTATTCATGTAATTAACGATGCACATTTATTCACACGATATAACTGGTTAACTGAAATATGATTGCAACACTTGAAATAATCAAAGTACTGAGATTTGGCGCGAATTGTGGCCACGTGGCAATAAATGTTCTGAATTTATGCCAGTACTGAATAATGTATCAAAACACTCGTAATTCTGTCTAGAATTATTATATTGACTGTAGAAGAAATAATCTTGATACTAAATACACTAAAATAGTTGATTCACTGCGAACGCTTGGTTGCACAATGCTCACGAACTATTACGAGCTTAATAGACGGATCTAATAAGCCGTTGCTAAGGAAATTGCTGTAATTAATGTAAATTAATTACCCGAACACGACAACACTTGTATCTTGAAGTATTGTGTACTAATTCGCGATTTAAGAGCAAAAGCCACTGCTGCTATTGTCTTGAAATGGCGCGAATTGAAGAAGCGATCCACACAGCTACTTCATGTGAATGCTAGAGTCTGACTGACTTGGCATGACGCCGATACATAGGCTCGAGGCCTCACAATTATGCACCTGCCGGAAGGCTTGCCGGAGAACAGGCGGTAAGAAAGTATCACTCCGCCACAAACTGCTGAATTAGCACGCGGACTGAAATAGCGGAGCATTTAAACAGAAAGACAAACTGGACATGACTAAAAATGCTAGTAAAAACAGGTAGCTTGTGCGAACACCTGGTTTTTACCTAGCTGATTGTTATTGTAGAAACGGCAATGGTTTACAAGGTGGCTTGGCAATTTTCATTACAATTCAAATTTCAACCAAAAGCGCTATTGTTTTAACAAGTCTTGCTACTCAGTATATATTTGAAGTGTGCTCAACTTATGTTAATTTTAATATTTTATATTTGACTGTATACAGAACTCCTGATGACAACAAACCAAAAATTGAACTATTTTTAACTAAATTATATGACTTGTTCAATTATATTTTTGAAAAGAATGCTAATTTTAATATTGATTTTTTTTACACATCAGTAGAGTTGAAGACTTTCTAAGTGATACTAAACAGAGAGTATGGTCCAAAGCTGGAGACTGAATAGACAGTGGACTGGAAAACGAGTGCTCCCATATACATCATTCAAGACTCATCGCTATAATAGGTATTGGCACCTAGCTAACCGAAGTCATTGGTTTCTTTCTTTCTTCCTTCTTCATTTTTCTCCACTTTAAACCTATCTTTGACATAGCACTCGCTAAACGGGCGAGACTACAGGAAACATTAATCTTATTACATTATACGCTATCAAAATTATGATGCTAGAGTTAGAGAAATGCAATCGTACTTACAAGTCAGGGCAGGTTGTGAAGATCTCCTCAATGAGCGGCATGTCGTTAAGCTGCATGGCTACTCTGAGTGCTTGTGGATACTGCTTAAAACGTCTGAACAGTTGCAGTGCAGACATAAGCAACGTAGTGTTCTCTGGGTCTGGCACATATGGAACACAGCTACAAGAAACACAATCATCTTTACTCTCACTTTCACTACACTGTAGGTTTTAGTCAATTCATATACTGTCATGTACCAAGATGCATGCACACACTGGCCCTGCAATGCAAATAAATTGATATAATTAAAGTT
The DNA here is from genome assembly GCA_964059195.1 of Ectobius pallidus. Taxonomy (NCBI): domain Eukaryota; kingdom Metazoa; phylum Arthropoda; class Insecta; order Blattodea; family Ectobiidae; genus Ectobius; species Ectobius pallidus. The sequence continues at coordinate 9,560,422 of CAXKWD010000013.1, forward strand.
TAATTAGTATATTTGTAATTATTTCCCAGGTTTAATTTACTTTTCACTTAACACAATTATTTAAAACGCCACTTTGAATTATATAATATTTAGAAGTCTAGATGGTTAAAGATGGTATGAAACTGCTTGGGAGAGAAATGTTGCGAGGGGCTCATGCCACGACAGCGATAGAAAATCATAGGTACCAGTGCACTGAAGTCGGTACCGGTGGTGTAAAATACTTAACAATTACATAAAAAAACCTTCTCAAATAAGTACCAAGAGCATGAGAATGTTTGGTGGAGGCATGTTCAGAGGATAGCAGGTGAAATTCAGGGCTCATTGGCAAGCTGGATTTAGTTATGCCTACAAGTAATGCAACACTATATTAACCAATAAGATGTCATAATTCAGAAAGACACCATAATATTAGTGATGTTCAGCGAGATAAGGTTGGTTCTTGTATAGTCTGCGTAGGAGTCTAGTCGGGTCATCAAAAAATTATTTTAAGTTCGGTCACCGAAGTTAGTGGTGAAAAGCATATGTATATTTGACTCATGCACATACCACTGGTTGCATGTGCGATTATAACAAATATGAAGTGTACTATGTACTGTTTACTGTTTACTGGAAAATAATTGCATAAATAGCAATTCATCTCAAGTGAATAAAGTCTGGCTTGTGTTAAATGTCATTGGGGGGTATTCTAAAAAAAGAGTATGAAGTTCTTACTGGCAAATTTCAAGTTTGTACTTGCAGTCGTATGCATAAAAAGCCTGGGGACTCCCCCACCCACTGCGCCCACGTACATGACGTTCTTTGTACTCTGTCACTTAGTGCCCGCTTCAATTCCGCATGCAATAAGAATGAGCGGCGGGAGTATTAAGTAGGAGATTTGTGAGCTACCAAAACGGCACACTCACTTCACTCACAGCATGCTACTAGGGTGATTCGCGCGGAATATATGGACATTCCAGAAAGAATGAAAACTACAAATTTGTAGTTTTAATCCCTCTGTCAGTACTAGGTACTAGGGGTCTAAAGATTTTGTTTAAATTTTGTAATTGAGGTGCTTATGCTAAGAGCTAAACTTTTATTTGAAATATTTATTTCGAAAAAATTTCTGACGGGTAGTTACAAGGCAGGCATCGTTCATAGAAACTCAATCTTGTCTGGTGAACGGTAAAGCTTTGCATCAGGCTAATGCAACTGAATACCTATTCTCTGCAACACGGCCTCTTATTCTATATTAGAATTTGAAGAAAGGTGTACTGCCACGCCTAGGTTATACAAAAGTATTTGAGTGCATTTATTAAGATTTTATTTGGATTGTGTATCCTTCAGGGATGCGACACGAGGTACGGCAACAACTTTCTTTTCATTTTTACAAGCACTTTATTTGACGAAAATTTAATTTTTCTTAATTTTCTCGAAATAGGCTTAACAATTTTATAGGCTTATTATGTAGGCCTACTGTAATATATTATAATAAGTACTATTTGAAAAACTTCTCCCAAGAAATTCTCTGAAGGCTAGTTATAAGTCATTCATTTTATACAATATAGACTTTGATTTTTTAATCTTGCCTCGCGAATAATGCGACTTGGAAACGAGGATGATACAAGTGAATGCATACTACTGTAATTCAGCCGTGTACTCTACACTAGAATAGGATATATTAAGAGTAGAGGGAGTTATATGAATGTTTCATATCACATTTTAAAAACACTAATTATATTAAATGTTGTAATTATGTTATAGTGAATTTTCATTAAACTAATTTAATCCTAAAATATTATGAAAATAAATATTTTCATTTATTAACTTATATTACTTCACTTAAAGTTTCTTGTGAATACTTGTATTATAGTGATAATTATAGCAAACTTCTAAAAACTAATAAAATTCTTGGATATTGTTTATATTGTACTGTTGAAATTTGGTGGGTTTGTTCCCGGTTTTCTTCATATCCATTTTGTTTTATATTCTGGTTTTTATGTTTTGGATTTTTTTTTTGTATTTGTGTTACAGTTAATTTGAAATTAAATTTTGAGTTTATGTGTGTGACAAGTGTTTTCATAGCTTTTACTTTTTTAGACGAACTACTGATAACTGGGATTTGCGAAAAGAATTTTGTTTTGTTTCAAAATTTCAATGAAAACTTAATGGAATTCCAGCCATTGCGGTATGTGATATGATGTAAATGACGTTTCTATGAAGAGAGACCTGATAGAATTAATGTCTTCCTCTTATAATGCTGATCTGGCTGGATCCCAATGCAAGAAGACCCTCGTTTATTTTCATAAGTTGTTTATGCAGGTGCATGTTTCGTGTTAGTTGGGTGAGCATAAAGTGATAGCCGGTGAGTCTGAACTTTCTGACGTCTCGATGTTTTTTAGCATACAAATTGTGAGTGACTACACTTCTCAGCAAGAAGGCGCTCATACTTTATGCTTACTTTTTTAGAATATCCCTCATTGTGTCATTCCGAGAATGAATCAAAACCCCCTGCCTTAGGCACCATTATCCTCTTCTCCCTGAGTAAGTGTTGAACCCAGAATACAACACATCCATGCCAGGAAGCGACACCCAATAAATATAGATAATTCACCATAAGGATGACCAAGCAGGTGGAGCTTGTAGCAACCAACAAACTGCTACAGCAAGACATCATTCAGCCTACTCACAATGTACTTAGGAACAGTCCTAAACAAGTTGGGGGCAAGTAAAACAATCCTCTGTGAGACCTCCAGCTTACCTGACTCTCATAGCCTGATGATGTTTTCATGTCTTTATCAGTTTGATCTTCATTAAGTATAAGGTCAGAGTCTTTCATACTAGTTTTAATTTTTTGTTTAAATTTATCAGTAGGGCCTTTATCTATTTCTACTATATTATTACCTGTAACAAATTCCGGTGTTTTGTTTATGTAGATGTCTTTGATAATCAATACTGTTGAATTACCCTTATCTGCTCTGGTGTGTTTAATTCCATTATTTTTTTTATTTCAAATTTATGTCTTCTAGTGCTTTGTAGTTCTGTATTTGTTTTTTGTTTAAATCTTGTGTTTTATCTGTATCATTCTCTTTTATTGCTGATGATATTTTCTCTCTTAATTCTTTCTGTTTTTCTATTCGTATATTAGATATAGCTGTTTCAGCGTCGATAACTAATGATTCAACTTCTTTTTGTTATTCATTTCAAAGTTATGATTATATCCTCTTTCAAGTATATCTTTTCCTGCATCATTAATGTCAAGTTTTGTTAAATTTAGAACCCGTGGATAAAATGTGACGTTGTTTGTAGGGTCAGTAAGCTGTGTGTGGATTTCTTTGTGATAAGCCGTGTTTGTATTTATTCGTGTTTGTTTTTCAAGTTTCTCTATTTTCTTATTCATGTTTTGGTATTTCTTATCGATTTCATGTTGTAGTTTCTTTTGGATTTCATTATGGATATGTGTCTATTGTTGTTGAAATACCTTAGCAGCCTGTAGGTGTAGGTCATAAGTCAATCTTGTGAGGTGTTCTATTTTCTTATAAATAAATTTTATCTCGTTATTTATCCAAGTTTTCTTAGCTTGTGTAATGGCTGTTTTTGCGGATTGATTTTTCGATTTGGTTTTTATGTTTACATAATTTGGAGTTAAACCGTTATGTTTACAAGTTTTGTTGAAATGTATGTTTCCAATAGTTTTCATTAATTTTCTTCTTGTATTGGTGAATCTGCTGATGACATTAGCTTGGCATGCTATATTATTTTTGATAAATTTAATCTTCAGTGTCTTTGAGGGAGAATTTTACAAAGTACAAGAGTAATTGAGGAGAGTTTTTTCAAAAGCCGATAACTGCAAGGTTTTGACGAAATTGAGATATATATTGTTTCATATAGTTTAAGTAGATGCCTTTCCAATGGTTACACTGGTTCTTTCATATTCCGACATCTGTTCCACTCAGAATTGGTAGAAAAACAGTAGTTTTTGCAAAATCCAATATCTACGGTTAAGGTGTTCTAGCTAAATCCGATATCTGTGGCGAATAAAGGATAGCCAATTTTTTTCTTGTGGGAACACTGACCATTGCATTAATCGTTGGTACCTGGTCATAGTTACATGACACCTGAAAAGGTATTTGGGAGATTAGAGAAGGATTAGATGTTTAAAGATGGCATTATTTGTCCTCAACTGCGACATAATGAAGAAATGTACAAACGCTTGGTCAAGACTGGAAAATACGGGATTTTAAAAAGGATTCAAGTCCGGCATTGAGATCCCAATTGTCATTTCAGATTTCGGCAGCAACACTATTCTTGCGCTGCAAGAGAAATGTTATAGGGGAAAGTAAAAAAGTACTTCTTTCGATCTACAAATTTTGGATCAGACATTGAATATGAAGCTAAAAAAAAAAAAAGGTGTTAAAGACTTAAAAGTATTTGTGGGGAAAAAAAAATGAATTTCCCAAAGTAAACCATATGTCGGAAAAAAGGGGATGTTGAAAAACTAATGCAGTACTTTTCAGTCTCCGATGATGCAAAAGCATTTCATACAGATATAATGGCTGCAACAATTTTTTTTCTAGCTCTTTTTTTTTTATTATTACAAATTACAAAATACAAATTATTACAAAATTATTTCAAATACCTACTAATATAAATAATATAAACACAATTAGTACAATTTCAAAAGAGTATCATTTGCCCCACATGATCATAGCTCGTGTTCGGGGTCAGTTCAGTCATACTAAAATTATATTTTGAACATTATATAAAAAACATACATATTAAAGTTGTAGGCAAAAAATAAGAATAAAAATAAATAAGATTGCTCATATGAAATAAATACATGAATAAAGATACGAAAAAATAAATTAAAATAACATAACAAGAGTTACAAACAAAATACATGTTAAAATTTAAAAATTTACAGTTGAGAATGAATAACAGAAAAAAAAGTGAGTAAAAGTATCATTACAAGTTAGTTTTAATCAATTCGAGTACTTGTTTTTTAAACAATTCATTGTTTAGTGGTACCGTATCAGATTAGGGTTTCTTTTAGTAAAATTGTTGTATAGCCTTGGTCCAAAATTTATACCATGCCTTAGACCTACTTCTGTAGCACACTTTGGTTCGAAAAGAGGACAAGAGATATTATACCTCCTTGTGTTATAGTAGTGATTTCATGTTATGAATTTTTCATGATGTTTATGGAAATAATTTAATAAAGTGTAGGAGTATAATTGTTTAATATTCAATACGTCAAAATCTTTACATAAACTTTTAGATGGATAGTCGATTGATTTTTTTAAACATAGGCCTATCTTGATTATTCTTTTCTGTAACGACGACAATGGGCGAAGTGCTGTCTGACATATCCCACCCCATCCTATTATTCCATATTGTATAACTGATTGAACTAAACTTAAATATATTAATCTTAAAGTACTCTGTGGCATAATGTTTCTTAATATAACAAATTTATATATGGTTTTCCGTAGTTTAAGACACAGATATTGAACATGTTTTTTCCACCGTAAATTTTAATCAATGATAACACCTAGGTATTTTACTTGCGTTGATGAACTTAATTTTGGACATTTACAATTAAATGGGATAGAACAAGAGATTTCATGTAAGATTATATTATGTTGTGCATTTATCGAGGAAAGTCCTTTAGAGTGAAAAAGGTAAATATGTTGTTTTATCAATGTTTAAAGATGTTTTCATCGAGCCATTTTTTATTTTGTTTGTTCCAATGTTAGCATTACTAAAAACGTGCTCCCAAATAAATGAATGGAACTCTTTTAGTAGGCTATGTACGAAGTGCATCCATAAAGCATGTTTCCTTGGGGCTGTTTACAGAAAAAAAAAAAACACATTTTCGTGGACATGTATATTTCAACAGGTACAGGAAGTGTTCAGCTGTTTTTCAACATATTCGCCATCGGAATTGAAACATTTGTCATACTGTGGAACCAACTTTTGATATCTGAGTCGTACAAGTCTGCCCCCAGGGATTTTAACCACTGTGTGACAAATATTTCCTCCTCTCAGTCTTTCCCTGTCTTTTCTTGAGGTGTAGGAAAAGATAGAAATCACTAAGAGCGGGCTCCGAGCTGTAGGGTGGATGTTTAAACACCTCCCAACAAGCATCCTGCAGAAGTTCGACTGGGAAAAAGATTGACAGAAAGGCGAAAGTGGTTGTCACTCAGTGGTACCAATCCCAGGCGGCAAACTTCTATGACACAGGTATTCAAAAGTTGGTCCCAAGGTATGACAAATGTTTCAATTCCGGTGGCGAAAATGTTGAAAAATAGCTGAACACTTCCTGTATCTGATGCAATACATATTTCCTTGAAATTTTGTTTTGTTTCTGTAAACGGCCCCAGGGAAACTTACTTTATGGACTTCCCCTCGTAACAATAGATTTATAACTGTTATGAAATCAATATTCAGATTTATTTTGGGTCCTTCATCAACAATCACTTGTTTTTAGGTATCATGCATTTTTTTAGGTGACCACTGGGTTTCTTAAATGTTTCTATTCAATAGCTTTTCTGTTTTAAAGTAGTCTCGTTGCTCTGTGATGTGTATTCACATTGAATGTTAATATTTATAGAGGAATAATGTTTGTACCACTTAAGAAAAACGACAGGATAAGGGCTGCACATCTTAGTGGAGCGACATATACATTTTGTAATTACCTGAAAATATGCCTAGATATATAACACTTGTAACAAATGCAAAAAATGATCTTTAGCAATATACAGGGTCTTTATTATAAGTTGAGACGGGGCGACCGGTGCTTTCACTCTCCGCTGCGGAGTCCGCATTAGCCGCGGGTGGAGTGCGCGCGGCTTCCCTGCTTAAAGTGTAGGCTATATAAAGTATTACATATCTTACCTTATAACATATGTTGGAAGTGTCGTCCTTCCTGTGTTATACAGGCATTGTATCTGGAAACCACATTCTGGCTGACGCGAGTGAGTTCTTCCAGTGTAATGCCCCTAATTTCATTCGTAATGTTTTCTTTCAGCTCCTCCAATGTGTGAGGATTTGTTCGATAAACCTTATCTTTAAGAATGTGGTTTCCAGATACAATGCCTGTATAACACAGGAAGGACGACACTTCCAACATATGTTATAAGGTAAGATATGTAATACTTTATATAGCCTACACTTTAAGCAGGGAAGCCGCGCGCACTCCACCCGCGGCTAATGCGGACTCCGCAGCGGAGAGTGAAAACACCGGTCGCCCCGTCTCATCTTATAATAAAGACCCTTTACTATTAAACGTTAAATCTGCAGATATCGGATTTTGTGAAAACTTTGAATATTTTGAGCTGAAATAAACAATGCTACATTATTTTTCTCTAAATGAAGGTACTGATATCATAAAGGTGTTTGCATGTACATTCTTATAGCAAAAACACACATAAAAATTCTTTAAAGTTTCAAGTGAATGCAAAAAAACTGAATATCTCAAAACTATACTTTATGTAGATATCGGCTTTTGAAAAAAAGTTCTTCAATTTTCGCCTTATACCCTCAAGAAACCTAATTTATAAGATGCCAGAAATGTATATAAGGTAATGTGGATAGCCTTTAACATAAAAATGAAGACAAATATTTATAAATTTGTTATTTTTATTGTTTAACAAATTATGTGAATGGAGTTCCAAGAAGTAACAGATTTTTAATTGCTGATGTATTCAATTGAACAGTGAACTTAAGAATCATTTGTACAGTCAGGTCTACATTGTCTCATGTAATTGAATTAAAACTGTTAGATAAAATATAATAATGATAAAAAGAGAGTAGTTTTTACATATTATACAAATGATACAATGGTAAAATTAATTGTAAGATTATATATCGTCACCTGTCTGCCATACGTCAGCCTCAATGTCAATGTCAGCCTCAAAAATGGGTCCATCAGCACCGCAGTACATGTTAAACCCACCAATAAACTACAATTCCTGGATTTTAATAGCTGCCACCCAAATAACACCAAACGCTCTATTCCATTCAGCCATCTTTAAGAGCAAAACGGATCTTTACAGCAGAAAAAGATAGGACTACTTTCAACAAACAGCTAGAGGATGCTTTCGTCTCCTGAGGTTATCCGCGGACTCTAGTACAGGGTCAAATTCAAAGAGCACAAATGAATACCGCTGGTGAGCACACCCCACGAAGACACTCATCTGATGATATACATCTTATAACCACATACCACCATGGCCTTCAAAACCTCAATAAGGTCCTCCATGACGGCTACAATATTTTGCAAGCAAGCCCACACACAAGAGATCTTCTTTCAAAATCCCCTTCTGTGATGTTTAGACAACTCCCTAACTTGAAACAAAAACTGGTTAAGCCCAAGCGCTTACAAGAAAGGCCTACATCCAATTCTGAACCTAAAGGCACTTTCCCATGCAATAGACCTACCTGCAAGACCTGCTCTATTCATCATCCAGCTGAAAACTTCAAAAGTTCAATCACCCATAGAGAGTATAAGATCCAGGGTCACCACACATGCAATTCCTCCAACATAGTGTATCAACTACAATGCAATCTATGCCCGGCCCAGTACATAGGATTAACCACTGAAACTTTAAGAAAAAGAATGAATGGCCACAGGCATGACTGCAAAAGCAAAAATCCAGATAAACCTGTATCCAAACACACCATGGACCATGGGATATCATTTGAGGACTGTTTCACCATCAAAGTAATCAAAAGCCTCCCTGATAGCTGCAACCCCTCCCAACTCAGAAGGTGGGAACTGGCTCACCAGTGGATAACCAAATCCAGAAACCCCCCCAACCTCAACATCAGATAACACCTTTTCCCTCCTGGCCAGAGAACATAGGATGCCATTCTTCATCAGTTGGCTAGGTTGGCAACCCTACACTTTCTCTTCAAGCTCCATTCTCTAAGCGATTGACAAAGGGCAAAGTTTGTCCGAAAATTTTCGTTTTTATTGTTCTTTCTTTTTATGTGTTTCTATGATACCAGAGCCAGCACCAATTGAAGACCAGCTTCTCCTGCCAATTGGTAAGTTCTCTGGCACCTTCCTCTCCTTTTTATATCTTTTTCATACAAAGTAAAAGTGTAATTTATCGCCTTGTACCCTCAAAAAATATAATTTATAAGATGCCAGAAATATATATGAAGTAATGTGGACCACCTTTTACATAAAAATGAAGACAAATATTTATAAATTTGTTATTTTTATTGTTTTACAAATTATGTGGAAGGAGTTCTGAGAGATTTTTAATTGCTGATGTATTCTATTGAAGAGTGAACTAAAGGGTCATTTGTATAGTCAGGTCTATATTGTTTCATGTAATTGAATTAAAAACTGTTGGATAATATATAAAATCATAAAAAGAGAGTAGTTTTTAGAAATTATACATATGATACAATGGTAAAATTAATTGTAAGATTATATATACACTAAAAGACATACGTATGTAATTATAAGTTATCCTGAATTGCTTGAATAATTACAGTCCAATATAATCTTGCAAGCATCATACTTGCGCGTTGTTATGTAGATATTTATATCATTCGTCCGTTTCCCTGATAATTTCCCCAAATATCAATATTTCTGAGGGATTCTTTTTTCTATCTATTTGTAAGTATCATATGAACAACATAATCTAGGATCATAATTCAGCACTTGTTAATTTTTTTTTAGAGATTTTATATCAGAAGTATTTAAAAAAAACTATTAAAGTTACATCACGGATTCTAGATAGTGTTGTTCAATAATATCAAATATACTTGCACACAAAATTTCACTGCAATATGTTAATAAATGTTTGAGTTATGAGGAAAACGGCACTTCAGTGCACAAAATTTGGCTGCCATTTTGTAATGATAATTCCTCATTAACTGTAATAGTTAAATTAATTCTGAAATAGTATGCAATTGTAGAACTAGTCAATATAGAGCATGTCAGATTGCAAGGTTACAGAATAATTCATTGCTGAGAGAAATAAATAATGCAACTTCACCTGATTTCCAGTATCAAAAGCTGTATGTCCCCCCTTAAAGTGGTGTATGTTCGATTAAAACTAACACGTGTGTAATGGTGTTACACATCCACTACCTGATGTCTTTACAATTGAGCAATTTAACCAGTACAGCATAGCCTGCAGATTAAGTTCATGATCTATTAATGGTGAAGCTGTGTAAAGATATTTTATAGGTGTCGATGTTATGACTATTTCATCCTGTGTTTGAAAGGCAAGCTTACGCTAAACCTCATGAATATATTTTGACTCTCTAAAACTTTTTAAAAAATCCTGGGCATGGAATCCTCTGGGAGGGACTTTGAGCTGGGGGGCCCGTGTCATAGATTTACGGCACGTAAAAGAACTGCAAGCCTAAATTAGAGCCTCTGGACAAAATTTCTCGGCCCTTTCACGTCCAAGTAATACCTTAGTTTCAGGAGGGGGGTTGAGAGGCGATGGACTTCCACCTGTCCCTCTGCACTCTCGCGGAAAATAAGCGTAACAAAATTCACATAGGTAACAGAAACCTCCACTTGGAGGCCCTTCGCCCCAACATAGGGGATATAGGATACCAGAAAACTTCTTCACTTAAACAAATAAACAATTTTTTTAAAAAAAAGTGAAAAAATAAAAATAATAATAATAATAATAACAACAGCAACAATAACAACACAGTGCAAACAATGAAATCTGTGAATACAATTAAATCTAGAAAGAATGGTAAGTTTATTAATATTATTAGTATTATTATTATTATTTATTATTGTTATATTGTAGGATTTATTGAACTTTTCATTTATGTATTTCAGGCCATACTTCCCAAATGCTTCAGTATCAGTGAATACAGATAAATCTGGAAAGAATGGAATAAAAAAATGTATCCCATGTTTTCATGCTTTCCTTGACCGACACTGGATAGAGTAAGAATTTCATAACCTCAAATCACATTAGTTTTTCTTAAATAGTTAAAAAAAACTTCAATCACATGACTGGTTCCTTATATACCATAAAAATTGTTCTATTGAGATTACATTGTATTTCTAATACCGCACAAGGGATAGTATTTAATGTGTGTGGAACAAGTTACTCTAGAATAATAAAACTCTACTCCTAGTTTCCAATGACAAGATATGTTATCCAATGACAAGATATATTACGTATTATAAATCATTTTATTATTTTTGTGATAGGAGAATAATATAACACCAATAATAATAATAATAATTAGGGATGGGTCGATACCAGATTTTCTCGATACTCGATACCGATACATGATATTTTCTCGATACTCGATACTTCGATACGCGATACTGTCAATATTTCCAGTTTCCATAAATAGGTACATTAAAAATTAAAAGTTGAGAGAACTATGTAATACCAACTAAATTAATTAAGTGTGCATATTTAATGAGACAAAATTTAATATCATCAGTAGCCTATAACTATTTTTAAACTCTACATTAAATCTAAAAATAGTTTTTGAAACAGTCCACTTACAAGTTTTTGTTCAAAAATACTGTACTAGCATTCTCACTTAATTGCAGAATTACCAAAGTATCGAAAAAGTATAAAGCGAGTTTTCTGATACCATGCAAGTATCAAGAGTATCGAAGTATCGGAAGTATCGAGGACCCATCCCTAATAATAATAATAATGATGATGATGATGATGATAATAATAAACATTTATAATATAGTACATTCAGAAACAAAAAGACTGGACACTTAATTTTATGTCTTAAGTCTGTCTTAAATGAACAGAAAACCTTTTAAAACCTTACATTTTCAACAAAGCATTACACCAACAGGAAAAACTCTTGCCTTTATTAAAAATTCGCAAATATGACACACAAACAGTAGGATCTTCTTGTTCATTTACAGCAAACATGTGTTCTCTAATTTTTTAAATGATTATTTGAGTTTTGTGACTTCAGTAGAGTAGGTTAACACCTCCAGCTCTATATGATTTCTTGTAGGTGATGTGGCATGCTTCAGATTATTTTCACAATACTTTCTTGAGTAATAACTTACCATTCTTCTTCTAAAGCTGCTCGGAATTCATTTATGGTTTCAGGAACAGCTTTTCTTTGATGAATCTCCCTCAGTAGAATGTCTCAAACATGTTTAATGAAATTTAGGTTGGGATTGTGCGCAATCCAAAACATGGATACAAACTTCATTAAGTACAATGGAAACTTTTTCCGCAGTGTATGTCTTGGCATTCCAGGGTGTCGAAACTTCTCGATCAGCTTCGAGTGGCATGTCTGCACTTTGCTCTTCAACACGAACCGAGGAAGACTGGGAGTCTGTCATGTTAATGGACGACTCCTGTTTTGCCCTGAATTCATCAGATGGTCGAGAAAGAGTGTGGAAAAGACGAGGAGAGCGGCATGCACCAAGTGTGCCCTTCACCGGAGGATCAAATGTGGTCTGGGCTGGCACTTCCATCATAGCCCATACAGAACTTATATGTATGCCAAACAGAACCACAATAGCACATAGCACATGGAAGCATGTATAAATGAAGAATTCATGTCATATTCAACACTTATTGGTGATAATTTTTTCTTAATGCAAGAAACTGTTAGGGCACACACTGTGGAAAAGGTTTCAATAATTGTACTTGATGAAGTTGGTATCGACATTACAGCTTGGCACAGTCCCGACCTAAATTTCGTTGAACATGTTTGGCACACTGCACTGAGGGAGATTCATCACAGAAAAGCTGTTCCTGAAACCATAAATGAACTTCGAGCAGATTTAGAAGAAGAATGGAAAAATATCCCCTAAGAAAGGATTGCAAGAATAACCAAAGTATGCTGATTGCCTACAAGAAGTCATTAGAGCTAGGAGTGGCAACACTCTCTCCTTAAGTTACAAAACTCATATGTTTAAATTACTTTTTAATATGTCTTGAAGGTGCCATAGTTAGTCAAATTCTTTATAACAATTTAACAGCCTCCATATTGAAAAAAATTAGATTCACAATCATGCATGCACCCAGATTTTAATACCAAATATAATCATCATGATTTATGGATAGGCTACTCAGAAATGGAGTTATCTGTTAATTTAATGTAATTTTTAATAGTAATGAGCCACATGGAAATATTTTGGCTCCACATTTGGTCACCCCCATTGCAAGCAGTAATAATAAATAAACAAGTGAAAAATTACAGCCTGGAATTTCAGCATGAGTTACCTTGGTTCACACACGTGTGAAGTTGTTTTGCCACTTTAAGATAGCATTAAAATTGAGACTCCTTTATTTAGTTTAGAAAGTTTAAATTTCAATTTTAAGGAAGAGCTATAAAAAGGTATTAAAATGCGCAGAGCTTTATACTTACCTGGTAAGATATAGGCAGACGCGTGGATAAGCACTTTCGTCCACGTAATGCTCTAGTAGGTCCAAACGTTCTATCTCCATAAGAAGATCACAAGCTTCGGCTTCAGCATTGTGAGCCATATTGTAAGGCACAATCTCTCGAGCTAGTACAACCAACTTGTTGCGAAGATCATCATCATATGGCTGTATCTCTGACCACTCGCCTGCTATCTCTCCAGCCAAGTGCCTGAAGCAAAAACAGGCACAGGCAAAGTTAATTTGTTTTAATAAGACCTGGGAACTTAATATATGAATGTTTTTGGTTTCCTTGGATTGGCAGCATTGTTAGATGATTCAGTACTCAGTAACCAGGTGCAATGACTTGATTCTTGTTGGTTTCATAGCGAAGGAATGTTGAGCAGTTTATCAGGTTTCCGTGTTATTTTCTTGACAGTTCTTACTTGTTAAACAACTTTGGGTTATTGTTCTGAATATGTCTGATTAATGTACAAAGATGTTTTGCATTTGAGGATTTTATAGTCTGAATAGCCCGTGCACACACAGAGAGACAAAAAGAAAGAGACAGAGAGAGAAAGAAAGAGACAGAGAGAAAAAGAAAGAGACAGAGAGAAAAAGAAAGAGACAGAGAGAGAAAGAAAGAGACAGAGAGAGAAAGAAAGAGACAGAGAGAGAAAGAGACAGAGAGAAAGAGAGAGAAAGAAAGAGAGAGAGAAAGAAAGAAAAAGAGAGAGAGAAAGAAAGAGAGAGAAAGAGAGAGAGAAAGAAAGAGAGAGAGAAAGAAAGAGAGAGAGAAAGAGAGAAAGAAAGAGAGAGAAAGAAAGAGAGAGAAAGAAAGAAAGAGAAAGAGAAAGAGAAAGAGAGAGAGAGAGAGAGAGAGAGAGATGTTTTACATTACAAAATGAAATAGTTTAGCACAAAACTTTAAATCAAATGTTAATTTTAATTTAATTTGTTGTTTTAGTTCATAAAATACAGATAAATATTCATTCATCCTCTGATCAGGATGAGTCACTATTGGTTCTTCTTCCCCTTCCTGCTCCGTTTCATCCTTGGGTATTGTCAATAAATTACACAATACCAAAGGCAACTGTCTTTTTTTCTACTTCGGCAGACCTTCTGTACTGTAATTTACTGACTCAGAGCTTGGCAAAATCCTATGGAACAAGTCAAAATTATTGGAATTTCTTGAAGATTTTCTAGTATGGTCTTCCCTATATTTTCTTAATTCTTTTCTTGCTTTTAAGGCTTCCCCTAATAGTTCCCCAATTGACAAAATAGCTGCTTCTATAATGGAAGATCCATGGATAAGTATTTTGTGGAGAGTTGGTGGGATGCACTAAAACTCTGGAACCAGTTGAGTCTCAGTCACCAAATTTTTATCACATCTTTATATCATAAAGAGGTGCTATGTGTATAAATTTAATAATTTTTCACTCAGGCCCTTTTGAGATATTCTACTTCAAATACAGCCAAAATACGATTTTGGGCATTTTTGAAAAATTGTATTAAAAACGAGCAAAGTGCTCAAGCTTGAAACTTCTACAGCCAGTAGCCCTATAGTAGATCTATACAAGAAAAAAAAAATTAAGGGTGAGTCTTTCTTCCTTTAAATAATTTTTCGGCACTAAAACTCCCGTTTTAAGTTAATTTTCAATTTGTAGTTGTAAATTTTTTTCTTCACTTTCCTCACAACTTAGGTAATGTTATGTTGGACTTATAAATTTTCGCAGGAGTAATTTATTGGACTTAGACTATTTCAGCGCAAGGAATTTATTGGACTCTGAAATTTTATCCGCTACCAATTTATTGAACTTAGATTTTCTTCGGCCTTATAATTTATTTGACATAGACATTTCTGAGTAACTAATATCAGTACTTATAAATTATTCTCCAAAATAATTTATTGAACTTTGAAATTTTATTATCAAGCAAGCCATTATAATACCTTTGCATATCTATCTGGTGTTAATTTATCGAAAGAACATTCTGTACGAAATACTGTACTTTAATCATCCTGTTGACCATATTTCCAAAGAGATTTAATTGGAAATAAATAATTACTACTACTGAATTCTGCAAGCTTTATTTCTATTAGTAAATAATAACATTGTTCTTCACTCTCTGCCCCCAGGAGAGAGGTAAATGTTCTGTGATCGACTGGCATAGCTGGAGGGAATCGACGTGTACTATAAAAAATATAAATTTAGTCTAAACTATTCGTTTACACAAGGCGCCCAACAACATAGACACCAACCCGCTACATATGGCGAACCCAACTGTGTGGCATGAGTAAAGCTGAAATTCAGAGAAGTCAACTTTGGAATCAACGTCCAGAACGAGAGGAAGACAACGCAGAACATCAGGGAACTTCAACTGTAGTGGCCACGAGGGACATTAAGAGTTGAACGTGGTACAGCTGTTCCAGAAATCAACATGGAAGACAACGCAGAAGCCAATAGCAGCAAAACAACCACAGATAAGAACTTAATTTATTAAGAGTTTTAGAATAACTTTTCTTAAAATATTTTATCTAAAAGAAAGCCTGTCAATACTTAAAATTTATTAATCAGAAGAGAGTAATTGATTTATTAGAAACTGAAACTCAGTCAAGTAAAATTCAACAACTTATTAAAAAGTAAATTCAAATAATTTTATTCAGGCAAAATTAAACTCAATTTGTAAAGGGTACTTATAACATGTATTGATCTTCAGAAACCCAAGGAAAGGTAGATTATAGACAGTGTACCAGTGCTTTTATTTCTTTAATATGTGGCTTAGGAACAGGAAGAGTATTAACATGGAGAACTACGGAAATGGAAAGGGGCAAGATTTACTGATAGGGAGGAAAGAGATAGGATTATAATGGATAACAATTAAATTAGTGTGGCAACCACCAACGATATTGTAGATCAGTTAAGTGAAGAATTACAGGGAAATAATGTAGATCAGATAGGTAAAGAGAGTCAGGATATTAACTCACCAGAAAACAGACAGAATGAAAGTAGTATTGTAGGTGAAAATAGGCCTAGCGTATCAAATCAAACAATCGATCCAAATATGGCTTACTTAATGGTCATGATGAACGAGAATAAGGAAAATATAGAAAAATCCAGTAAAGGAGCTAGGGAAGAAAGTAAAGAACCAGGAAATAAACTAGAAAATTCCAGTAAAGAACTAAGAAAAGAAATTAAGGATGGTAGGGAGGAACTAGGAAACAGAATAGATAAGTCTATCCAAGAAAACAAACAAAATATAGATAGAATTGAAAAAGAAATAAATTCTATGAAAGAAGCTCAATCTAGTATTGTTAATGAGATTAGAGGGGAAGTTTGTAGACAAATTACAGATTCTGAGAGGGCTATGAGGCAAGAAATTTCAGGAAGCCATGGGGAACTTAGGTCCGAGGTAAATGTACAAATAGAAGCTATTGATAAAAGAATAGAAGCTCAGAATAAGAAACATGAAGAGAGGTTAAGGTTAGTCCATGAGATAAAATCAGTAGGGGATGAAATCCGTAAAACAGAAAATAGTTTGAAAAAGAATATTGATACTCAAGTAAGTGAAGTTAAAACATGGTTAGGAAATAAAATTGTTGAGGTAACTGGTAGATTGTCTCGACAAAATAACTAACGAGTTGTCAAATAAAGTACTAGAGTCAAGCAAAGCCACGCCTGAAATTAATGACAAGGTAGTACTGTTAGAAAATGTGATTGCTGAGAAAGTAGGAAAAATTTCCAAAGAGGTCAGTACAATGGCCAGAGAAGTTGAAAATCGTAGGCCTATAGGACAGTTAAGTGAGGAAGCCGGGAATCACAATGGGAGTGTGCCTATAATTAATGGTTATGCTGTCAACTACAGCAATAGTTTATGTAATGGCATGGGAAATGCATGCAGGCCACCCAGCGTGATAACTGAATCTAACACTACAGTTAATGAGACGGCAACCCCAACAGACCTGTAGTTAGCGAAAATAGAACAAATATTTGGAATCTGATAGGATTCGTTTATACAAGGCGCCCAACAACATAGACAGCGAACCGCTATATATATATATATATATATAAAAAAGGGAACTTTAACATTTCAAAATTTAAGAAACATAGCCGTGTGATACATCAAATTAAAGGGAATTTTTAGAAGAAAAAATGGTGCAAAGTTTGAGCTCTCTAGGTAGTATAGTTTTTGAGCTATAGCATTTTATAATAATTTTAAAGCAATAGAAAACCGTAGTTTTTTGGATTTTTAAACCCTGACCAAAAGTCAGAAAAATTTGAAATTTAAACTAGATTTGGGGGGTACAATACCTGAAAAAAAAAAATTATACAAATCTGAGCGGTCAAGGTTCAAATCTCATAGTAGAATTGGTTGATTTGACATGGAATAACCCCCTCGACTTTTTAATGTTGAGGAGCTTGGTATGTTTGGAATTGAAATCGCATCATCTTTTTTCAACCAGTCTG
The DNA here is from genome assembly GCA_964059195.1 of Ectobius pallidus. Lineage (NCBI taxonomy): Eukaryota > Metazoa > Arthropoda > Insecta > Blattodea > Ectobiidae > Ectobius > Ectobius pallidus. Next base: position 9,578,219 of record CAXKWD010000013.1, read on the forward strand.
AATATTCCCTAAAAAAAAAAAACACTTTCCAAGGAATTACACTTTCTTCACCAATCAAAATAAGGCAGAAAAAAACACTTTCTTACACTATTATTTGCATACTTTCCCCGACACCTTCACCAACATTTAATTGGAATTCATTAATGAGATTTGTTATCACAAACTTTCCCTGCTGAGTGTGATGAAGTTCATGCAACCAGGGTTGATAAAAAACATGTTTTTTTTAAAAAGAACAAAAAAAAAAACGTTTTTTTTGTTTAAAACATGTTTTTTTTGTTTAAAACGTTTTATATGTGAACAATAATGTTGGTTGTTTTAAACGTGTTTTTTAAACGTTTTTTTTGTTTAAAACATGTTTTTTTTGTTTAAAACGTTTTATATGTGAACAACAATGTTGGTTGTTTTTAACGTTTTTTATGTTTACAACAATGTTGTTTGTTTAAAAAAAGTTTAAATTGTTAATTTTGTTTAAATCAACCAATTTAATGTATAGGGCCTATTATATAATATATATACACACAGTTGAAATGTTTAAAACATTTTAAACAATTTGTTTTAAACATTTTTAGCATATGTTTATAACACTTTTTAATTGGGTGTTAAATTTAATTATGCAGACAATTTACATTTTGTCAATCCAATGACACCCTGTGCTAAGATGTTCAAGATTTACGAGTCGTAGACTTAATAGTATTTGAAAATACATTTTGTGCCAGTATTATTTGTTTATGATTTAATAGTTCATTATTAATAAAAAATAATACAAACTACTGTTTAATTACTGCCTTTACTGCTCAACTGATTATTGACTTTCACCATGTTTTACGTGGTCTTAGCCGCCTTACATTATCGAACTTACAAGGGATATCCTACTACAGTGTTGCCAAATTGACACACTCAATATTTAATATTAATAATCTCTTTCTTTAAAAAGGAAGACCACAAAATAGATGGTAGGATGCAGTCAGAAAAAATTCAAATCAATTACTCGAAATCAGAAACTGGAAGCTGGCGGCAGAGGATAGAGAAGTCTGGAGGAAAAGGATACAAAAGACATCACCTCACATGATTTTCTGGTATTCTGGCCCTAGTTTTTTTGTTGTTTTCTGTTTACAACACTAACAGGGTGTCACTGACTTGACAAAATGTAAATTGTCTTCATAATTAAATATAACACACAATTAAAAAATTATTTAAACACATGCTAAAAAAACATGTTTAAAACAGATTGTTTAAAACGTTTTAAACAAACTTAAAAAAAACACAAGCCCTTGTTTTAAACGTTTTGTTTTAAACATTCCAACCCTGCATGCAACAATGAAACTCATTTTCCCTATTCATAACACAAACAACCATCACTAATCAAACACTTCTCACAACTGAAGACTATTTTGGTTTCCTGGCCGCAAGGCAGTCCCTTATTGCATGTGAGTGTTTATCCTCACAGTCAGAGCGTTCTCACCCTTCTCATTCATGCATCTGATGTGTTATGATGATGCAACCTCCAAGGATATATTTTCCAGACTTCATTTTAATACTTGTGTAAGTTCCATACTATATACAGTGAAAACTGTTGAAAACCGAACCTGAATATGGCGGAATTCTATTCATTTCGGAAAAAAATATCGGTCCCGGCGAAAATCATATGCATATGCATGTTATTTTTCCTGAATAAATCGGAAACTGTGCAACGTGGAAACGGACAGGATCCGCCACTGATCAAATCGGAATTTTCTTTCTGAAACATTCCGAGAATTTAAGCCATAGTGGCAAACCTTTTCTTTAAATCTCTCTGCCAAGGGAGCGGGTTGTATGTTAATGAGTCTTACCTTATTGTAAAAGGAGAATCCCGTTTCTGTCCCAAACCGATGCCTGCAGGATACATAATGGTACCTGCGATGAGAGGACAAGGGCTTTGTGCTCACATTCTTTTATTCTTACGGTCTTCTGAAAATAAACCTCACACACACTTTGTTCTGTTAGCAGGTGCCAGTACTTTTAGTCGTTCATTTACAGCTCTGCAGTGAACTTAAAGGAAAAGTAAACTAAAAATTCAGTATCATTTTCTTCATACGGATTGAAAGAAAATGTTTTTAAGAAATGATATTCACTGTTAGAAATGTTTTACACCTTCACATTTAATCACAAAACGAATATATTTATTGTAAAGCGATGGGCGCGTGACGTCACGCTTGACGAAGGCTTGGCTCAGTCTCGTCCGGTGAAAGACATTTCACAGTATTCTGTCTACTGTTACAGTTTTTTAGTGAGTATCTGTTCAAACAATGGTTTATTGTTGTGTTGTGGGGTGTACAAACTCATCGTCGAAGAGTGATAACACACTTAAAATATCTTTTCATCGATTTCCCAACAAAGATAAGTCATCCGAACGTAAATAAGCAATGGCTGATACAAATAAAAAGAGAAAAATTTGTTCCTACTAAATACAGTACGGTTTGTTCACAACATTTTGAAGAAAATGATACCGAGCTTTCGGTACAGTTACGAAAACAGTTATCTGGAGAAACCCCGCAATCTGTTTAAAAAAGAAGTGCTGTGCCATCACTTCTTTTGCGTGGGAAATCTGAAACACCGCCAATGAAGTAAAAAAAATCGTCGTACTCGAGGAAGAAGGAAATGAGAGAGTTATTGCAAGATTTGAACAGTAATCCTTCAGTATCCGGGAATGGACAAATCATGAATGTGGAATCTAGTATTTATGACGAAAATTCAGTTTCTAACAGCGTAGGCGTTCAGTGTGAACTAGGAAATGAAACTTATGTCAATGTTTGCACAGATTCATTGAATGTTTCTTCTAGAAATTGTGATTTAGATAGCTCTTTTAGCATTTCAGAAATGTCTACTACCGCAAAAGATGATTCTGAATCTGAATGTGACTCTGTTCGTATCTTGAAAAAATATTTTGTTTTTGAACTGTATTAGATCTAAGTATTAACTGATAACGCCTGGCAACTAGTGTATCTTTATTTATAATAACGCTATCGAATGAGCAATGTCGTGTTATACAGTCTACAACCCCCTTCTGTTCACAAATTACTTCACAGTCCCAACAACACACACTTTCGTGGCCCGTTTTCATATGTATACACAGCCCACGTTTACACCATTCCGTATTTTCTTTTCTTCCTTGCAATTCTTTAAATAATTCCTTGTCATTTTCTTTTCGTGTGATATTAATTTGTGAATACCGAGATTTGTCCTTAGAAGGTAACATTGCAGGCATCTCTGTCAACAACAAACACAAATGAGACTTGGTGGTGTATTAGAAACACACGCTCGAGCATTACAGCAGCTGTTGTCCTGCTAGCGAGTTAGTCAGGTGTGACGTCACAGCAGCTTTTCACTTCACCCGTACAAGGCGTAATATTGGGCACCTGAAGTTCACGATATCACCATTCGTTTCGTAATTCAAAGCTCCGTGCGATGAGATTAAAATAAGAAAATGGTATTTTTTTAGTTTACCCTTCCTTTAAACGATGTCTCGTAAAAATGTAGGGCTAACATTAGGTGACAAAATGAAAGTGATTGAAATGCATGAGAAAGAGAAGAGAAGTGTTCGTGAAATTATGTTTAAATTTAAGTGCGGAAAAACTCAAATCTATGACACATTGAAAAACAAAGAACGTATCAAAGGTGAGTGGATTGAAGGCAATAATCCTGAAATGAAAAGGAAACAGAAGACTACAGGCTATGAAGAAATTAACGAATTGTTATGGGAGTGGTTTACTCACGCTCGATCCAAGAATATGCCAATTTCTGGACCTATTCTGCAGAGCCAAGCTCTTGAACTTGGAAAGAAGTTAAATAAGCCCGAATTCAAAGCTTCTAATGGATGGCTAGAAAGCTTCAGAAAGAGACATAAAATCGTGTGGAATCAGGTGTGTGGAGAAGCGAGTGACGTTAACACTACGGTTGTTTCTGAATGGCAAGAGAAGCTTAAAACGTTACTGGAGGGGTATGACGTAAATGACATTTTCAATGGAGACGAGACTGGATTATTCTTTAGGGCACTTCCCACAAAATCCCTCTGTTTACGCGGAGAAAAATGTATAGGCGGCAAGATGTCCAAAGAAAGGTTAACTGTTTTTCTTTGTGCAAATATGGCGGGAAGACTTGAAAAACCGCTAGTGATAGGTAAAGCAGCCAAACCTCGCTGCTTTAAACACTTGGACATTAACAAGCTGCCTGTTGTTTGGAGAGCAAACAGAAGAGCCTGGATGACAGCGGCATTGATGGAGGAATGGCTCAACAGTTTCAATGCCAGAATGAAGAAAGAAAATCGACATGTTCTGCTTTTCCTCGACAACGCTACCTGTCACCCGCATATCAAGTTGTCCAACGTGTTTCTGGCTTGGTTTCCTCCCAACACCACAAGCGTCACCCAGCCCATGGATCAAGGTGTGATATACACCCTGAAAAGCCACTACAGAAGATTAGTGCTTCAGACAATAGTCGCCAAGATGGAAGATGCGCGCAGCGCTAGTGATTTCGCGAAATCAATTTCTGTACTGGATGCAGTAAACTGGATTCACATGGCAGCGCAGAAGATAAAAGAAGAGACGGTAATTAAATGCTTCAAAAAGGCATATTTTCTTCCCTACTCTGAGGATGCAGTAAACATCGATGAAGCAGAAGATAATGTGCACTTCATAGAAACCTTATGTACGGCAGGACAGTTTGACATTGATGCCAGTACATATGTGAACAATGACAAGGAAGTTTCTACATATGAAACAAATGATTCTGCGGTAGAAATAATTGAGAGGAGGGTTAATCAATCAGCTGCTAATGATGATGATGATGAAAATGACGAAGAAGAAAATGATGAAGCTGATGAAACGCCAACTGTCAAGAGCTTTTCTGACGCTCTCAACAGTGTTAAGGGGCTGCAGATTTTCGCTGCGAATAAAAACCTGAGCGAACTGCATGAACATTTATGCAAAGTAAAAGAATGTTTGGAGACATGCGCTATTCAGCGCAACACCAAGCAGGTAAAATTGACTGATCTGTGGAACTTGAACAAAACAAACAACTAAATGTAAAAATGTGCTTTGTGACCTGCAGTACTCTAGTGACGTGATACAAACAGTAATTATTTTATTTTATTCTACTTCAGTAAGAAATACGTCATAATGTGTGTAAATTTTTAATTTATTGTTCTTAAATTCAGTTTATGTTTGTAAAAACAGCAGTGATCTAACAGAGACACCAAAGGATTACATTACAGAGCCTTAATTTGACCTAAGTACTGTAGGCCTACTGCATGAAAAAAAATGTTTTAAATACTGTATATTGTTTTGTAAATACTTTACAATATTATTGTGGTTCTTTTTGACACTTAATTACAGTAGGCCTAGAACTTAATGTACTGTAATTTGTTGCAATCTTAAACGCGATACCCACAGTGCAATAAGAGCATGAGTTATTTACAATGCTGTGTTTAATATGTATTGCATCCTGAGTAACATTTTATCATTTTGTCTTCATAAGACGGAAACATGTCCAAATCGGAAAAAATGTTTGGAACGTTAGATGTCCGTCTTGAGCAGTTTTCACTGTATATGTATACAAATTTTTATAAGTCTAGCAAAATTAATTTTTCTAAAAAAAATTAGGGGTTATGAAAATTAATATAATAGTCCTTATAAATTATGTAAATTTGACAATCATGCTATATATAAATAAAGCCCATCAAAAAGTACATACAGATACAATATTATAGACAAGTTTCATTTTCAAGTGAGAATACTTAAAGTGAGGGGTTCAGAAAGAAAGGGTTATGTCACTTTTGCAGTATTATAACTGAGAAATCCAGAAATTTCCACAGAAAAAGTGAAATTAATATATGCTGATAAAGATACTTTACTTTGAAAGTATTTTGGGGTTTCTAAACTAAAGGTAAAAAATTAATATTTGTCCGCTTTTTTCGCATTCGGACCACTGTGCATCAGCTCCTTGAGGTATTCTCTACCACATCTCACTCAGATAGTCATTATTTTGACTTAAGAACGTTGCTTACATCATAACATATCCATTCTACATGGTGACCAACTCACAACTAAGTTACCATCGCCTCTATTTGTGTAACAGTGCATCACAATGCTACCAAATTATGTGTCCACATACTAGAAATGCCACACATACATATGATAGTACCATTGACTTACTTTGAGAAAAAATATAGTTGCCACGACTTATGTTCCATCCCTCATATTATTTGAAGGGATTGTTGCACTATTTATAGCTTTTCTTAGTCGCTATTTGTTCCAGTTTTTCAGACATAGACTAATTCTGTCAATAAGTCTTGTTAGTAACATAATATATACCAAAAGAAAGATAACAATAAGATTGGATATTTGAGCTAGCGTATTTTATGGACTATAAGACGCTCCGGATCATAAGACGCACCTTAATTTTAGGATGGAAATTTAAAGGAAAAGAAATTTAATTTGATTCTAAAGGGAAAAAATTAAAGTGAATAATAAACTTCATTGCATAAACTAATTATAACCTTGTTCAATGGAATCAGTGAAAATCGCTTCTAACTTAAAATCTGCGTTGTACAAAAATCTCTTCAGTACAGGTGTCATCGCGTAAATTTTAACAACTGAACTGATTTCTCATGAAAGACTGAAAATACTTTGACACCCTCTAACCCACAATTCAGCATACGGCAAGTGTAACGGGACAAGGCTGTGTAGAGGTAATTGAATCCATTTAATCCACCCTGCAGAGACAACTCCTTTCGTATAAAAGAACTCAACGTCCTTTCTTTTTGCATTGTATACCTGACTTTCTGCTACCCTCATGTTGCGATTGTGACAAGTGCACTGATGTACAGTCTGTGCCTAACAGCCTTACTAATAAAAGCTGCTTATATCTGCATTGAACGGTTGTTTGGTTGTTCTCCACGCAAGTTCTACATAAGCCGTATTACCAATAAACGCAGTATAACTGCCAAGGGTTACACCGGGTTTGTATGTGAAATGTCATCAAACATGTCACGCTGGTCACGTTACTAGCCCCTGGCTATGAAGGACTGCTGAACGCCATCTGTTGGAGCCATGAACAAACAGCAACACGTCGTCTGCAGAGATAAAATCTAGTTTCAGTACTTCATTATATTGTTTTCAGAAAGCTGTAATCATGGGTACAAGTATGGAAATATGTCTCGCAAACAAGGAACAATGTTTATAATTCCGCAAAAGCAGCTCAGAATATGCATAGCCTCAAAATTCAATCTCACAAATCTACGAAACGACCAGCTGTTACGGATATCGGCCATCTTGATTATTTACGTCAAGTTTATACAAGGGGGCCAGGCTGTGTAAAGCATTGCACACATTCAGCCTTATGCAAGGATTATTAGTACATTTTTTCTCCTCAGCTGTGTATATTCCTGGTATAAATGTTACAATTGGATGTAACTATCTTATCGTTTACAACATCTTGTTTATAACTATGGTATTCAGGCAAAATTTACCATAATTTTAAACTTCTTAGTGTAGCCTACTTCGGACCATTTAGATGCACCCAACTTTCAAGGCTCTTTTTTCAAAATAAAAATGTGCATCTTATGGTCCGTAAAATATGGTAACTTTAAAGATGTAATATCTCAACATAGGTTTCTACAGGTTAGCACTATCTTCCCCTGATCCCTTCATTTAAACAACTATAATTGGTTTTTTTAATTTTATTCCTACGCCATCTTACTAGGAAAAAAACAATTCAATACAGTATTTGAATGAATGTCTTGTGAATGAGTGTGTCTTGAAGTGCCCATGACTACTGTTTACCCTATGGTGGGGATAAAATGCGAACTGATTTGGCTCATAGGAATTAACTACTACAAAATATTAATCCAGAAAAAAGGACTTAAGGACACCTGAACATGAATCACACAGTAGTTTTACATACCATTTCCCCTAGCTAATACACATCAGAACGAAAAGAGCAATAGAACGCATGCGCCGAACAGTTGTTGGGAGCGGAGTATGGCCTATGGTCGTGGATCTCCGTGGGTGGTGGGGGGCAAAAAAAAAAAAAAAAAAAAAAAAAAAAAAAAAAAAAAAAAAAAAAAAAAAGTTTTACATAAAGAGAGGAATTGTTAGAAATTTATTCACTTAGTATTTCGGTAATGCTGCATGAAAATGTTAAAACTATTTATTGTGACAAAATATTTTTCTCTATGATTTTGTACTTTATGCATATATAATTAAATGAAAAGACTCAGACAACTTACTGTGCTTCTTTAAGTACAATGTATTCTAGCCTACCGGTACTGTAATAGAAACATAACTCTGTACTAAGTCAACAGACTGAAGCATACGATAAACAAAAGGAATCTAATGATGGCAGAGTGGTTTTATGGTTATTTAACGATAAAGGGTATTAGAGGTACTCACCATATTTTCGGGTGTATAAGACACTCCTTTGTACCCCAAAATTAAACCCAAATTTTTGTGGGGGGGGGGGAACTTTTTGTAACTAAATTCTAACCAATCATGAACTCTAAACTCAGCCAGTACTGGTGAAAAATTGAAAGTTCTGTTTAAAAATCTTCTTTAGTTTTTTATAACTCCACAACGGATACTTTTTTTTTTCTGAACATTGCCCTTAGTTAAAATAATGAATGTTAATTATCACAGAGGAAAAAATCTGGTCCAGTGATTAGCAGAAACATAATATTTATAATTTTACCTGACATATTCATGTCCCCAGTCACCAATAGCACATGATGAACCTCGAAGTCTGTATTTCAAGCAGTCACGATTGTCACTCATGGTCATTGCAAGAACAGAGATTACATCTGCACAGAATTCTTTAGTCTTCCCATCTTGAATTTTCTCATATATCTCTTTCATAGTATCATAATGTTGCCGCATGAACTTAAGCGGCTTCGGCACACTGGTCATCGATGTGGTCGATGCTCTAATCTGACTTCTCAGGCTTTCCAGAGCAGGAAGATATAGTTTCTCATCATTTTCCTGTAAATATTATTTACACAAAATTACTTCCTTCAAAATTAACAATACTGTACAAACATATGCTTAACATTACTGCAAAATTAACACAAGTCTTGGTTTCACCTCACTGATGCATACTACTGCGATCATTCTCTAGAGCAGCCATTTTCAAACTGTGCTAACAATGAAGTATACAACAATATTAACCTTATTAACATTAATATATTTAATGTTGTTTGGTTCAAATGCCCTTCACAACAACACTACTTTTGTGAAAGTGGTGTGTCTCAGAAGTATAAGTACAGAAACAGATTTCATGTTGAGATTGAAACTTTCAGCAACTAAACCAGATATCTGAAGCCTAGTATCAACAAAGCAAACTTGCTACAACACTGCAATATTATCAACCTGAAGAGAGAGGAAAGTAAAATTTAATATGAAGATAATATAATTCAATTTGAGAGATCAAGTGTTTTTTACTTTCATATATTGATTTTTGTTCTTATTCAAATACCTGTTTTTCTATTTTAACTCTATAATGCTAACTGCTCACATCATTTGGATGTAGTTATGCAATATGGAACCAAGCACTATTTCTTTTAGATTTCTGGTTTTCTATTGCCAAGCACGAAGGCATGTACGGTATGTAGTTTGTTAAACAAAATGGAATCAACTCCTATCTGTAACCTGTTACCCTCCAGACAAATGAACCAGCCTCTAGAAGCAGAATTCACATTGCAAGGGTTTGCAATCAGCTTCAAGGAAAGGCTCTACACCCCAGAAGATTATATCACTGTCATGGGAAAATGTAGAAGAAAAAGAACTTAAGCTTCATGTCCTTAGGATGGAGAAGACCATAGTCAACACAGACAACAAAATCAACTGACTGCACCGCTGTTTGATAAGAACACAGAGTTCGTTGAAATTAATATTAAGAAACATACAGTAGGATGCCCAAAATCTTCTCCAGAACTAGCAGCACAGTAAGGCCGGGCGCAAGTTGAGACGCAGTTTGGTGAGGTGAGGTGACGCAGAGTGACGCCGGGAAGCAGGATTCAATCAACTGCGCGCTGGGAGAGCGAAAGTTGGGAAGCAGTTCTATCACAACTGCGTGTTTACGAGACAGTGAGCAATGTGCGCGATGGCTGCCATGTACATAGAATCATTACTAAGTTCAGAATCAGAGTCAGATGAACTCGAAGAACAAGTAATTTCAACATTACACCAAAAGCTTCCAAAAAGTAATTATTTAAAGAAAAGAGAATTCATCCTTAAGGACGAATTCGACATCGCAAGGATGTTAATGGTGTACATAAATATTTCGACTGCTAGTACGATATTTGTTGTATGTTTTTAAATCTATTTACTATGTAACGCATCGCTTTTAGCCCATTATATTGTATCAAAACACAGCATAACTTCTGTTTACACACCCAAAATTGTCCTTTATAAACTTTAAAGTTTCAAATAACTTTCGAAATCAGGGATTGAGCTACCGTTATACAAGAAGCCTCGGTTTCACCTAAAGCGGTAATAAGTTTTTCTTTGTGTCTTCAACGAGACTGTATCCAGTACGATGACTCATCACAACTCCATGCCACATCAAACTAACTTAGTTCCAATCATAAGGTGCCTCGGATCCTATGTCTCATAATAATGATGATATAAAAATTCATCTTTAAGACATAATACATATATACTTTTTAATAAATGTAATAACTTACGTTGTCTAATATTTCTTATTTTGTAACGTCACTGTAACACCATTTCTTTTCTCAAGCATTGAAATTTCAATTAAAGTTACTTTTCAAATTCCGGTTAGATACTAAGTTTCTTTAAGGAAAGGTTTAAACCCCAACTCTGAATGGAAAATCGTGAAAAAGTTAATCATGATAAAGTGATAAAACTAATTGGTAGTTCGTAGTAAATAAAATCATTCTGAGATAATGTATCATTTCAAATCGTCTGTTCCTTAACATGGAGAAATGTATTTATTTTACTGTACATAATTATAAAACATTTATAAACGTTGAAAATACATTTCAAGAATATGTCTTCATTTTATTTTTACTTACAAATCTGAAACTTCCCAACTAATTAATTCTTGTCATGCATTATTACAGTTCATACTAGTTATGACATATATATATATATATATATATTCTAAACAGATATATCTTCGCAGGAAGTCTACTGTATATAAAATGTTTTCTAAAACAGATAAAGGGTACAGCGGAAAACGGCAGTGGTAAAAAAGAGGCATTTATAGAAGAACAAATTGAACACATTGTATAGAAATTAGTGCAAGAAACGCTTTTGATTGAAAAGACCATAAAAACAAACTGTTAAACAATAAATATGATGAGTTGAAGAGAAGAGCGGACATCAATATTTCACCTCTACAACTGCATGGAATACGATCCTTTATATAATTTATTTTACCTATAATATTGCCGCTTTATCCCTAAACTAATTCCAACATTACAAATTTACTAGAAGTCCAAGTCAAATAACACGGACTACTACCGATTTCCCTTGTACCCTCATAATAACAATAACATTTAGGAATTGATGCTAATTAGTAATATATATTTTAATTTCCATTATATTTTGTAATAACTAAGAATGTATTTGTTTAGACTTCATCTTTTTTATTTCTTTCATCTTTTTATTTTAGTCATTTGTATTACATATTCATATTATTCAAGTACTTATGTTCTAATTTTTTCTTTGTATTTAATGTACGTTTCTTGTATTCATGTATTCTTGTATTAATTTATTATTAATCATTATTATTATTATTATTATTATTATTATTATTATTATTATGTATTTCATGTTTTTGCCCTGGCTCAGTGGTAGAGAAGGCCTTATGGCCTTAACTCCGCCAGGTTAAATAAATAAATAAATAATTAATTAATCTTGTTTACGTAAACAAAATTATAAAAATTTACCACATTTCAATCCAATTTCCTTAGAAATTTCGTCCCAAATCTGCAATTTTAATTTTGCTTTCAAGTAATCAGCATGGGATGTGTCATATAAAATCTTTCTTGCTCGCACTGCTTCGATTAATTTCTCCTCCATGGTGGACAAACACAACTTTTCACGCGCAGGTCGTAGTCACTAGTGAAAAACTGTGGTACGATCACAAACCTTCGCAGCTCACAGACGCGATGCAATTGTGTCACCTCACCCTGCGTGCGAGCCTGCGCTGTTGTATTTATTTCTGTGTTTCACAAAAATTCACCTCACCTCACCAAACTGCGTCCCAACTTGCGCTCAGCCCCCGCAGGTCGTAGTCACTAGTGAGAAATTTAGCATGGTCACAGACTTTCGCAGCTCACGGACGCGCTGCAACTGCGTCACCTCACCCTGTGTACGAACATTCGCTGTTGTATTTATTTCTGTGCTTCACAAAATTCACGGTGAGTCACCTCACCTCACCTCACCAAACTGCGTCTCAACTTGCGCCCGGCTTAAACCTCTCTTACTGCCAAAATTTCAAGACGTAAGTGAGTAATGCATCTCATACCAGGTGATGCTACACAGTTCTATAAAAATCCAATCTCAGATGCAAACATGATGTCTACTGCATCGATGGTCCCCTTGACTTCACCTAGGAGCGATAAGTTATATGTGTATGAAGATGGATCATTCCATAGGCCTATATTTTTATTTCTACATTATATCTTGAGTGTTTTGTTTTTCAAAAATAATGACCAAACACGCATTTGAACTCAGCATTTCAGTTAAGACTGTGTTTTAGAGTTGGTTCACACTAAGCTAAACACCAACCTCACTATACATCGTAAGTAGTACTGAAACGAAGGCTGTTTGATACCAAGTATGTCGAACAATCTGGGAAACATAAGAGGCAGTCAAATAGAAGACAGGAGACTAGAAGGAACAATCAAGAGGAGAGGACTGAAGAAGATGAAAGAAAAAAAAAAAAAAAATGGATGGAAGTTAGAGATGAGACAACAGGATATAAAAAAAGAATAGAGGAGATAAAACAGAAGATGAGAAAGAAAGGGAGAAAGAATCAAGAGGGTGAGGGAAGCCAAAAGTAAGAAAATAAATATTAAATTGATGGAACTTAAACAGTGAAGCAACTATAATAAAATAATTAAAATAAGATTTGAAATAAAAGAGTTATGCTTTGCTTTCCAAATTTTTGGTAGTACTTGTTTCAAGGACATTTGTCCCCATCCTCAGCTACTTGTCAACTGGAAAATCCTACTTCTTAAAATCCTGATGGGGATTTTACAAACTTCTTGATCAGGTCCTTATCTTCTGGTATCTTGAAATTCATCAGTCTATTTTCAAATTTCTTTATGTAAATCTTCTCCTAAATATCCAATTCTTTTGGCATATTCACTGATTTTAACAATTTTGTTTCCCCATAGTTTATGTGGTTCTTGTCCCAAGAATGAGTTGCTACCACTGATTTCTCTATCGGACAGTATTTAAGATTTCGCATGTGTTTTCTTCTCTTAATCTAGTGTCAATATTTCTTTTTGTTTTTCCTACAAATATCTAGCTGCAGTTTGTACAATTTATCTGGTAGATAGCTGATTTGTTCCCAGGAGGCATGTTGTCAATGTGTTCAGATTTTATTAAGTTTTTTTAAGCTGAATTGGTTGTGTGAAACCAAAGTTTTTTTTTAAATGTTGGTGTTGTCCAAGGGTGGTAAGTGAATCTCTTCAATTCAAAGTGAAGTTATTGCTCTTATTTCTTTCTGATTACAGAATTTTGCTGTTTTCTTAGCTATAGCTTTTCCAACAAAACCATTAATTTCTGCAGCTTCTTGCACATGTGGTTGTATTCCTCTTCTAGTAGTCTGTTCACTAATGTATGGGACAGGCTATTGATGATAGCATGTTTATGAAGTCAGGGGTTCTGGCTATTTGCTTTGATGTGAGCAGGATTTCCAAATATTACAAATTCTAACTTGTCATCTGTTCTTTTGATCTTCAGGTCTAGACAATTTAGCATTCTATCTGTTTCAATATCAAATGTGACTGTAATAGAATTCTTTTGTAGATTTAGCAATTTAAGTGCATCTTCTATTTGTTTTTCAGTGACAACAGAAGAAACATCTTCCACATATCTACATTAGTTCTTGAAAATGTAGGGAAAAGAATTTGTTATGTGTGTTTCAAAGTGGTGCATGAAAAGGTTTAAGGGAATGGTGATAAGCGACTGCCCATCGCTAAGCCTGAATCTTGATGGTCTAGTTATCTTTGAAAGAAAATCATCTATGCATACTTGAGTTTTTTAAACTTTTCTATTGTGTCCTTCTCCAAGTTTATTTCTTCTAGCCAATTCTGTAGGTATGTCATTACTTTGTCTTTCAGTATGCTGCAGAACAAAGATTTTACATCAAAAGATACCAGTCTGTCTGTCTGTCTGTCTATCTCTCTGTTAACCATTTAGCCAAAAAGTAATTAGGGGTATTTATATTTCTGATGATAGGTCGATTTTGGTTTCCAGGTTTATGATTTTTGGTAGGCAATATATTCGTCCTAAAGTGGGATTATGCAACTTCCCTTCAAAAATCCATCCACTGCTCTTATAGGCTACTTCTCTTTAATGGGTTAGGATCTAATTTCTTGAAATCTCTGCCATCTAGTAACTCTTCCATTCTTTATGTATAGTCCTCCTAAATCAGTGAATATGCCAAAAGAACTGGATATTTGAAAGAAGATTTATATAAAGAAATTCTGATAGCATACTGATAAATTTCGAGATACCAGAAGATGAGAGCCTGATCAAGAACTTTGTCAGCCTCCACCAAGTGCACATCAGGATTTTCATAAGCAGGATTTGACAGTTGACAAGTCGCTGAGGATGGGGACAAAGGTCCTTGAAACTTGTACCACCAGAGAGTTGGTAAGTGAAGCATTAAGTGTTTTAGTTCAACTCTTATTATAATTATTTTTAAAAAGTTACAAGGAGAGAATATATGACAAGCGAAGACAAGATGAGAGGAGAAATCAAGTGATGAGTCGTTAAGGGAGGAGGTGAGAAGGTGGAAAGGATTAGGAAGAAAGCAAAGGTGATAGAAAAGGAGATGACAAGAGAAAGGAGACGTGATGACACAGGCTGACAGGAAGTGAGTACCAAGAAGGATACTAGACAAGGCAAGGCAAGTGGAGAAGACACAATTGAGACCCGAGAAGAGAATACAAGAGAGGAGTTGACATAAAATCATTTAAAAGTGAGTTCAGCGGGCGAAGCTTAGGGGGCAACTTGATCTTCCTTTTTCCTGTTCTACTGTTTTCTAAGGGGTACGCCGTAGCGTAGTGGTTGAGGCGCTGCACTACAAACCGGGAGGTTGCGGGTTCGATCCCCGATGAGGTCGTTGGAGTTTTTCAATTGGCCTAATCCTTCTGGTGGCACTATGGCCCTGGGGTCGACTCAGCCTCTAACAGAAATGAGTACCAGGAGCAATCCTGGGGGTAAAGGCGGCCGGTGCGTAAGGCTGACAACCTTACCACCTTCATGTGCCGATGTCTAAAAATCTGGGAGCCTCAACCTCCTGAAACCCTCTGGGCCTCCATAGCCTGTAATAGGGAACACTTTACTTTTACTGTTTTCTAAAGTAGGCCTACTTTTAAGTTAGTGGAAATCTGAAGTAACACAATGTTATTAAACTTCACTCTGAGAGTTCCATCACAACTTTATTAAATTACTTGCTTTATTTCTGACAAAAATGTACATTAATTTGTTGAAATCTGCCCAAGAATTTTAGTGGAATAATACAGTGCGCCTGAGAACATTCTCCGCAGTTGCTGTTTGCTGGAGAGAGGGCTAGCTGCAGCAGTTACGTTGGCAACAAGAGCTTTTATAAAAACAAACTGCCAGCTGTGTATGCAGGCAGGCAGAGGTCATTGTCATTTTATCAATGGGTGCACTTCCAGCACCTGCTATGATCGGCTATGGTGAGTACCAACTTAACTGCTGCAGCTAGCTGCCTCTCCAACAAGTAGCCGCTGCGGAGAATATTCTCGGACGCACTGTATAAGCAGCAGTGTAGACATAAATGACCCCTGTATAATGCATTCTAGAAACTCTGTTATCCACCAGATCCTTGAGGAGTGAAATGGGAAAAACACTGAATGACACATATTTCAGACTCAATGGCAGAAGCGTAAAAAATTTAAAAATGTATCCTGACTAGTTGCAAACAAAATTATATTGGATGTGAAGCAAGTTCATCTCCCACAAAACAAGCTGAAGACACGAAATTATACAAGTTTAAAGTCCAAGGCAGCCTCCAGTTAAGTCACCATTAATATCAGACAGTGAAAGTAAAAGACTTGAGTCTATATAACCTCATGTTAGGTAGAATAATTTTTTCTATAAAAAAGTTTGTGATTCAAGTTTCTAAAAACAACATGGATATTCCTTAGCAGAAGACAACGAGCCTATTTGTTTAACATGATTTGCTGATGACCAAGTGATTACAGCTCACAATACCAAATCTGCTATATGGGTCATTCTACAGAAAACCTGCATTTTAATGTCACAGGACAATATATTGGAAACTAGTTATAATATTTGCAATTTTTCAAAATCAGATATAAAAATACAATATTATCTATTAGTTAGTACTTTACTTTGGGGAATTTAAAAAAAAAAATTAGCTGTAAAAAGTTGTCCACAGAAGGTGATTTCTCACTTCCGTGGACTGTCACAACCCTCAGGTAGAGAACTTCCAAAGATCACAGATACTGTACTTCTTAACATTTTCACTTAAAAAGTATAGTATCTAGTCAGAAAATACTTCATTTGAGCATAATGATGAATGAAATTTTTTTTTTTTTTTTTTTCCCCACTGTCAATATTTTTCAACCTGAGTTCATGTCACAAGGTTTGCCATCACTTCTGTGGACACTCAAAAAATGCCTAAAATATTCACCAGTGTGTGCTAGTTACCTTTTTCTGAGAGTCAGCTGAAGAGGAAAGGCACCCATATTGCAGAGTGGAGTGTCTTTGTTCTTCTGGATTGGATTTTTTTCATGTATGTATCAAGTTTCTATTCACTTTTTGAATGTGGCATAGTTCATCCAGTCACTTCTGTGGTCTTTATTAAAGTTTAGTTTTTAAGTTAAAAAATAATGTTTAGTTCACATTACTTTTAGAACGTGATAATCTCAATAACCTGAAGAGCTTTTGTTTCTGACCTCACAATGCAAGGCAGTTTGCAAAGAAACATAACTTTTTATCACTTCCGTGGACATCACTTCTGTGGACATGTGGATTCCACGGAAGTGATAACTGTCCACAGAAGTGATTTGATTCATTATTTTTAAAATTACGCACTTGCTGTGGTGTATCCAGTTGACCACTAACATTAAATTTTATAACAACATGCTGAATAAAAAACTATTTATTAATATTTTAGTTCCTTACCAGTATTGTAACATTTTATCATAAACAGTTAAGTCTTATTCAATGAGTACACTATCATTAAATTGTCATTTTATTAATTAATATTCTACATTAGGCCTCTTTAGTGCCTCCTGATATAGGTCTACTCCTGCCCATCATAATTAATGGGATGGCTTGGGGTGGCTACTTACTATATTATATATTGAACGGTAGGTTACTTATTATTTTCAAAACAAATTATAGTATCATGTATTTGTAACAGCAGGGTTTAGAAGATTTCATGACTAATATCACTATAATATATATTATATTACCATGGACAAGTGTAATGTTCATTTTTAAAGCATAGATTAAAAATTGTTGATATTTGTACCAGAATGGCAAGAGTAAAGAAAAATGATTTGAGGAAGAGAAGGAAACGAAAAAAAAAGGAAGTATGAGAAGAGCTAGAGTAAAAATGTAACAGGATTCAGCGAAGCATGAAGAAGAGAAATGAAAAGATAGGGAGCGATACCAAAGGGGAAAAAAAGCAGGAAAGGAAACCTGTGTCACAGCTGACACACAAGGAGAGAAGGAAAGTTCGAAAAGAGTGGAGAAAACGGTCAACGAATTAAGACAGTTGAAAGAGCAAAATAATCATACTAGTTGATTTCACTGAGAGTCATACTCCACCTACCAGTCCAGAAATTCAAGAACCGATGCCAGGCTCCACTACTACTCCTGATTTCGTTCAGTCACACGATAAGAGCCCTTTACATTTACCAGTTATAATAATAATAAGTTTGAAACGCACACAGTGTGCATTGTTTATTCTTTTATTATTTCCGAAATGCTCTTCTCACATCATGCACAGGTCAGTATGTGATACCGTTCTCACTGTTGTCCACATAGATCACAGGTGCATTCAACGTCTGGGTCGTGAAACCTTTTCTTAGAACATATCTTGAAATGGAATCCATGTACAGCTAGACCAGTTACTGTATGCCTCATTTTAAATCTTGCCTCCGCCCACTCACGGTGTATCATGGCGTCTGTAGCAAAGAAATCGTTCCATATTTCTCTTTTCTTTCTTTCCCTTTCTTCCATTATGATCTTGTAACTTTCTGTGCATGGTAGTAATGGATGTAATCGGAGATCTTCCAAGAAGAACATTTCCCTGGCTAACTCATACACAAGCCTCAAGGGCGTATATTTCGATAGGCAGAGAGCTGTCTTCAAGAACCGTTTACCAGTTATAAAACTGAGGATCAAGTAGAAGAGAAAGGGGTGAGAAGATAGTAAAAATACAAGACAAGAGATTACTTGAAATTACAGAAAGGAAAAATGCGAAGCTTTGACAGCAGAACCATTGTTTAAAAAAGCAGAAGAAAGGTAAAGAAGCTTTTAAGTGGTGTAAAAAAACTTTCCAAAGTTGTGAGGAAAAAGCTAATTTATGCAGAAGTGTTACAATCACAGATTAAGTCAAAATACACACAATAAAAATCTGTAAAGGAAAAGAGAATATTGAAATTAATTACATGTGGAAAATTTTTGGAAAAATATTAGTGCCAAGGTTATTTTATGTCACCTCACAATGGAGAACTACGCTGTCAAATGGACAAACTTTGAGAAAAATGAAACTGAAAAAGATAAGAGAAGATGTGATAAGATTCTTAGAAAAAGATGAATCTAGCAGACGTTAACTGCAATAACTGTTCACTGAAAGAGACAAATTGTTTTCATTTCCTGACATGCCTGATAAAGATATGGTTCCTAAAGAGAACATTATAAAGAAACTGAAAACTCCAAACATGAACACCAGAGGATGTTATGTATTTGAGAAAGACCTGTATCTTTTTGTAAACCTTACTAATTTCTAAGTTTTTGTTTTATTTTTTAGTGACATCTTTTTTTATGACATCTTGTGTATGTTATACAAGTGGTTACTCTGTGGCAGTAAATTAATTTCTTGAATAATAAACCTAAATCTAATAAGTTCATTGAGTCCTATTTCCACTGATTGACACTATAATATAAAACTTAGATGGCAGTTCATGCTGAGGTAGTAACCTGAGGAAGGCCAGACGGAGTGGTTGAAACGTAGTTTAGAAGATTTAATTATCCACTGTAAGCAAAGTTTTTATCATCTAAGTTTTATATTATAAACCTAAATCTGTTTTACCTTTAGAAAAAATAGTGTCATAAGCATAATTTATAACAAAAGTCCATTATTATAACCAAAAGTCACTTCTGTGGACATGCAATCACTTCCGTGGACAGCATCTTTCTTTTAGATTTTTTTTTTAAAGAAAACCAAAAAGAGATGACCTATGTCACTTAAACCACAGGTTAAGTACTTCAAAACTAGTACTGTAAATATTTTTCTAGGACATATCTGATAAATTCGTTTTTTTATTATTCTTGCATCAAAACTGCAGGGTTTCTGTAGAATGACCCATATGTGTTATTTACACTACTATAAATACTACTCTCCATAAGCTAGGGCCACACGAGCTTGTTTTAATGTTGCGGTTCTGCGTGAAAACACAGCGTCGGAAAGTCTGCAGTCCTCATGGCCACACAAGCTTCTCCTCACGCTGAGAATGTTGTGTAAACAAACATGGTCTGTTGATTCCGGTTGTTGTTGCAGGTGTTGGGTGCGAGCAATATATGGACGAATCATCATTTTTGTAATGCAGTAGCCTACTCTCCCGTGCTCCTTTGAATTTACAGCAAAACGAAACCAAAAATAAGTAACTTTAAATGCTTCTCCCCCACATTTTTCAATGCTTATGTACCATTTTCTCAGAAACTGTTCAAGATAATTGCATGACACTTTTGATAACAAATAAATGAACATTTCCTTGGAACGGAACTTTGATGTAGCCATTTATTAATATTTGCATTAATAAGAGGACTGACTTTTAACACAAATTTTATATCGAACATTAGATTTCTTAAAAGTAAATAATGGAAAGTACTTTAAAAAGTGCCTGAATAGAAAGTTTTATGGATCCTTTAAAAGTAAGCAGGTTTTGATTAATTTTAATAATTTAATAAAATATTGGTCTTGTAAACCAAAATTAAGATGTCAAAGTCTCATAGTTACCCATTAAGTGGTTTCCATAGAAAAGGTATATAAGTGTGGCGATTAAATCTAAAATAAAGAAAATAAATAAAAATGCTAATGACACAAAAATGTATTTTTAAGTGGTATATTATTACCAGGGCAAGGCATTTAATTACCATAAAATAGTGGAAAAATGCAAAATAAAAAAATGCATTTATGACCTAAAAATAGTGAAAAATGACAAAATTTTTAACAATGACCAATAAATTTTCTATTAATACTTATATTTAGTTTTTTTAAGCAATGAATTGCTAAAAGCATTTTAACGGATGGCAGTGTGTTATATATGAATTTACAATATAAAACAAACTTACTAAAAAAAAAAAGTAAATGTGTACAACCTGGACACCCATAGCGAAAAAAATATCCTTTCTGAACTGGCGTGCCCATCTAATTGCCCCTAGAAAATATGTGCAATTTAGAAAGAAAGAAAAAATAATTCTTTATTGCTAGAAGACAAACTGATATGGTGTTTACAATAAACCTAAATTAAAATTAACTATGTATATTTGGCGGATATTCTCGAATAAAAACTATTGTCCGTTGCCTGAAACGATTTGTAGGCCTATATGGAAAAGCTCCTCTGTACCTCCACTGAAATATGACCAAAAAACGGCGAAAAAGACCTAAAAATGCCGAAAATGCAGAAAAAGACGTGAAAATGCACACAAAAAAAGACCTAAAAATTGCCAAAAAATAACCTATCTCTTGAAAATGACGAAAAGTGCAAAATAAAGCAAAAACTAACTGCCCTTATTTAATAAATTGTTTAATGATACACATTTATATATATTTGAGCTATCTTTTAACTTTCATATAAAAATGATGCAAAATCATCAATTGCCTTGCCCTAATAATATTACCATAGCATACCAAATGAGAGTAAAAATTTTCATAACTGTGACTGCAATACTTTAGGAGTATGAACTATATTCTAAAACCCTACGTCCCTCCTTAAAATTGGAAGAATAAATTATGAATAATTTTCCAAACAATGGGGGATATTCTAAAAAAAAAGAGTATGAATTTCTTACTGGCAGATTTCAAGTTTGCACTTGCAGTCGTATGCATAAACAGCCTGAGGACTCCCCCACCCACTGCGCCCACGTGACATGACGCTCTTTGTACTCTGTCGCTTAGTGCCCGCTTTAATTCCGCATGCTATAAGACTGAGCGGCGGGAGTATTAAGTAGGAGATTTGTGAGCTACCAAAACGGCACACTCACTTCACTCACAGCATGCTTCTAGGGTGATTCGCGCGGAATATATGGACATTCCAGAAAGAATGAAAACTACAAATTTTTAGTTTTAATCCCTCTGTCAGTACTAGGTACTAGGGGTCTTTCGATTTTGTTTAAATTTTGTAATTGAGGTGCTTATGCTAAGAGCTAAACTTTTATTTGAAATATTTTTTCGAAAAAATTCTCTGACGGGTAGTTACAAGGCAGGCATCGTTCATAGAAACTCAATCTTGTCTGGTGAACGGTAGAGCTTTGCATCAGGCTAATACAACTGAATACCTATTCTCTGCAACACGGCCTCTTAATCTATATTAGAATTTGAAGAAAGGTGTACTGCCACGCCTATGTTATACAAAAGTATTTGAGTGCATTTATTAAGATTTTATTTGGATTGTGTATCCTTCAGGGATGCGACATGGGGTACGGCAACGACTTTTTTTCATTTTTACAAGCACTTTATTTGACGAAAATTTAATTTTTCTTAATTTTCTCGAAATAGGTTTAACAATTTTATAGGCTTATTATGTAGGCCTACTATATTTTTTTATAATAAGTACTATTTGAAAAACTTCTCCCAAGAAATTCTCTGAAGGCTAGTTATAAGCCATTCATTTTATACAATATAGACTTGGATTTTTTGGTCTTGCCTCGAGAATAATGCGACTTGGAAACGAGGATGATACAAGTGAATGCGCACTACTGCAATTCAGCCGTGTACTCTACACTGGAATAGTCTATATTAAGAGTAGAGGGAGTTATATGAATGTTTCATATCACATTTTTAAAATACTAATTATATTAAATGTTGTAATTATGTTATAGTGAATTTTCATTAAACTAATTTAATCCTAAAATATTATGGATTATGTGATCCTGTCCTTCCATTGCGGTATCTGATATGATGATGTATTATAAATGACCATTCTATGAAGTCCATCCTTTGTTAAACTTCAGAGAGACCAGATAGAATTGTCTTCCTCTTCATAACGCTGATCTGGCATCTCCCACTGCGAGAGGACCCTTGTTTATTTTCGTAAGTTTGTTTATGCAGGTGCATGTTTATGTGGGTTGGGTGAGCATAAAGTGATAGCCGGTGAGTCAGAACTTTCTGTCGTCCCGATGTTTTATAGCATACAAATTGTGAGTGACTACACTTCTCACCAAGAAGTGCTCATACTTTATGCTTACTTTTTTAGAATATCCCCCATTGTACTTAAAACAATATTTCACTTAACGATATTAGTTTCGTTTTCATTATCCATCTCTTCCCAGTTTTCTCGGACAACTACTGCAGTTATTGATATCCCGGTTTTTCAAATCATGAACCCGGATATCATACAAACAATGGTGTTTCTGTACTTCCAGTATAATTAATTCACTATCTAAATGTTCCATTGTTATTAAGATTGATATTTGAAATGATGGCGAGAACACAACTGCAACAGCTGCTTGAAAGGATGCACGTGTGGCCACTCAAGTCAGCATGAAAACCAACAAACAAATGGACCCCAGCTCATTCTCTGAGCGGGCAACTTTGAAGATGCAGCAAAATGACCCCTTTTTTGCGATGAATCACTCCCATGTGGCCCGTCTCACATCTCTCAATGTAATTTACATATTTTGCTTGTTTTCCTGCAGAGCCGCAGCGAGGAAACAAGCCCGTGTGGCCTTAGCCATAGGCTTGGGCTACAGTTGTACAGCATGATTTGCACTTAGGATCAGACAATGTAATTCCATCCATATCACCTATCAATATATTAAATATTTTGGTTGCACGTGTAATAAAGACCTCTTTAGTAGAGAATTTATAAAACCTTTCAGTCAAAATCTTGAAAATCTACAACCTCCTCTTAAAAAACCAAATCTAAAACTGAATATTATCAACCAGTATATATTTCCATCTTGAATCTATCCTGTACCAACAGCAACATTAATAAAGTCCCATTGTATGTTCTTGAAGGCCCTGATGTAAATACTTGATGGACATCTGAAGACATTGGAATGATAATTCTTTCACTCTGGCCGTGTGAAGCCTATGATGGAAAGGTGAAATCAGACTGAAAAATGCAATGCCACAGCCGGGTGCTATACTGGGATATGTGAGTCGGTTGGAGATTTTACTGTTGTACTGGCTTGTTGCCATGATAGCTCAGTTGGTAAGAGCAGCAACATGGAGAGCCGAAGATCTTGGTTCAAATCACGGCTGTGGTATTGAATGTTTCAGTCTGACTTCACCTTTCCATCTTAGCCTACACAGGGCCAGAGTGAAATAATTATCATTCCACTGTGATATACTAGTGGTTTACTTGAGTTGAAACAACAAGGGATGTGAAGAATGTAATAATGGATAAGTGGCAAACCAGATGGCAAGAAAGCAAAACAGGACATAGGACTTACGATATTTTCATGAACGTAAACGAAAGATTAGAACTGCAACATCTACAACCGTCCCAAGGTTTGATCCACTATCTGACGTGGCATGGACCCTATATGGTTTACTTAAAGGAAAAGGGTATTGCAGACTGTAACGCTTGCTTGTGTGGGGGAATAGGTACTCCTGAGCATGTGGTTTGGGAATGCCAAAACACTGCTCAGTTGAGGGAGCCCTTTCAGAGACTACTACAAGGGGAAGGGAGGCAAATAGGGAACATAATAAGAGACGCCTACTTGTGCCAAGTTGTTGGATGAAGCAGCAAATAGAGTTTCCCAGAAAGCAAAAGAAGACTACGTAAATAGCAGACTCAGATGAAGGCAATAAGACATATGATATGACACACAAGGACACATGATAACATAAGACAAATTATAAATAAAAGACAAAAAACACCCAGATATGACTTCGTGGTGCCAGGATGACCTACCGGTCGACGCCGACGCCTGAGGTCTGGCTTTCAGAATAAGGATTCCGGTAACGGCTGGTTGATGTTGAGATGGTAGTGAGGACGCGGGAGTGTACTGAATCTGTGAAGGTGTGATATGCTTAGGCGCGACCTCCCACTCATCACAAATCCACAAAAACCTCGGATTCGACACGTATTGTAATTAGTGTAGTTAGTATATGATTAAGTTATCATGTTTTGTTTTTTCTCCTTAATTTGTTTATTTTATTTTATTTTATTTTTTCTTACCTCTCTTTTCTTTATATATATTCTTTAGATTAAGTTATAAACAGTTTATATAACCCATGTAATTATAAATTAATAAGTTGTAAATTGTAAAGTGCATGTAGAGGCCTCTGATAGGAATCCAGGACAGGGGCTGATAAGTATTAAAGTATTAAATAAATAAATAAATAAATAAATAGTGGTTTACTATGAAGCTTCAGACTTAGCACTTATAAGTTTGTAAGTCGCCAATGGGTTGGTATTTCATATTGAGAACGCCTGGTGGTTAACCGGGATATGTGAGTCAATTGGAGAATTGAATGTTGTACCAGCATGTTGACATGGTAGCTCAGTTGGTAAGAGCAGGGAGAGCTGAAGATCCTGGTTCAAATCCCGGCTATGGCATTGAATTTTTCAGTCTGACTTCACCTTTCCATCTAAAGGCAGACATTACTGGGCTTCCTAGTGCAATGCCATATTCACTGAGGAAAATAAGAGGACTCGGGTTAATCAATTGCAGCTCCTCTGCAGCACACGGATTATTAAACTGTTAAGACCCTTGCTTTATACAGATATTTAGCTCTGAGGAAGAAATTAAAGTTTGTCTAAACAGGTTGAATACCACAGAAGAAATTCATGCTGTATGTAAAAATGCAAGACAGTTTCATAAGCATTTATGACTACTGTCTTACAGTCTCTAAAACGGCAGGGAATTGCAGTGGTAACCTAACACCTGGAATGGACATCTGTATTGCAATTAAATATAAACTATGCCAATCTCAACGATGTTCCTGAAAATAAAGGAGGAAAGAAAGGAGAAGATGTGTAAAGGAACAGAAACACCGAGTCGTGTACTTGGATCTCGCCCTTTCAATTCCCTCATCAACCAGAAGCATCACAGAGTTACACATGCAACTCTCTGTAAGGAGGATACGAATGTTACAAACAGGTCCATGCCTTAGATTCTGAATGAAAACATTGTTTAGCAGACATTGTAGGATCATCTAAAGCCTATATACTAGATCCAACAATACGTTTTAAGACCAAAGAAACAGATCAAGAGTATAAAGCAGATGAGAAAAAGACCATGTATACAAGGTGTATCGTGTATCTCAAGGAAAAATATCAAGATCGGTACAAACATCGTACCTTTGTTGTACGTGGTTTATTGTATGGTGCTTGGGGTACTGTTTGTAAGGATGTTGCACATTTCTTTGTAGCCTTGGCATGGGGGGGGGGGGGAGTCACTTGTGTTCTCTTGATGAGGGCATGCAACATCACATATACAAGAACTCTTAATTGATTTGTTTCTACAATGAAATAAAACATATCTAGGCCTATATAATAATCCTTAAGGATTGATGGGGAAGCTGTGTCCAGAAGGCAACTTAACAATTAACCAAACAGCACCATTTATTGCCAATAAATGTTTTCTTCTTCTCTTGATGAATCAAAATATTACATGTCTTCTTGTTCAATATTTGTCATCCTTTATGAACAATGCTCTCTGTTTTATTGGAATGAATCTGGTGATCCTACACAATCTAGCAAAACACTAGACTCTATGTAAGGGGATGATTCTTATCAAGTAAAGCAAGGTTCAAGTTCACAGTTATAACACTTCCCCCTGCTACTTCACTACAGGCTACCCTCAAAGGTCTAGAAGCAATACTGACAGTGTCCAGTGCCTTGTGCCGTGTTGAATAGTTGCACCTGCTGTGTTAGTGTATAATAACAATATGTCCTTTTTCTAGAAATGCAGAAAGTATTTTGAAATAAAACATACATATTATTTTAATAACATTAAGGAAGAAATTAAGTGTCAACTGAAATTAGGAAATGCTCATTTTTATGCAATGCAAAAGTTTCTACCTTCTCATCTTCTGTCCACAAATCTAAAAATAAAAATTTATAAGAAAATAATTATCGTGCCGGTTGTATTATATGGATGTCAGATATGGACACTTACCCTTTAGGAAGAACATAATCTGGGAGTGTTAAAAAATAGAGTGCTTAGGAAAATATTCAGACCGAAGAGAGATGAAAACGGGAACTGGAGGAAACTGCATAAAGAAGGGCTTCATAATTTTCACTCTTCACCGAATATAGTAAGGGTATTTGAATCATGGAGGATGAAATATTGACTAGGAGACCCGAAGGGAAGAGACCACTTGGAAGACCAAGACATAGTTGGGAGAACAATATTAGAATACTTATGATTAGGGTTCGGATGTTTGTGACATGTCATATTTTATCCTGACCTCCATTCTCAGCGCAAACATAAAATAAACATGAATTGCACATTTGTTATCCTAATAGGACCGTTTTTATTTTGCATATGAAGTCATATTTTGATCATTTTCATGGTCTTGATCATTTTTCGTTCATATTTGTAATTTAACATCATATTTCAGTTATAAATTCGATAAAAGAGCACAATTGTGCAGTATGTGCACTAAATTGAACACTTAATTTTGTTTTCTGAAAAAGAGTCAGGAATATTTTGGTTTTACTGTAACTGAAATGTGAAGTGTCAGCAACAAGTAATACCACAATTACCTCTTCCTCCTTGTTGTTCACAACTTCCAATAGACATGTTTTAAAAATATTTTCTGTTCACATTTGCAGTGGTATCTGGAAATATTAACAGATTAGAAGTTCTTTACAAGTAAAACTGTAAAACACCTGTAAAATTGTTAAAAAGAGATTATCCTAATGAATTCATGTGTTGTAAGCATTTAGTGTCATTAAACGTTTTAAATTGGAGCATTTATGTTTTGAAAATATGTTATTTTATTAGGTCATATTTAGGATTTTTGGGTCATATCTAGTCATTTTTAAGGTCATATTTACAGTCATATTTTTCACATTTTTAGGTCATAAACATCCGAACCCTACTTATGATGGTCTCTCAGGATTCCAACCAGGTGAAAATGTTCATGATGTTTGGGAGATGGCTGCAGAGAGTAGCAGCTGAAAGCTTGGACATCATGAGCATTTTCACCAGGGTTGTAAAAAAGCCGGCTAAAATTGAAAAAGACCTGACCAGTGGTTTTTTTCAATTTTAGCCGGTTAAAATCATGATTTTAGCCGGCTAAAATCAATTTTTCCTGGTTGGGGGAGGTGGGAGCGGGTTGAAATTTTGAAAAAAATATATTTAGGGCCCTATGGGGTTTAGAGGGAAACTTAGTATGCATAAATTAGACACCAATGATTCAGTGGTTGTGGGGGTGAGGGTGGAAATTAAAAATTTTTAAAACCATGTTTGTGGGGTATCGTTGAAAAGCTCTTGATGAGTAATCTCTAAATCAACAACTAGTTTCTCAACAGCGCTCATATAAGGAGAGATTTGAATTTTTGAAAGTCAAAAACACTTTAAAATATACCTCAGCCAATAGGCATGCTGAAATGAATTCATGAGGACCAACTGAGGCTAAAATTACCAATGAAATAAAGTTTGAAATATTAAAAATAATAGTTAAATATCTTTAGAACAATAATCCTTGGCCAAATTAAAAATGAAATAATAAAAGATATCAATTAATACATAATTAACAACTCTCTTTTTATAAAAAAATATTTCAGTTTTTATTCTACACTTACCCCAATAAATTCATAAAAAGCACTATGAAATCTACCTCAGCCTGTGCCCTGTAGGCCTACCTAAAGGGATTTTTTATACTTATTTCTCCATCAATTACACAAATCTGAAGCGTAATCACCTATCGCTGGAATTTTGTCAAGCCATAGAATCTTTACATCGTATGCCAGCCAGTTCTGCATCAATCGAAAGAGTATTTTCTTCATTTGGGTTAATACAAACAAAATTGAGAAACAGACTAGGCAATGAAAAAGCCCAGAAGCTTGTATACATCAACAGGCAGAATAAAGCAAATATGCAAGAGTCTTATGATGAATGGTGAATTTACCATATTTACTTGAATATAACGTGCCCTATTTTTGTCCATTTGTAGATTTCAATACTGAGGTGCGCGTTAAATTCTAGTACAAATCCGTTTCATAGGTCGGAGGTAATATTGATCTACATAACAAGGCACTGCTATAATTCTCGACTTCGTTCATTTTATCGTTAGCCTACACCATATGAAATTTAATTTCTGAAACATAATGAAAAAATAGTTTTTGTCAGTTCTATAGTGCAAATGTGGAATATTGTGCATTGTCGATTTTAAACTCATTTAAGAGTGGTATCAGCTTTTATTGTGAAACATGCATTTAACATTTTGTTTGTCCATTTAGCAATAAAAATAAGCACCTCCGAGGATTCCAGTGATGAACACATTAGTGAATATTGATGAGCCATGCCTATAGGTCTACTTGTAGGCCTAAAACTGGCAGTTAACTGTAAATGTTTATGTGTTGGTTCATTATTCTATAAATACTAAGACAAAATTCCAAATAAAATATCCTATTGATGCGCATTACATTCGCTAACAAACTCTTTTTTTTATGATTTCAAGTTTCAAAATCAGAGTGCGCATTAAATTTGAGGGTGCATTATATTGGAGTAAATACGGTAATTAACTATTGCTGGGAATTACACAGTGAAGTGGTACAGTGAGTCCCACGCAAGAGTTGGCCAATGACGTGGGATTCTGCGAAG
Source organism: Ectobius pallidus (assembly GCA_964059195.1). Classification (NCBI taxonomy): domain Eukaryota; kingdom Metazoa; phylum Arthropoda; class Insecta; order Blattodea; family Ectobiidae; genus Ectobius; species Ectobius pallidus. The sequence continues at coordinate 9,607,684 of CAXKWD010000013.1, forward strand.
CGGCGGGCACAGCTCCAACTCCCGAGCGATCGGGTGAAATATCTACGCAAATAAAGCCGCGATTGGTGTAATGATTCAGGTTCTCATATTTACAGTTAAAATTACAATGAAAATAACCACATCCCTCATCACAAGAGCTGCTGGAAATGTTCTTCTCTTGCATCCACACAATACTGGCACCTTTTCAGGAAATTTTCTTTCACACGCATAATTTCAGCTTCCGAGACAGAGTTAATTTCTCTTGTGATATTGTTTTTAAGTTCTTCTAACAGCATGTGACTATTATTTATGGGGAAACTTCAAAAATAAAGTGTATATGTCAATTTCCCATACATTAGAAGAACTTGAAGACAATATCACAAGAAAAATTAACTCTATTTCAGAAGCTGAACTTAATGCGCGTAAAAGAAAATTTCCTAAAATGGTGCCAGTATTGTGTGGATGCAAGAGCAGAACATTTTTAACATCTCTTGTGATGAGTTACATGGTTATTTTCATTGTAATTTTAACTGTAAACATAAGAATCTGAATCGTTACACTGTTAGCGGCTTTATTTGCGTTGATATTTCACCCGATCGTTCAGGAATTAGAGCTGTGGCTGCCGTGACGCAGAAACCTGCACAATAGGCCAACTCTAATGTGAAACGCACTGTGGGAATTGTGGAGGATAATTGGAGTTAGCACAGAATAGGGTTGAATGGTGGACTACTCATGTAAGCGCAACAATGAACTTTTGGGGTTCCAAAATATAAACAATATTCCTTTAGCTTGCTTAGGAATTGTCTATTGCCATTGAGAAAGCAAATACTTTTTCCAAATAAAAATGGTCATTAATGACACATCAGAAGAATACACTAACTCTGGGATTATCGAACAATAAGTGATCCTCATTAGGAAGGGACTCAATGTGAAACCTTACTGCAAAGACAAGCCGGAGTCAGACAAGGCTTTCATGTTATCCACCCTGTATGCCATACCAATTTAATAAAGCATAGAACAATTATGATCCCTTGTACCAAGACCCTATTACAAGGTTTTTATGTCCTTCACTGGGCTATGACAACTTATCCACTGAAAGACAAAAAAGCAACCATAATGTAGGTCTATTCACGCTCTTTGTACAAGCTTTAACATCTACTTGCTTCAGCGGGCCACTGCAAGTTACTCACTGAAGAGCTTGAAAGCCTACATGTGTTCCCTTGTGCCATGTTCTTATTACAAAGTTACCATATTTCAGCTGACCACAAAATGTTATCTGTCTATTCATATTTTTGACTTGACTGTGTTTATCAGCTTCGAAACTGTAAGAGATTTAAGAAAAGAAAAATTCATGTTGAAGTAGAAAGAAAGAAATGATCTGATAGTGAAAATTTCATTCATTGTAGATTGGCTCACATTTTACGTAACAGATTCACTCTGCACTGTGCAGAAGTACCCCTACAAATTCCAGCAATTTACAGTAGAACCTTGATTTTATGTCTTCCTATTAACCGATAGGTGGATTATCCAACTCTGGCTCAAACTTTAATATTATTTATTTTTCATACAGTATTTTACTTTATTCAATAGTTTATTTTTTGAAGAGGAAAATATAAACAACTGAACACGATAATAGTGTACATATTTATTTTAGAATAGTGCCGTTATGGGATTTGCAGTGACCTAGTGGTTGAGGCACTACGCTAATAATGGAAGGTCGCAGGTTCGATCCCCAATGAGGCAGTCTTCTGTTGTTACTATGGCCTTGGGGTCGACTCAGCCGCTAACAGAAATGAGTACCAGGCTCAATCCTGAGATAAAGGCAGCCAATGCTTAAGGCCGAAACCTTACCACCTTCATGTGCCAAATGTCTAAAATCTGGAAGCCCCAACCTCCTGGAACCCTTAGGGCCTCCATGGCCTGTATAGGGAACACTTCGCTTTTACCTGAAGCCATTGTCTGCTTTCAAAGAAATTCCAATTCCTTGGTATTGTAGAGAGGGTGTTCTTCTGAACTTGCAAAATGAACCACTCACTTTCTAAGTAACAACCCTCAGAGATTCCATACAATTATAGCAAACCTATGTAGACCCACTTTAAATTTTTAGTTCCTATCTTGTATGTTCGAGTTAAAGTGCTTACACTATAACTTTTGTAACGGGAGTGAAGAGAAACCATGATGTCTTATATATTTAAAGAAAGAAAAAAAAATGCAAATAATCGAGCGGTTTAAGCATGGGGAAAACTGTAGTTCATTTTGCATCAGAATTTTAAGTTGGCTCAACAACTGTGTGTGATTTAATAGTAAATCAATTTTGTTGTGTAGTACAGTGTGCAACATGTCCCAGCACAGCAGGAGCTGTGAGTACTACATTTTACTCAGGCGGGAATACTACTCCCATTCCTCAGAGCTGAATTGCTTTTGTCGGTTCTTAATAAATATAAACAAGGTAAAAGTCCCCACACTTTTTACTTAAACAATAATAATGAATATGAACTGCATTACTGACTAATTGCATGATTACAGAATGATCTGCTGCTGTGTACGGCTAACAAATTCAAAGGGGTAACATAGAATTACAAGAATTAAGAGTGGAAGTGAGATTATTGACTGCTAAATTCCATATTATTGTGATACGGGTCAAAGGAAATATTGAAGTTGGGTGAAATACGCATATCATTATAATAGAGGTGTTTTATAAAGGAAGAACCTAAAACAAAGATTTGCAAAGGCGCCCAAATTTTATAAATGTAAGATTAAACCACTGTACTGTAAAATATTCAGAACTCTGGTGCTTTTAACCTCTGCATGTACTGTTGTAAAAGGTGTACAGAAAAATTAAATGTTAAATGCAGCATTTTATAAAAGTAAGCATATTATTGTTATTTGGTCTGGAATGCTAAAATGAAAACTCGTTTGCATATTCAAGAGCAGCATAATATGCAATTAGACCTATGTTGTTAAGTTCACCTCAAATTGTGATGTCGATTTGATTGTAAATAAATTATTTTAATCTCAGAAAATTAGTTTCCTGAGCAAATTGGCCGAGGCAGTAGGCTCTTGGACTCGCATTCGGGAGGTTTAAGTCCCGTCACCATTCAATTTTTGTTTCATGCTTTCCCCAGTCATAAAAGCCATTTTGATATTTACTTACTGTGACCCATCGTCACTATTTCATCTTATATCATAATCATCAAAATTCATCAGTTGATAATTATAATACTGGTATCATAATCATCAAAATTCAGCCAGTTGATACATATATAAATTAAGCTTAAAGCTTTCTTTCCATTTATTACATTTTCATTTCACAAACATTCTTGCAACATTACACTTATCAATTAATAATTTGCCAATGCTAACTGGCATACCGATACCACTTTTTTCTAACATTACATTCAAGTAAATCCACTTGAAACATTAATGGTTTCAAAAGCTACTGTCAGGAAGCTACCTCCATATAACATGACAATTAGCACGAATCCAAAAAGCCATCATCAATACAACCATGGTATGCATATGACACTTTGCTAAAAACCCAACGAAAGAAAGGGTAGTAACTATGCAACTCATAAGGACAGAAAAGACGGCAAATGGTCCAAATCGACTCCCAGAATTCAGACCTTCTGCAGGTGAATTGCGGTGTCCCTCAAGGATCCTTGTTGGGCCCACTACTTTTCCTTATTTACATCAACGACCTCCCGGCTTATCTACCGCTCTCCAAGAACATTCTTTATGCTGACGACACCAACATCCTAATTTCTGATATAGACAGCGCTCAGCTTCAAGCTAAAGCTAACAAAACTTTGGAAAATCTCCAGGTTTGGCTAAATTACAATAGACTGCACCGCAATATTTCCAAAACTAATTACATAAATTTTTGCCCTTTCTTCCTAGCAAACTTACAAATTATGTTTAATAATGTTTGCTTAAAAGAAGTTGTTTCCTCTAAATTCCTGGGTATTTGGGTTGACTCCAAGTCATCCTGGAATACACATATCTCCCACCTCGCTGAAAAAGTATGTAAAATCACTTATGCTTTGAGAATTTTAAGTAGATTCTGTAGTATTGAACTGCTCCGTACTCTTTATTTCGGCAATATCAACTCTGTAATTTCCTATGGCATCCCTTTCTGGGGAACCTCTCCCAATCTAACTCGGATATTCAAACTCCAGAAGAGGATTATCAAAATTATAATGCATGTTTCCAACCGCACGCATACCAAGCCTCTTTTCAAAAAATTAAATATTCTTCCTGTCCCTTGCATCTTCATTCTAGAGACTGTCTGCTTCATACATTCAAACAAACCGAAATTTCCAAAGAACTCCCATCACCATAACCACGACACGCGAGGAATTAATGATTTTCACCTCACATCCCACCGAACCTCCAGAAGTTTAAAATTCATCAATCACACGGGTCTAATTCTGTACAATAAACTTCCCCACTCTTTTAAGCACACCAGTCCAAAACTTTTCAAAACCAAAGTGAGAAATCTTCTTATGGAGCATGTTTTCTATAGTACTCAAGATTTCATCTCCGCCAATTTACTGACTCTATAAATTTATTTTTACTGGATAATAATTTATGGAGTAATTGGAGCTATGTGATTCCTCCTGATCTCTCCTCTTTCTCTTTTCCTCTCCATTTCTATAAGTCAAAATTGAATCACAAGTAAAATTCTAAATGTCCGTGTCTTATTGTACTCTGTATTATTTTGTTCTAATGTCTGCATTTTGTATGAGTGTGTACTGTATGTATATGTATAGGTATGTATAGGGATGTTTTGTTTAATATTTTTTTTAGTTCTTAAGTATGACGAAGCCTTTGGATTCTTGTAATCCCTAATGGTGAATAAATATTATTATTATTATTATTATAAAAGAACTGCATGAAATGTTCCAGGCTTTCAAGTTATCCTACCCACCACGCAGCTATTTCAGACATACTTGATAATACAATATAAATGAATAATAATAACATAAAGTAGGCTAATGTTACACTGCTCTAAAAGAAGATCTAGAATAATTACGAGCAGAAACTTGAAGCAAACAGATGAGACACAATTAACACAAGATGCACAACAGCTATCCTGGCACAGAGGCATGCACGTACTGCTAAATCTAGTAATAAAATTGTATGAAAAACGTGTCCCTGTTCAAGCTAAACATACAATATCGGTGAGATGAGGGAACTATCAATGGGCTCGTATCCAAACCTGTATCCTACAGGAAACTAGCTGCTTTTTTAAAATTGGAGGCTGCAATTTGGCCAGATAAAGCACCTTGCCAGTAGCACTGGGACATCCCTCACTAGCTAGATGGTGATGCAGCATGATCTAACTTACTGCTGCTTGCTCATACAGTAGGCTAGTTAGGGCTGCCCAACTAACGCTACACTAATTACCAACTCCCCTGTTGTTTTAGTACAAATCTCCATCCACTTTCTTACAGGATACAAGTTCTGTATGCAAAATTTTAAGGCACGTTTCGATATGAGCTTGTTAATAGTTCCCTTGTAACAAACCAAAAATATAGAAAACTCACACACAATAAGATGACAAAAATTAGCATTATAAATGTCTAAAAAATAAGTTAAATCTAGGATGGTTAGAAATGCTCGAGTTGGACATATGCACAAACTTGTTCATGGAAACGCACCACTGACTGACTTACGGTAGAGCAACTTACTGCCTGTTGTAATTTTTGCTTTCCAACAGCTATTTTCAGTTCAGAGACTGTAATTTATAGGTTAGAAAAGTTACGTATTTAATTTCATTTTCCCAGTGTTTCAGACACTTTCCAGAAATACAAAATAGGCCTACTGTACTGATTTTGAACTCTATTCTCTGAATAAACATAGTGCATTCCCTTTGTTTCCACACAGTCTTTATGCAGTTCCAAGTGCTTCCATGTGGAATTTTCAAGCATATCTTAATGCACATGTCATATATTCATAGGCCTATCACAGTTCCCATTGGTCCTTTATGCACAGGCTGGGCAAATGCATGCAATCAGAGTGCGAGGGAGTGATGTGTTCTACATAAAAAAGATGGTGTGTCCATTACAGACTTCTGTAGGTAGGTTTTATACTTATATAGAACAGAGGAATCATATATAAGGGTCCCCGTTACCATTTATAATTTTTCTTGTGTCAAGCAAAGGTTTGGGCGCTTCCAATGATACCAGACTGTTGCTGACCATGATGTATGTGGCCAATTTTCCCCATGCAATCTATATCTACCGGTACAGATAAGTACATCATGGCACACCTTGGCATCCCTGTTTATGGTGATCCTTACATTTATATCACAACAGATTCCTCTTCATTAATGAAGTTTTGATATGGGTGATTCTTCAAATACGGGAAAATTTGGAGTGTGTAAAATCCAAATTTTTTACTTTGTTTAAAAATCTAAAAAAAATTACTAAAATACTTCAGGGGTTACTTGATTATAATATGACACCAGCAGAGCTTAAATGTTTATATTTTTATTTATTTTAATTTCTTTATTTTTTAAAGCCATGTGAATGACATCCGTGTACATGTGGATGGCAAAAGGCCACATTAATGACTAACTTTGGCAACAATCTTCTTTTCTTTATGCGATTTCATATTTTTCTCAGCATACTTCAGTTGATTTTGCATCAAATTTGCAAATTTGTGTGCATAGTCCGGAATTAATGTAATTTTAACGAGACTGTGTTTTTATGGTTTTGGGGGAGGGGGGAATCAAGCAGAAATTCATTTAATCAGTTTTAAGATCTTAAGTACAGGTCACAGACACCGCAAACACAATAGTATCCTACATTTATCATCTACATGACTTCAGAGTCATCCACATACCCCTTCAAGAGACATGTGGATGACACAAAAATCAGGCATGTGGATGACAAAAAAGGAGTTTAAGTGGTCTCAGCAAGCCATTTCTAAACCTCTGTAGACTCAACTTCAGTCAGGTACTTTGAATTGGAAGGTTTATCATAGTGCATAATCAAAATTAATTAATATTCACTTTCTGCCTAATTTCTAGAAGCCATGTTAATGACGGGGAATAAAAACGTTTTCCTTGAAAATGATGCAAAGTCCTTTGTTAATCCCAAACTGTTTGTAAGCAAGCAAAATTCAACCTTACAATTCAACCACAAGCTGCCCTGTTGGCTTTCTAACACTGTTGCCAGTTATACAAATTTCTCATTTCTGCAGAAAAAATTCCATTCTTTTCAGCCATGTGGATGACCAAAAACCCTTGGGACATTCTTTATGTTCATTAGGTGGGGTGACAATTTTATTTCATTTTATTTTTTAGGGGTTAATATTCTTCACCCATTCATACTCATTGACAGGAAAAAAGTTGAAAAGGAAATAACATTTTGTTTTGTGGAAAAATGCATTAGAATATACAAAACCGAGGTTTGGGACAGGGCATGTGGATGACATTTCATTGAATTAAATTTGATTTTGGAATATCAGAATTTAAAGTTAGTGACATTTCAAAGTGATAGTTGTAGTATGGAAGTAGTAGAAACAAACTTTTATTTTAATTTTTTTTAAAAGTTGAATTTGAAGGGAAATATCACTCCGGAACACAAATTTTCCCGCATTTGAAGAATCACCCATATAGGCTAAAAGCCTATGGGTTGGTGGGACTATTCCATCAGCAATAAAAATAATGAATTTCAGAAACAGCCTATTTGGGATTAGTATAGCACTCTACTGGAATTCCACGCAAGGTGTTTAAAGCAGTTATATGTACCGTAGGTTGGGCACCAACACTCCCATTGACTGCCAATGATCTTGCATCTCATTGGCTTATCCTGCAAAGACTTATCCAGTGCTGCCGATAGTTTTATATAGGCCTATGCATGCTCTCTATCAAGTTATGTGGTTAGGTTCCCCCCGTTACTGTTTATAATAAATACCATAATCGGATCTCCCAGTGAAGGGGATCTGGTGGAAGTTTGGAAGGGGGATTCAGGAGTGCAGCATCTGGTGGGGTTTGGGGCAAAGTCCCAACAAAGAAAAACAGGGAAGGGATCCAGGGCTGATACAAAATTACTGCTCTCAAAGTACTCAGTAAAGGAGGTCTGGTAAAAACTAGAGAGGAGCCGCTCCTTGTAGGGACTAGGGGCAAAGCCCCAACACAGAAATACAGGAAGGGAATCTGGGGAAGGTATTAAGTTTTTGTACCCAGCAGTTACCTCGGTTGCGATAGCAAAAGAGCCAGCGAGACCACCTTTTTTTGCTGTTAGGTTTCCAGCATTGAACTATCTACACGTAACCGATTGCAGATTCCTGATCCTACAATAGAACATCAGCCAGGGCATGGAGATTTGTGATTTAAAGCAGTTCACAGTGTCATTTTAGGCTAATTTTGTGTCTATTTCATGATGTTACTCAGATTTATGCCCGAGTGCACTAACCTCGGTATTCAAAATACGGCGGTAAAGTTCCTTAGTTTACCCCGGTAAAGTCATACTTTTGTTGCACCATGCTCGGTTTCAACCTATACCACTGTATAATGTTTACCGGCCATGAAGGAGCTATAAAGTGAGAAAACCACGGTTTTCTTTCCAAGAAGGAGATCAGTGTAATGTATCATACTTTTGATGTCTAGTTCAAAAGCTATCTGAACATAATGAATAATGAGAGACAGGTGGGACCTAATTGAAGAATGAATGATGGTACTTATCTTTGCAAATACGTACTGTGCTGTAACATCGATTGAAATTACCTTCCTTTCTTACCTCAACCAAACCAGGTCCAGCCGTAACAAACTAATTTTCACGACTGGTACAGTATCTATGGTGCTTGAATTCCAAGTCAGACATATATACTCAACATAACATTCCATCTTATTCTTATGAACATTTATTACTGAACAATAAGGCAACAAATAAATGAAATATGGAAAACCAGTGGGGCTAGGTCTAATTTACAGTGAAGGGCTGCATGCATCACAATACAGCCTGTGTACCAGTATATAGGGTATTTAATCAATTAATCATACTTGCACGTACACGAACATAATTATAACAGCCCTTTCATGGCTGTGTACATGACTTTGCAACTAAAATTTCCACTAGTCAAATGGGAATAAAAGCAAGGCTATGTCGAACGCAGAACAGAGATTTCGTGATGTTGCTTCGCACACACGTGAGCATTATTCTTTATAATTGAAATGTACAAACTGTTAGAGGACTACATTAACCCAAATAATGAACAGAAACACTGTAAACATTGCACCTTATTGGTAGCCTACCAAGAATAGATAACTGAGTCACCGAGACTGGCAGACGTGCAGAGGGAGAGAGAGAGAGAGAGCGAAACTAGCAGCCATGAAAGAAACCAACACAAATTGCTCCGTGGAATGGCTTCATAGCAGAGTAACCGCGATACATTCGAGTGTTTGTAAACCGCGGTATTGTAGCAATGGTGCACAGATTTTCTTAGAATACCCCGACATTACCTTTACCCCAGTTACAAAACAGCTGAGGAAACCGGAGAATGGTGCACTTGGGCATTAGAATCATTGTAAAATATAAGGTGATTACTTAAATGGAATCTTTAGGTACTAAAGAATAATGTAAGATCAAATTAGGATGTTTACAGTGCTTTTAAAATCAAAATATCACAGACAGTAGAGTGCTATAGGTCTACTGTCCACATTCTCATTCACATTAGGGGAGAGTGGAGTAGTTTTGCCCAGGGGCAGTTTTGCTCAATATCAAATTTCTCTCTCTTGGTAATCATTGTATCATTCTTATGATATCACAGCTATTCCCATCAACCACCTCAACTTCCTGTGGAAATTTGGACCACTTAGCTCCATGTGGAGATTTTTTATGGAAGAAAATAATATTTACATAAAAAGTTATAAGTTTCCTATTTTTGTTTTACCAGGTAAACACATTTCATTTATACTCATCAATATGTTTTATGTCTACTGCCTAGTTGCACATTCCTTCAGCTTTCTTTCCATGTCAGACATGTGATTTAATAACCTCACTTGTGGAAAATAATGACCCACTTATTCCAAATTTGCATTGGGGCAGTTTTGCTCAGCCTACGTGGGGCACTTTTGCCCATTAACTAGAGTTTCTATTACCAGTATTAATTAACTTAATTTAGTAAAAATGAATTTAGGCACATCTACCCTATTTTAAAAAGTAATTTTGAAATTTTTTTATTCAGATGTTCTAAAAATGGGTTTGATATTATCGTGCTTTTATCTTGCATAATGCCTTCGCTGTCTAACATGGCATGTTGACAAGACAAGAATAAATTAGTATTCCCTGAGAACAAAGACTCAAGTTTTGTTAATACTGAGGACATTTTTTGCAAAGCTAAGTCAATCTACATTGGAAGGAAGACCTGAACAAGCCGTGGGAGTAATGACATTTTCTGTAAATTTCAAAAATTTTAATATAGAGCCAATCCATAGTGACGGGTGTGACATTTGGACAGATTTCATTACACTTATTTCTTTCTACCTCTGAACCATATTGCAGGAATGTCATCAAAGTTTTTTGTGTTAACATACCAACCCATTGGAAGTACAAAATATGATCTAATGTTTTTTTCAAGGCTGTATGCTTGAGCTGGAAAATATATTGTGCATGTGACGGGTGTGACCATAATTGGACAAAGGTTTTTTCTTATGTAGGTTTAATTGAAATTTCTGTGAATTGATTAGCTTCACTATATTTGTTTTATTTTTTCAAGTAAGAGGACTGATCAACATACTGAAATGCATAATTAGATTTTACAAAAATATTTACGTAGTTATTGAAAATTTACTTTATCAGTGTGACGGGTGTGACGTGACGGGTGTGACATGTCGGATGGGACAACATCAACTTATAACCGAGACTTAAACTAAACTAAACTCCGTCCCTGGAGGGACTTGGCCTACCACCCGACCGCTGCATCATCTACCGTAGGCAGATGGTAGGATTGGGGGGCATGTGGTCAGCATGCCGACACCCACGGCCATTAATGTTGGTTTTCATGACCGGAGACGCTACTTCTCTATCAAGTAGCTCCTCAATTTGAATCACGAGGCTGAATGTACCCCTACCAGACCTCCCTACCTCAGAAAAATTCGAGGTGGTACCGGGGATCTGTAATCTGCAACGCTAACCACACTTTGCACCTTCTGCCTCTGTACCATTTTGCATGAATTTCATGAAAATTTTTTGTGATAATCCTGGGGAATCCCAGCACATGATCTCAGCATAAAAAAGAATTCCCTTGTTAGTCTTTTTTCCACTCTGTCCATATTTTTAACAGGCTGGTGTAAAGTTGTGAAGTGAAATGTTCCTCCGGTACTAGTTAGGCAGTTTTCGTTGTCCTCTACTCTAAAATCCTGGACTACTTCACAAACTTTTACTGAATTGATGTGGATCTGGTTATTCTTGTCACCAGGACATTTTTGTTGTCTCTCATACAAAAATAATATTGTGTAGCTATATTTAGATTGGCTGATTGTTTTTCTATCTGTTCTCCTTCATTTGTTTCCATGTAGGCCTACTCATTTCATCGGCTGTTGGAGGTATTGTCTGTCTGAATTTCTTAGCAGTTCTAAGATACACAGTTACCAGTACAGAAATCAGGCACAAAATTAATTAGGCTATCACTCTCACTTCTTTATTGGGGTACAATGTCATGCTGCTGGTTAAGGCACTGTGCTACAAACCTGAGGGGCACAGGTTCAATTCCTGATGAGGTTTTTGAGATTTTTCAATTGGCCTAATTCTTCTGCTGGCACTATGGCCCTGAGGTCAACTCATCTTCTAACAGAAATGGCTACCAGAAGCAATTCTGGGGTAAAGGCAGCCAGTGCATAAGACTGACAACCTTACCACCTTCATGTGCTAAAAGTCTGAAATTGTTGGAGGTTGAACGTTTGAATCCTAAAAGCCTTCATGGCCTCTATAGGGATCACTAGATCTTTACCTCACTTCTTTACCACCATTAAAACATTTGTGACATTTCCACCGGTCATCCGTGTCATCCATAGCCAAAGCTGGTAGATCGTAGTTTCTTGGTCTTGCAAACTATGAAGTTCTGTTCTATGCCACGGAAGTCCAAGAAGTCCAAGAGCCATTTAAAAGATAGTAATAATGAAAACATATGATTTATTCAACATCTGCATGAAATGATCACTATACAAAAGCTGCAAAAGGCATTTTCCATAAGTGTCACACCCGTCACACAACATATGTCACACCCGTCACGCAACATGTGTCACACCCGTCACATCAAAATTAAGCCAAAATAGTAGGCATTTCAAAATTATATTTTAGGTGTGTCTTCTGTATTGAAATATCTTAACTTTTACCAAGTTTCCATTTTATACAATGATTACTTGGCTTTCTACCCAAACTATTACATGTTTTTTGTGACGGGTGTGACAAGGGTACCTTGAAAATTGATTTGATGAATATCTTCACTGAAACTCGTCTTAAAAATTTGTTTTATGATGACAAAATCTTCACTTATTTGTGCTTTGTGGGTGAAATTAAAAATTGCAGCAAATCTACTGATTCCATGAGTATAATGCAGTACTAGCCAACATGTTAAATTATAAATTTCAGTCAACGAAAAAAATACACATTTCAGCAGTTGTTATTATATAGATACCTTTAATTTAATAGAATTGTGAATCTATTTTAAAATTCTACAGTCTTTTACCTTTACTTTGATATATAACATGTCTATGTCACGTAAAAAAAAGATGTAACCACCTTTGTCCACTTTCACATGGATTGGCTCTATAGGCTATACTTAGGCCTATAAAAAAGCAGGGTTAAATAGATGTTAAGACTGTATTAAACGTTTATTTCAGTTTGAAGACAATTTTATCTGAGTTTGTGATGTTATTGGTTCCAATTTTCTCTTTAAATGTTAGTATGCCTATTTAGGCCACTTCTTTAGTCATTACAAATTATGATAGGCCTACTTTTTGTGTTTTAGCTCTGTACTGTAAATTAATTACATAATCATTACATGTCAACCTTTCATTTCCACATTAACTTGATTTGTATGCAGTGCTCAAATGTGCCCCATACACTGGGCAAAACTACCCCAGCTGGGGCAGTTTTGCCCAACTTGCAACGTGTAGGGAAAATAATTTTAAATTAAAAACAATCAATTACAAAGTAATAATAAAATTATGTTTATATACAAAACATATCAGTGTATAAGTAGCACATAAATACCTTCTCCTGAATATAATTAGGTTGAGAAAAAAAAATCACAAAGTTGAGAGAACACATTTTGGGCAAAACTGCCCCACTCTCCCCTACCCCATATAAACTTAGCCTAACACAAATTAAAACTTTTGGAAAAAGATGGTTTAAGTCTCCCCCTAAGCTCCACCCACTCAACTCACTAACAGGATATGAATGGAAAGGAGGGGTTTAGTAGCAATGCCATCTAGTAGCAAGAAGATGAAAATGGGGAAAAATTAAATAATTGTTTTTCTCCTTTCTTCTCTTTTTGTCTTCCTCTTTCCTCTCTTACACTTCTCCCTACCTACCTATTTGGGACCTATTCTTAATCGTAAATTTAAGCATCAAGTGGGATTTGAACATGGGTTGCTCATTTCGTAGCCAACAGCCTTAATCATACACCAATGAGTGATTGCTGCGCTGTGAAGCAAGAATTCATCTATTAAGTTTCGAGAGCTTAAACACATGAAATGAGAAATGGCGAATTTGGGTCCTGAGTAATGATAAGGTCTCTGGTGATTGTATTTCTGATTTGATACAATCGTTAGTTTCTTATTGTAGTAATTAGTGCATATGATTTGGTTCAAGGGTACAACAGTGAGATGCATTGCTGGCATTAAGGAGCTAAGCCATGTGGAAGTGGACAAAAGTGGTTACATTTTTTTTTTTACGTGACATAGACATGTTATATATCAAAGTAAAGGGAAAAGACTGTAGAATTTGAAAACAGATTCATAATTCTATTAAATTAAAGGTATCTATATAATAATAACTGCTGAAATGTGTATTATTTTCGTTGACTGAAATTTATAATTTAACATAGGGGCTACCCTAGTAGCACACTTCGTTGGCCTAACGGAGGGATTTGGTTGGCATGGTTGGGATATGTTGGGAAAAGGTTCGTTGTAATTTCCTCGGTTAGCCCAATGTACGTTTCCGTTGCGTCATGCGCTAAGTCCAACCGTTGGGGTTATGACGTTGGCCTAATGCGCGCTTGCCCTACCGTTGGGGTTATGATTGCTGGCCCAACAATAAATTTTGTTGTAATGTGATCGCATTTATGTTAAAATTAAAAAGTGTTGAAATAACATTATAAGCGTTAAATTTTCATTTCCTATAAAATAAAACAGTTTTAATTCATTAATTATTCGAGCTCTTTGTGCGCGTTACATGCTAAAAATTTACTTCTCCACCTCTTCCTGCCAGTCTTCGGCAATTTCCGGCGTAGTTCGGGTCATCACGAAGACGATGAAGATACAAGTCATACAACACTTATTCGCCATCTTGATATGTTGAAGAATCCGAATGGTGTTTTTACTTCTATTAATATTAGGGCTCTTTATTTGTTCTCTGAAAATAACGTTATCATATATTCACATCAAATATTCAAAATACGAGATGTATATCCTTCTTACTATTTATCATGTATTACACATCTCTGTAGTAAATAGGCTAGAAGAATTCTCGATTTTTATTTCAACGATCACTAATAGCGTAGTGGTTAAAGCGATAGACTATAACGCTAGCGGTTCCGAGATCGAATCCCCATATGTGCGAATTTTATACGATAGGAATAGGTAGGTAGGGTGAAGGAGAGAAGGGAGTTAATAGGGAAAAGAGGAGAAAAGGGATGAAACGGAAAATAAAAAATTAAATTTTGTGTGCTTCTAGTATAGCCGCCAGATGTCTCTGCGCTGCGCTGCGTAGTAGTTCCACCATTACCTAATAGATGTCTCTCAACTGTTGGGATTTTGTTGTATATTGGTTGGCTACAGTTGGCAATTGGTTGGATAAAACGCTCCTTGGCAACAGAACCCCGACGGACATTCATAACCGTTGACCAACGAAACATGGCGATCATTCCCCAACATTGGCCCAACGATCTGTGCTACTAGGGTAGTACCGTACTGCATTTGGTGGTATAAATAAGACCAAGCCGCGGCTCAAAACTCACTAATTCATAGCAGCTGCTTGGTTTGGTATAAATAAAACGCGGCTTCCTCAGCCACCTGCCTAGCCGTTGCTCAACGACCTTGACAGCTCAGCCGCTGCTTAGGATTTGGTATAAATAAAACTAAGCCGCGGCTCTCTGTTGGTAGCAGCGGCTTGCTTTTTTCTGAGGTACCTCATTTGCGGACTCAGCTTGCTCAAGTGAAGTTTTTAATCGTATTGGCGGGGTTCATGGGGGTGATTTTTTAACCAATATGAGTAATTTATAAGGAACGTATGGATTATGATGTGCACAGATGTAAAGAACCGGTTCTACAATAAAATTGTAAAACATGTGTAACTTAACTTTGTTACTTTTCTTTATTATTATAATAATAATAATCATGAAATAATACATCATTATAAGTCTAACACATTCTCATACTTTACTGTTATCAATATGAACTAAAATATTTCAAACGTGATTAATTCTTTTAACACTATTTCAAATTGTAATACTGTAAACTAAATAACTTCAAATCTATTATGT
Source organism: Ectobius pallidus (assembly GCA_964059195.1). Lineage (NCBI taxonomy): Eukaryota > Metazoa > Arthropoda > Insecta > Blattodea > Ectobiidae > Ectobius > Ectobius pallidus. Next base: position 9,623,377 of record CAXKWD010000013.1, read on the forward strand.
AGCAAGTAGATTCAAAACGAACGTATTTTATGAATTAATTATGGAAAATAATTAAATATTAATAAAAGAACTACATATATATGTAGACCTACCTTCTTTACTAATAGCAAAACATATTGAAATAAAAATTGAAACTCCATCCTCTTACAAAGCTATTTAATGTGAGACAAAATAAGCTGATCTGAACAAATCTCACACCCTTAAAAGCTTATCCGGGTTTGTTTGTCTTGCTATCAATTTGACTATGCTCCCTCTTCAAACAAACATAAATACTTGGAGGGAATGAAAGAAACGGGGTAGATCACCAGCTTTTAGACTCTTCAGTGGTACAGTCTGCACAAGAGCAAACTATTAAAAATGCTAAGATTATAAAATATCCTAATTATTTACCTAATAGGTACTAAGTATACTTGTGATTTTAGGGCAATTGCCTACTCTGTTAAGTATTATTTAAAATTTTAAACTATAATACGTTTCTATGACGGTACAAGTAAGCAAAATATCGAAATGTGCTTATTAGTATAAAATGTTAACTTTTTTTTATTAAAATTAAGTAAAATTATATCTGTTTACTGTTTTAGTTAAATGCTTAATTCATTAATTTACAAATTAATGAATTTCATGTTGTTCCTATGAGGGTAAAGTTATATAATCACGTTCAATATCACCACCTTATTCCCTCAAATAAATCAAACTTAGGATTGCTTGAGAATAATAATAAGATATTTCAGTAATTAATCTATTTTATTAATTGTGCATCTGTATATGACGTATAAAAAGCCAAGTCAATAAGTTATAAAAAATGATATTTAAAATTATATAGCTGTTTATATTAAAAATCAAATTCACCAAAGTGATATGTATAACTTAAGTGTAGTAGATTAAAACTTTGGCTTGTCAATATTATTCTAAAATAGATCTAGGCCTATTATAGTACACAAAATTAATAACCATTAGGTTAAATACACCAGTATTAACATAAAAAACTTCACCAAATGATATATAAAATATGCTATGTTAAAACTTGGTTTGTCAATAATATTCTAAACTATTTTTGACAAGTAAAATCTTTTGAGTTACATATATATTAAAAAATGTTGTCCTGAAAACATATACACTGAATGCTGTGAAGTATGTAATCTATTCACAGTTTGATTCACTTCATATGCAAAATATGTACTTAGGTATGATGAATACTATTTATATATTTCAGATGAGTCAATTCACTATTAATTGTAACTAAAGTACGATTACTGGAAAAAACACTGTAGCAGGAGTTCGGTATTCTTGGCTGAAGTTATACAGCTGAAATATCTTATTGTTCTCTTGAATCTTTGTCGTTTTTCTTTAATGGAAGATGCATTTCGGCCCACGATGAGCCATCTTCAGTTCCTAAATGAATGAGTGGAATATTAACACTGAGGAAAATTATGAGAAAACTAAAAATTTTTATATGATTAAATACATATAAATGTTACTAACCTTGAAGCAATCACTAACCCGACCCGCTGCTGAAAATCAACATACTGAGTGACTAAACTCGCGAGCATGTGAATTTATTGCTATTGGGTGCGTTCTGTAATTAATTCAAACAGAGGGTTATATTCAATCGGGTCCTCGTTTATAATTTTATGTTTGTGCTTGTATATCTCGAATGATTCTAGGGAATTCAGTCTGGGTCCTTTATTTTGTTTTAAAGTTTTAATCTACTACACTTATACATATCACTTTGGTGAATTTGATTTTTAATATAAACAGCTATATAATTTTAAATATCATTTTTTATAACTTATTGACTTGGCTTTTTATACGTCATATACAGATGCACAATTAATAAAATAGATTAATTACTGAAATATCTTATTATTATTCTCAAGCAATCCTAAGTTTGATTTATTTGAGGGAATAAGGTGGTGATATTGAACGTGATTATATTAATTTACAAGCCTAAACATAATTTTTAGTGCCCTAAAATCAAGGTTTTCTAATAAAACATGAATACTAGAGAATACTGTAGGATAAAAATTCCTCTGACACTGGGGCTTGAACCCAGGACCTTTTAATACTAGGCCTAGAGATGTAACAACTACGAGGACATGTTCTCACTCTCTTGTCTCTTTCCTTTCTCCCAAAGTAGCTTTTCTTTCTTTAAATTCAATACTTTTATACATAATATACTGAACTTTAAATTTTAAATCGGTACACAGACAGTCAAGTGGCATGTTTATTTACTCAGCTGCCATGTGCCGGGCGGTATGGGATGCAGGTGTCCAAGCACTTGCTGCCAGTTGCCTGAGCCGCGGCTTGGCAGGGAGGGGAAGTTTTTATTTATACAAAACAGACAGCGGGTGCTTGATTCTCAACCTTCTCATGAGCAACGGCTTGGTAGCAGTGGCTTGGTTTTATTTATACCACTCATTATACTCATGGAATCAGTAGATTTGCTGCAATTTTTAATTTCACCACAAAAGCACAAATAAGTGAAGATTTTATCATCATAAAACAAATTTTTAAGATTAGTTTAAGTGAAGATATTCATCAAATCAATTTTCAAGGTATCCTTCAAAACATGTAATAGTTTGGGCAGAAAGCCAAGTAATCATTGTAAAAAATGGAAACCTGGTAAAAGTTAGGATATTTCAATACAGAAGACACACCTAAAATATAATTTTGAAATGCCTACTATTTTGGCTTAATTTTGATGTGATGGGTGTGACACATGTTGTGTGACGGGTGTGACATTTATTAAAAATACCTTTTGCAGCTTTTGTATGGTGATTATTTCATGCAGATGTTGAATAAATCATATGTTTTCATTAATACTACCTTCTAAATGGCTCTTGGACTTCCGTGGTAGAGAACAGAACTTCTTTGCAAGACAAAGAAACTACGATCTACCAGCTTTGGCTATGGATGACATAAGTGACCGGTGGAAATGTCACAAATGTTTTAATGTTGGTAAAGAAGTGAGGTAAAGATCTAGTGATCCCTATAGAGGCCATGAAGGCATTTAGGGTTCAAACGTTCAACCTCCAACATTGTTAGCCTATCTAGACTTTTAGCACATGAAGGTGGTAAGGTTGTCAGTCTTATGCACTGGCTGCCTTTACCCCAGAATTGCTTCTGGTACACATTTCTGTTAGAGGATGAGTTGACCTCAGAGCCATAATCCCAGCAGAAGAATTACGCCAATTGAAAAATCTCAAAAACCTCATCAGGAATTGAACCTGTGCCCTTCCATTTTGTAGCACAGTGCCTCAACCAGCAGCATGACATTGTACCCCAATAAAGAAGTGAGAAGTGATAGCCTAATTAATTTTGTGCCTGATATCTGTACTGGTAACTGTGTATCTTAGAACTGCTAAGAAATTCAGATAGACAATACCTCTAACAGCCGATGAAATGAGTAGGCCTACATGGAAATAAATGCAGGAGAGCAGATAGAAAAACAACCAGCCAATCTCAATATAGCTACACAATATTATTTTTGTATGAGAGACCACAAAAATGTCCTGGTGACAAGAATAACCAGATCCACCTCAATTCAGTAAAAGTTGTGAAGTGCTCAGGCTCCCAAGTAGTCCAGGATTTTAGAGTAGTGGACAACGAAAACTGCTTAACTAGTACCGGAAGAACATTTCACTTCACAACTTTACACAAGCCTGTTAGAAATATGGACAAAGTGGAAAAAAGACTAACAAGGGAATTCTTTTTTATGCTGAGATCATGTGTTGGGAATCCCCAGGTTTATCAAAATTTTTTTTATGAAATTCATGCAAAATGGTACAGAGGCAGAAGGTGCAAAGTGTAACAAAACCTGTCTGAATATCACTATGGATTGGCTCTTATTAAGAAGGTAGCACCACCATTTCCAATCAACAGCAAAGGCCAATTTCAGTTTCAGTAGCTATATTTGAAGATAACTGTTCTGTTCACTATCACTAGATTATGCCAATGTAATTTTACTACCTAGTCATCTCCATGAATGTTCCTAATACTTGTGATTTATAGTGTATATTGATATACAGTGTGTCCGGCTTAAACGTATAACATTTCATTATTTTATTACTTGAGAAGTATTGTTGATATTTACACCAGGTTTGCTTCTACGGGTTAGGTAACTCAAAATGTTTCTTGTTTTTGCATGGCAGGAGCGTACATCAAATGCGCGCATGCGCAGAACGTGGAAATAGCAAATTAGCGTCAATAGCCATGTGGACTCCACAGCAAAAGGCATTCTGTGTGCTTGTTCTCGCGGAGTTGAAATCTGTTACGCCGAAATCGACGTAACAATCATGAAATGTGACAGATGGCTTCGTGAAACTGGGAGTTTGATTTCAAAGTCGGGTCACCACACCAAGCGCGCTGTTCCAGTGGCTGTTACGAATTAATCCATATGTCTTTTCAGAGGAGCCCCCGTAAATCCATCCGACGAGCAAGTAGGGAGGTAATTTTACCTCGTTCGACAGTACACGATGTCGTCCATAAAAGGTTGCGCCTACGGGCGTACAAACTTTAACTTCGTCACCAAATCAATCCTGAAGACAAGCAGCGACGGAGGGCATTTGCTGAGACAATTCTGGCAAAAATTGATGAAAATGAGGCATTCCTCGATATGGTTTGTTTCTCGGACGAGGCTACATTCTACACTTCCGGAAAGGTTAACAAACACAATTGCCGCATATGGGGGACGGAACATCCCCACACAGTGGTGTGGTGTGCACTGATGGACAGAATCGTAGGCCCATTATTTTTCGCGGAGCCTACTGTTAATGCAAGAACATACCTAGACATGTTGCAGTTGTACGCTGTGCCACAACTTCCTCCTAACGTGATCTTCCATGCCATTATGCGGATATTGTGAGAGAGTTCTTGGATAATGAGTTCCCTCAACGCTGGATTGGGTCCTTCGATTGCTTGGCCCCCCTAGAAGCCCAAACATTACGCCACTCGATTTTTTTCTGCAGGGGTTCGTCAAGAATCAAGTTTACCAGACACCAGTTCGTGATCTACCAGATCTGTGCTATCGCATTGTTGCGGCTGTCGCAAATGTTACACCTGCAATGCTGCAAAACACATGGATAGATGTGGAATACAGATTGGACGTCTGCCGCGCCACTAATGATGCTCATATCGAGGTTTATTAGGTTAATAAAAAAACATTTTGAGTTACTCTACCCGTAGAAGCAAACAGATTGTAAATATCATCAATACTTGTCAAGTAATAAAATAATGAAATGTTATACGTTTAAGCCGGACACACTGTATTATAATTGCTACTTACTATAATCAATGTTACAGTAATACAAAAGTAAATGGCTTTCAAATTAAGATCTAGTTTTAAGTCTCGGTTACAAGTTGATGTTGTCACATCCGACATGTCACACTCGTCACACTGATAAAGTAAATTTTCAATAATTATATAAATATTTTTGTAAAAACTAATTATGCATTTCAGTATGTTTATCAGTCCTCGTACTTGAAAAAATAAAACAGATATATAGTGAAGCTAATCAATTCACAGAATTTTCAATTAAACCTACATAAGAAAAAAACCTTTGTTCAATCACGGTCACACCCGTCACATGCACAATATATTTTCCAGCTCAAGTATACAGCCTTGAAAAAAACATTAGATCATATTTTGTACTTCCAATAGGTTGGTATGTTAACACAAAAAACTTTGATGACATTCCTGCAATATGGTTCAGAGGTAGAAAGAAATAAGTGTAATGAAATCTGTCCAAATGTCACACCCGTCACCATGGATTGGCTCTGGTGTGAATGTAGAAGTAGGGGAAGCGGACTACTACCATGACAACACACTGGGAAGTGGGTGAGAGTGGGCTGAGCTTACCAGGACAACTTAAAATTATCTTTCGCCAAACTTTCCTCTGTGTGAAAGCATATGTTTTATCACAAACTAACTTACATAACCTAACTATCACGATTAACATAAATAATTAACATCTTACTACAACCGAGCTAATGAGATGTCAGGACCGACCATACTAAATAAAAATGATTCCAATAACATCATAGCAGTTAACGTAAAGGAAAATGGGTTACCGGAAAATGAACACTGTGCTCTTACCTGAAGTCTTTCCACAAGCATGTTTAGTTCTTCTTGCAGCTGCTTATCCTCCTCAGACTGAAACAATTAATAGGCATTGTAGGCCTACAGCCGGGCAATTATCTTAATTATCGTTCTAATGCTACTTATAGTATTTTGGTTTAGTTTCCTTCATTACGCACTCCTAACACTTTCGCCCCACAGTACATACCAACATCTGATTCTAAGTTAGGTTAGGTTAGGAATATTGGTAGCATTAGTGTTAGTGACATGTAGAGCTAGGTTTGTTGCAGTTAGGTTAGGAATATTGATATTAGTATTAATGCTACGTTGGTGGCAGTTAGGTTAGGAACAGTGACATTAGCGTTGATCGCCAATGACGTTTACAATCCCAACCTTATTTCTGGATCACGTGACCTATGCGTAACTCACTGCCAGTCGCAAGTCTCACCTTCCAACAGCCATTTTCTTTTCACAGACTGCCATTTATAGGTTAGAAAAGTGACATCTTAATTCTTACTTTCCCAGTGTTTCGGTCACTTTCGGGGGAGGGGGGGGGGAGAAGAAACAAAGTCACCATAAGGTTTATGAAGAACATAGCTAAAAATAATCGGTTCTGAAATCTTTTTTCTATGAATCAACATAGTGCGTAATCATGGAAACCGTCCCTTAGTATTTAACCTAATAGGGAAACTACATTACCTAGGCTAATTTACTTATTGAATAATATATTTCTTGAGGTTAAGCAACGTCAAGTTCCATTAAAACATACCAGTTCTGCATTTTCTTCTTCCGTCTTCTTGGTTGGATTAATGACAGCGGTAATGTCACCGCTGACTTTTTTGTTTGACGACATATTTGTATTAGTTCGTTCCTTTACAGACAATTAGGAATTTATTTTGCTATATAACATAAAACACTCAAGTTTTCGGCGTTTCTTGCTTGTCACTGGAAAGCCTCTTTGACTGAGGTTTCTGTAGATGTCGGTACTAAATAACATATAAGAAAAAAAGAAATGCGCACAATGTGCAAAGCATTAACAAATCTCGATAGGCATAGTTGTAATGTTTCTCAATTTATGGCGTATCTCTCCCACTCATAGCGCTGACTCTAGGGGCGGCAAGGTACTTTTGCCCCCCCAGTATTTAGAAGTAAGGGCTTTGCTGTGTTTATCAGTCTTGCCCATCAAATAATATTTTGAAATTGGGCCTTTATATTTTTCAGTTCCACTTTGCTTTCCCAGCTTCAAAGAAATGTCTGTAGATACAAATATTTCATTGCTCTTAAAAAATAATTTTCAAGAAATATAGGCAAATGACAATTATATTATTTTTTAAACATAGTATCTCCTGTTTTTATACTCCATGAACCAATGACAGTGTATTATTACGAATTACTCGTTAAAAAGCATAACGGTAATACATTTTGAAGTTTACTTTTTGAATGCGATGTTCCAAATTCTTTAGAACAAAGTAAATCTTTGTTTTCATTTCAAACCACATTCAGAAATACAACAAGAAATGAGAATATAGTCGCCGACTTTGGTGGGAGGGCACGGTACTTTCTACTCCCAACGTTTAAGCTTTTGCCTAAACTACTAAAAATCCTATTTTTGCCCCCTCCCAACAATATTTTCAAATCTGTGCCTCTGCTCGCACTGTTGATCACAGTACTGATACACAGAGATTGGACCTGGTTCATGAAGGCATAGACCTAAAGTTTGGCACACTTTCTGGTGGAATCCATGAACAGCAAATCTAGTACCAATGTGTCGCAAAATACATCCTCCATATGACCATTCCCTGTTAATGATTCAATCTATCGCATAAATTCCTTCCATATCTCATCCCTTTTGGCTTGTAGTTCCTGTACCAATTCTATACAGTTAATTCTTATCATTAGAAATCTCTGCAAACGTAATAATCAATTATCTCACCAAAATACTGAATGAAAATAATTTTAAAAGGAAACAAAATATATCACAATACCCCCAAAATGGTAGAATTTGAACCAGATATAAATGAGTCGAGTCTAGATGAAGTTGATACAACCAAATATCTTGAAATAAACTTAGATGACAGCCTGAAATGTGATATACATGCAAATGAATGCTGTACTATCCTTGTGGCAGCCTTTTGTAACCTTAACATATTGTTATGCATGTATCACACACAGCCTATCTGTAAGCCGTGTAAACTACCATTAGTATGGAGTGCTTCATCAATAGAAATTAGAAATAAAATATTCACATTAAAGAAAAAACAGTGCCAGTTACGAAAAAAATTCCTAGCCTGCTCATCTTTCGATTAAAACGACAGAGGAAAACAAATAATCAGCAAATATACACTGATATTTAGTGTCATAATACAAGAAACAAAAACGATTACATATTAGCGGAGCATAGATCAGCTGTTTTTGAAAGGAGACTTATTCAATTGATTAGAAGCAATAAACGAATTAAATACATTTAGGAAAAAACCTTTTTTCTTATAGAAAGAGCATATTATTCAATTGATGAGTTCCTTAACTAACAATAAATAGACCAAAAAAGGCAATAATGTAAATATTTTTTTAAGCAGCGGATCCCTCCATTCAAGCGTCAAGACAACTAGCGTATATCACTGCTGAGATTTTATGAAAGTCACTTGTGTCATGCTTTTGGAGCATTGTGCCGCTATATTTCGAATCTGTAGCCCCTTAAAGTTAATATATTTGATATCTCTCCCTTGAGTTGACTTGGAATTAATTGTTGAAAAATGGTGGCGAAAAAAATAGAATCATCCAGAATGGAATATTAAATCCATTTATATTAGTTGTACCATAACATAAAATAGACTTAATACCACGAACTCAACAATGCTTATTTTATAATTCGCCTGGGCATTTCGGCGTATTTCCGCTATCTTCAGGGCATCTTCTTCTTCAACATTTGGCCCTGTCACCCATGGTACATCTGCGAAAAGTCAATATTTGGCTGAATTGCGCCGTCGACAGCTTCATTGCTTATGTCGGTACAAAGTTACGTGGATGGAAATACTTTACTTTTGCTGCTGCCATTCGATGATGCTGTTGGATTATCATAATTACAAGTTTTAAATCTTTTTACTGTACCGTATTCTATTCATCTCCAGAGTTTCCTTGAAGCCAGCGCTTTAACAATATTTTGACATAGGCATTGAAATTAGGGTGGTCCTTATTTTTAAAGTTTTGGTATGTTGTTGCCTGACCCTCTTATTTTGTTCTATGATGTAAAAAACTATGTTGTGAAAAGTTTTTTTCAGATCATACATTATTTAGAGGTCGCTCAATCAATCTGAAAAAAAAAAAATGAATTTTTTTTAAATTTTTTCAAGAATGGTGAAAACTGAACGTGGCAGCAGCGACTAATTCTAGACGGTCCTCTACAATTTGCTTAATGGACTCTGAAGAAAGTGAACTGAAAGGATCCAAGTAAATAAACAAATGTTAAGTATCAGTTCGTGAGAGCTGTAGGACCGTTGTGAAGGAAACTTCTGTATTTTGAGAAAAAAGGCTTTTATTCCCATTCGACATGAGCAGGATTGTATAAAACAACTCGAAAAGCTTCATGAAAAGTGGACTAAGCTGGAGAAAAATTTCCAATAGGAAAGCTGTGCAGCAAAGCAATGAGACTTTATTCTTAAGAGACCTAGGCAATTGATTCAATATTGCTCATCAGGAAGCCCTGCACATAATCAAGATTTCAGAGGACAAGGATTTTATTCTTGAACAAAGAGAACTTGGTCACCATGGTTGCTTTGGGCAAATCGATAAGGGTATAGCAAAGTTGCTGTCAGCAAATACTCTCAATAAGAATACCGCCCACTCTACTCTATTCCCTTTGTTCAAACTGTCCACTAGCACAGAGGTGCCATCTGTTGAGTGGGAATGGGCAGCAGTCTCAGAAGCTACTTAATGAACCTATATAGCTGCAGAAATAAATTTGTTTTTCAAAGTCCTGATGACACAGTAACTTATTTTTGTGCTTGATAATGCAGGAATTAGGTCGGGAAATAACACAATTTACACTACCGCTAAACTAACTTAATTAAATGACGATAACGCTAATTTTTTAAGTAAAACTTCTTTAGCCGCGGTAGGGGTAAATCGAGAGCTTGTGTAACGCTCAAAATCGTCACGAAATTAGTGAGGTGTGACGGAACGGACTGCACAAAAACAATCAACTCAATGATTAGGCTTATCCAAAACTGAAAAAGCCCAAAAATTAAAAATTAAACAATCCAAAAGTTAAAAAATCCAAAATTAAAACAAACAAAAAATAAAAAATCAAAGATCCAACATTTAAATAATCTAAAATTTCAAAATAAAAAAATTCAAAGAACCAAAATTAATAAGTCCAAAATTTAAAAAATAAAAAATTAAAAAATCTTAATATCCAAAATTTAAAACATAAATATCCAAAATTATAAAATTCTAAAATATAAAAATAAAAAAATCCAAAATAAAAAATAAAAAATTAAAAAATACAAAACTAAAAAAATTCAATTATCTAAAATGTAAAAAAATGTAAAAATCCAAAATTAAAGAATAAAAAGGTCAGAAATTTAAAAAATCCAAAATCTAAAAAGTCCAAAATCTAAAAAGTCCAAAAACCCAATATTAAAAAGTCCAACAATCCAAAATTTGAAAAATCCAATAATCCAAAATTGAAAAAATAAAAAAAAGTTTCACTTCTGCCGCATGGCGTTCCACACACACTTTGTTTTAATAAGTATTAAAACTAATTGTTTCACTTTAATACATTTTCGTGAAAATCAGCTTTGAAATTGAAATTGAAATTGAAATTTGAAATTTTTACATGTAAAACAATTCGGATGGTAAGCCAATGAACATCTGAATGAATCAGTCTTGTACACACTCTAATTAACGATTTTACTTATTTCACTCTCAAAATAATTATTACAACCATAGACGGCACATATCATGCCACCTACATAACCGGACATTTTCTTTAGGCCTATGTTGTATTTATTATTTTACTCAGGGGTGCCCACCCCCAAAACTTCATTGCTCACCCCCAACCCAATTGCCTGTCGACAAGGGCGCCCATATGATAATTTCTAGGGGGGGAAATTTTTTTAATTAATTTATTTTTTGTCGCTTTAACTTCTTGGGCCACATTGTATTTTATATTAATAATATAATAAGTAGCCAGAAAATAATTGCGGGGAGGGTCGGAAGTGCCGGAGGGTTTGGAATACCCCCCAAAAAAGGGGTCGGTGTCCATCCCAGAAAATTTTTAAATGTTGAATTAATGAAAATCACATTTTACGCTATTTTAGCACTCAAAAACTAGTTAAGAAATTTGTTTACCATACTCTAAGACATGCCAATGTAAACAAGAAAATGTTACCTAAGTCGGATGTCCACCCCGGGAAATTTTTAAATATTGAACTAATGAAAATCACATTTAACGCTATTTTAGCACTGAAAACTAGTTATGAAATTTGTTTACCATACTCTAAGACATTTCAATGTACATAAGAAATCATTACCTAGGTGGGGGGTCCAGCCCCGGAAATTTTTAAAATATTGAATTAATGAAAATCACATTTTACGCTATTTTAGCACTAAAAAACTAGTTAGGAAATTTGTTTACCATACTCTAAGATATGCCAATGTAAACAAGAAAATGTTACCTAAGTCGGGTGTCCACCCCCGGGAAATTTTTAAATGTTGAACTAATGAAAATCATATTTTACGCTATTTTAGCACTGAAAAACTAGTTAGCAAATTTGTTTACTGTACTCTAAGACATGGCAACTTAAACATGAAATTGTTACCTAAATTATAATACTTATTACTATTTATAAGAAAAGTTAAATAGCACATGGAACAGTGGACATAATAGGCCTACTCATTATGTTATGAAAAGAAAATAACTGCTATATCATATTTGACACACCAACAAATCTTGTTTAATTAAATAAATATATTTTTTAAATACAAATATAGAATTTTAGGTTTTGACTCTTGGGGGTCCTAATCCACTGTGGATTCTGCTTCCATGTTGTCGATTTGGTAAAACTTCTGCAATTAAAATAATTGTCTTAAAAGAAAAACACCTGACGATAATAATTAATAATATACATTTTTTCCTTGCGCCCCCCCCCCGGGTACGCCCATGGCTGTCGAAATTCTTCATCTTTATCTTTATAAAGAATTAAAAGAGACCTTTTGAAGTTATAGAACTTGGCCGTTTTTATTTTTAACATATAAAACTCTAATTTTGCAACAATTTTCAACCCCCGGCCAGAAAATTCATAACACGATAATATTCCCCCCCCCCAGAAATTTCAATGACGCAGTCTGCGTCTTAACCCCCCCCCCCGTGGGCACCCTGTTTTACTAGAATTTATATTATATTTTCGTACACAAAACACAACAGACAAACGTTAACTATATCAGCTGACGAGTAACTGCCCATTCCTGCTCACTGGCGGCGCTAGTAGTAGCGTGTCCCGGAAAAAGACAGGGAGTGGACGGTATTACTTATTGAGAGTATTTGCTGTCAGGTACTGAAGTAGTAGCTACTTTGCTTGAAGAGTGGGGACTAAGAGTGAGAGTGAAGTAAGCACAATGTGCTTTGACACTACTGGCAATAACACAGGTCACAGAAATGGAGCTTGCATACTTTTCGAATAGAAATTGCCAAAGGACCCTCTCTACATAGCATGTTGTCACTATTCTTGCAAGTGTGTTCAACGAGGCTATGCGATATACATTATCTGGCCCTGTTGTAGGCATTTTTAAACATTTTAAACAGTCCTGGAATGAGATAGATCAATCATCTTACAAAAGTGCAACCAGTATTCCAATGCTTGCAACAGTTTTGGCAGAAATTATATTGCAATCAACCATCTCGAGGCAACAAAAGTCAGAAATGATTACAAAGAATTTCTAGAGCTTACAATTATGTTTTTGGGAGGTGTTTCTCCACGTGGGATACACTATATGTCCCTTGCGGCCTTCCATCATGCTTCCATTCCTTTAAAATATGGATGTTTCGTCGCCAGTTCAAAGTCTCTATGAACGAAGAAAGTGGAATGTTTAACATCTGCATTTTTCTTGTATCTTGTATCTGAGAGCGTGGTTTAGAGCTGATCTACCTATTTCAGCTCACGCTAAGACCTCAAATTACTGCAACAACTAAGTGCTTATGAAAAGATTAATTCTGGAATCTCTAAAGTTACCAGCAAGAAACCTGTGGTGTTTGAGTGAAGAACTTGTGGGTTTGTTTTTTCTTTTTATAAAAATGTGTTTACAAGTTCAAAAAGTTATGCTTTATTCCCTGAAAGAATGGGATAGGGTCGATAAACCTCTTAAACATATCCAGCTGAGTGGAAAGAGTTCCTGTGATATGAAGATGGAAGATTTTGTGAGAAAAAATACAACAAATTTCTTTCATCGCTTTAGTATCCCAAAAATTACTTAGATTTTGATCCTAAAATATGGCATCTCAGAGATGACTATAAGCAAGAAAGAGCAACATTTAAACATTTAAAATTTGTTAATGATAATGCTGAAAGAGGTATGAGTCTTACGCAAGAGCATAATGCCCTTATAACAAAGAATAAAGACCAGAAACAATATTTATTACAAGTTTTGGATCAACATAGGCTTTGTTATCCCGAAAAAAGGAAAACAATTTCCCTTGAGTAGGGTCACTTGAAACACTTGATTATGGTAATTTCAGTAATAACAATTAACATAATGCTATCTGTTACAGACTTAATTGAGACTGATCAAGAGTTCAGTGTGAAATTTATCAAAATATATAATACACCAATATTTCGGCAGTAATTTGTATAACGTAAAACTTTGAGTTCATTGAGCTACCCCTAAATATTAATTATATCGTCTGAAACTTTGCACACATTATTTTTGTATGTAGAAGAACATTTTTGAGGGGTCAGAGCATATAAATTGCTGAAAAAGTTTATCTTATTAGTACAGGAAGGACCACCCTACTAATACATTAGTAGGGTGTTCCCATTTCTGACGGATTCTATAACAGTCGGACATTACCAAACTCGGAACTAAATAATATAGTACTGGATCAGCAAAAATGAACAGCAAAGTACCGGTAACTTAATGTTGTTACGCGTAATAATGGAACTGCGACAAGTTTTAAATGTTCTGAAGCACAATCATAATACCACACAGAAATAATTTATGGAAAGAGAACAAAATGTCACGTGTTAAGCTCTATTTTCTTTACATTGTTTTGTAATTTAATATATATATATGTAAGGGTACAGTTTTGTACAGCCCTCAGTATAATGCTAGTTTAGCGTTTAGAGCGTTTCCCGTTTCCCATTTCCCGTTGCTACCGTGAGAATTGCATGATCCGCGATTTTCCCGGACACGATCAAGCAAGCAGCCTGGCTCGTACAGACTAGTAGTGGCAGTGTGCAGAGAGTTGGAGTGTGTTGTGGTTGTAGGAAAGTCGTAAGGACCGTAAGGATGGCGGCAGATATTAAGTAGGCCGTGTGTGTGTGTGATGGAGAGCAGAAGGGTAGGAATTGTGTACAAAAGTGTATATATTTAATGTGGGAATAATATGGTAGTTAGAAGTATATGTATTAATTATTGGTATAACGGTGTACATCCCCGAGTGGTGCGAGGGGATGTTGAGGGTTGGGATCCGGGGGTGTCTGGAGTCAACTGCATATCTCCCTATAGCAGAAGAATGAAGAAGCCGACAACCAGAGATGGAACGACGTAGAATGTAGGCCCAAATCCTGATGTTGTGACGGGGTTGTGTACGGGGGATGCAGAAGCGAGGGGTTGCGTAGGGATTTGATAAGTCCGAGAGGCACCCGCTGTGTATGGAGCATCTATATCCCGACCCCGTTACAGATGGTGTCAGAAGAGTTGAATGCGGCAATCCCATGAAGTTCTAGGCCACGAAGAAAATTTGTTTAAAGGGAATTTTTGAGTAAAATGTTCGTGGGAAGGGTTATCTTCCGCGTCGGGCTTCTGTCGCGCTTCAGTAAAGAAGAAAGAAGAGAAAGTGTGACAATAATGGTCATGGACTCCGCAAGTGGCCAAGGGGTAAAATTTTATTATTTTTTATGGTGCCATGTTTAAAGTAAAAACAAAAGTTACAGTGATACGTAAATTCTAGTCTTTTTTAAAATGCAATAAGTGAAGTGCACAAGTGTATATGGATTCCATCCCTGAAGAAATGCAGTAATTATGGTAGGTGGTGTAGCTGTAGTTGATACCTCCAGTGAAGCGTACCACCGGTGAAGAAGTTTGAACAGTAAAAACATTTGTTTTGTTACCGTGGTTACTAAGTAAAATGAATACTTTAATGTCGGTACGGCGGAAAAGTAGAAGAACAAATGCGTAACAGAATATAGCTTACAAAAAGACTAGAGAACATATTTATACAGGTTCTCGAGATATAATCACACCACCGAACAGAGAGAGAGAGAGAGAGAGAGAGAGAGAGAGAGAGAGCGAGAGAGAAAGGCTTTGCTTTTTAAGTATGTAAGGAAGACATGTTATTTCTAAAACGTAAATAAACAGGATATTTGTACAATAATAATAATAATAGTTTCAATTTTTATGGACATCATATAATTTCTTATACACAAGGCATATAATATTCGCTAATCTGTAGACATATAAGGGAATCTCGATATGTTTAACATAGTAACAAGGTCAAGGATTTTATGTGCTATAAATTTCAGAAATATGTACTTAATTTGTATATAAAATTGTAATGAATCAACATTTTATTTCTTTGCTAGAAAATAGAAGTTTACAGATTGTTAAATCCCTGTGTTAATTATAATCAGCTGAATTGTGCCTCTAAGTATTGAAAGGCTGCTGTCCCTCGCATTGAATCTTTTAAGTTTTTTCGTTGGAAGACAACTTTGTCAAATGTTCAGGTGTCCTGTATGTACAGTCTTCTGTCTAAAATCTACTTTTATGTAGAGAAAAAGTCCTCTTTGCATTGATACATATTTAAACAGAGAGGCTGTGCTTGGAATAATTTTCTCAAGGATTCTATAATTTTTTTCCTTCGATTTTTTTTCCGCAGAAGGTGTCCCAGTAGTATTAATTTACTTACTGCGTTAGTAACAAAATAAGTGTTTCATATTGTAAATTTGAATGTAATACAGTAGTATCTCTTAAACTGCTTTCTAAAGCCAAATCCTATTATAAGTAAAAATTTATGATTGTTTGATCATTTATTTAAAATCTTGTGTAATTTTTTCTTTTTGATTAATTTACTTACTGCGTTAGTAACAAAATAAGTGTTTTATATTGTAAATTTGAATGTAATACAGTACTATCTCTTAAACTGTTTAGTTTAGGGAAATAATATAATCGCAACTGTGTAACGATAGCTTGAAGCGATGTTAACTAAAACTACATTCTAATTTTTTTCCATAGTAAAAGTTCACTTGCAGTTTGTTTCGGGTACACCATGACATTTTCAGTCGCAAACCTAAATGAATATTGTGATTTCAGTTATTAAATTGATGCCATAATTTTTCTCTAGTACTAAAGTTATATTCTAATTTATGCCATCATGAAAATTAACTTCCAGTTTGTTTCACATACTAAAACAGATATTCCACTACGTAGCTTGGAAAGATCTCGGGCTATAGTTGACATAAATCCAATTCATTGTAGACACATTAAATTTTTTTTTTGAAAACGTTATATTTTTAAGGCCCTTTACCCCCCACTTCCTTAATTCCTTCTCGTGTCACGTGAAATTTTTGTGAATATTATGTTGATTTAATTAATATGCTGTCATTTTTCAGCCATGATTTGTAATAAACAATTTAGTTTTCATAACGAATGAAGTGCAAAAAGAAGACACTTTTCAAATTTCATCAAATATGTTACCCAAAGGAGGGATGTTTAAAATCAATATGGTGTCACTGCACATGTTTTGGTGTTGGTCTCGAAAGGTAAAGGCAATACTTTGAAATTAAATCGGTTTTATGAGATAGCCATCTTTAAATGTTTGACAATTAGGGTATTAATATCTGGGCAGCACAATACAAATGATCATTAAATAATGTCTTGCTCTATAAATGAAACACACACACAGCGAAAGTGTTCTCGAGGATAATAATAATAATAATAATAATAATAATAATAATAATAATAATAATAATAATAATAATAATAATAATACATATAGGGTTACCTTGTCATATTCACAACAACAACAATAGCCCGCGGAGATGTCATGTACAGGGGCTATGTAAACCTTTCAGTACATTATAGGGTAAATAATATGGTGTCAGTTTTCACTCATGACTTTGTAATAAATAATTTAGTTTTCATAACGAATGAAGTGCACAATGAAGATATTTTCCAAATTTCATCAAATATGTTAGCCACAGGAGGGATGTTTTAAAATCAATAAGGTGTCAGTGCTCATGTTTAGGTGTATGTTTTCGAAATGTAAAGGCAATAGTTGGAGATTAATGAGGTTTCATGAGGTAGCCATCTTTAAATGTTGGACAAGGTGTCAGTTAATATCTCAAATAATAATAATAATATAATTAAAATTGATATAAATAATCATCGTGCAAAAAAAGCATGCAATACGAGTGCCGTAAGCGCGTACGGATCGAGTAAATTAAAAAAAAACCCTCAACGTACATAGGAAGGAGGGCTGTTTGTATCTTACAGCGATACGTTCCTCTAGATTAAAACCGAATCAAGCGGTCATGGTTGTCACTTAAGAGGATAAATTACTTTTCATAGCGACTGAAGTGTAGAAAGAAGACATTTTCAAAATAATTAGGTTCAAGTTATTATATTTTCAACATTTAAATAATATTATACAGATTTTTAACCACATATTGTGTAAAATAATTTAGTTTTCGTATTAGCATGAGTGTAGAAGTAGTAAGTTTCTTCTAATTAACGACAAGTTAGGAATGTCTGTGAATATTTTTTTTATTTAAATAATATTTTCGCAGTTTTCAACAATGACTTGTATAAATAATGTAGTTTTCATAACGACTGAAGTGTAGAAAGAAGACATTTTCAAAATAATTAGGTTCAAGTTAGTAATATTTTCAACATTTAAATAATATTATACAGTATTTTAACCACATGTTGTGTAAATTAATTTAGTTTTCGTATTAGCATCAGTGGTGAAGTAGTAAGTTTCTTTTAATTAACGAGTTAGAAATTTTTGAGCATGTTTTTTTATTTAAATAATATTTTGGCAGTTTTCAACAATGACTTGTATAAATAATGTAGTTTTCATAACGACTGAAGTGTAGAAAGAAGACATTTTCAAAATAATTAGGTTCAAGTTAGTAATATTTTCAACATTTAAATAATATTATACAGTATTTTAACCACATGTTGTGTAAATTAATTTAGTTTTCGTATTAGCATCAGTGGTGAAGTAGTAAGTTTCTTTTAATTAACAAGTTAGAAATTTTTGAGAATGTTTTTTTATTTAAATAATATTTTGGCAGTTTTCAACATTGACTTGTATAAATAATCTAGTTTTCATAACGACTGAAGTGTCGAAAGAAGACATTTTCAAAATAATTAAGTTCAAGTTAGTAATATTTTCAACATTTAAATAATATTATACAGTTTTTTTAACCACATGTTGTGTAAAATACCTTAGTTTTCGTGTTAGCATGAGTGGAGAAGTAGTAAGACTCTTCTAATTAACAACAAGTTAGAAATTTGGGTGAATATTTTTTTTATTTAAATAATATTTTGGCAGTTTTCAACATTGACTTGTATAAATAATGTAGTTTTCATAACGACTGAAGTGTAGAGAGAAGACATTTTTAAAATAAATAGGTTCAAGTTAGTAATATTTTCTACATTTAAATAATATTATACAATCTTTAATCACAAGTTGTGTAAAATAATTTCGTTTTCGTATTAGCATGAGTGAAGAAGTAGTAAGTTTCTTCTAACTAACAATAAGCTAGGCATTTTTGTGAATATTTTTTATTTAAATAATATTTTGGCAGTTTTCAACATTGACTTGTATAAACAATGTAGTTTTCATAACGACTGAAGTGTAGAAAGAAGACATTTTCAAAATAATTAGGTTCAAGTTAGTAATATTTTCTACATTTAAATAATATTATACAGTCTTTAATCACAAGTTGTGTAAAATAATTTCGTTTTCGTATTAGCATGAGTGGAGAAGTAGTAAGTTTCTTCTAACTAACAACAAGTTAGGCATTTTTGTGAATATTTTTTATTTAAATAATATTTTGGCAGTTTTCAACATTGACTTGTATAAATAATGTACTTTTCATAACGACTGAAGTGTAGAAAGAAGACATTTTCAAAATAATTAGGTTCAAGTTAGTAATATTTTCTACATTTAAATAATATTATACAGTCTTTAACCACAAGTTGTGCAAAATAATTTCGTTTTCGTATTAGCATGAGTGAAGAAGTAGTAAGTTTCTTCTAATTAACAACAAGTTAGACTTTTTGTAAATAAATTTTTGATTTAAATCGCATTTTCTCAGTTTTCAATCACGACTTGTATAAATAATTTAGTTTTCTTAGCGACTGATAAGTACAAAGACGACATTTTCAAATAAGTTAGGTACAAATTTTGTAACATTTCTACATTTAAGTAATATTATACCGTTTTTTTAGTCACAAGTTGTGTAAAATAATTTAGTTTACCTATTAGCAGGAGTTTAGAAGGAGTAATTTTCTTCTAATTAACGACAAGTTAGACATTTTTGTGAATATTTTTTTATTTAAATAATATTTTGGAAGTTTTCTACCTTGACTTGTATAAATAATTTAGCTGTCATAACCACTGAAGTGTAGAAAGAAAACATTTTCAAAATAATTCGATTCAAGTTAGTAATATTTTTAACATTTTAAATAATATTATACAGTTTTTTAAACACAAGTTGTGTAAAATAATTTAGTTTTCGTATTAGCATGAGTGCAAAAGTAGGACATTCGCTCTGTTTTCAACCATGACTAATAAATAATTTAGTTTTCATAGCGAAAGCATGTTGTTAATTAGAAGAAACTTACTACTTCTAAACTCCTGCTAATAGGTAAACTAAATTATTTTACACAACTTATGACTAAAAAAACTGTATAATATTACTTAAATGTAGAAATATTACAAAATTTGTACCTAAATAATATGAAAATGTCGTCTTTGTACACAGCAGTCACTATGAAAACTAAATTATTTATACAAGTCATGGTTGAAAACTGTCAGAATATTATTAAAATAAAAAATATATTTACAAAAATGCCTAACTTGTTGTTAATTACAAGAAACTTATTACTTCTAAACTCCTGCTAATAGGTAAACTAAATTATTTTACACAACTTGTGACTAAAAAAACTGTATAATAATATTTAAATGTAGAAAATATTAATAACGTGTAACTAATGAATTTGAAAATGTCTTCTTTGTACACATCACTCGCTATGAAAACTAAATTATTTATACAAGTCACGGTTCAAAACTGACAGAATGATATTTAAATCAAAAATATATATACAAAAATGCCTAATTTGTTGTTAATTAGAAGAAACTTACTACTTCTTCACTCCTGCTAATACGAAAACGAAATTATTTTACACAACCTGTGATTAAAGACTGTATAATATTATTTAAATGTAGAAAATATTACTAACTTGAACCTAATTATTTTGAAAATGTCTTCTTTCTACACTTCAGTCGTTATGAAAACTACATTATTTATACAAGTCAATGTTGAAAACTGCCAAAATATTATTTAAATAAAAAATATTCACAAAAATGCCTAACTTGTTGTTAGTTAGAAGAAACTTACTACTTCTCCACTCATGCTAATACGAAAACGAAATTATTTTACACAACTTGTGATTAAAGACTGTATAATATTATTTAAATGTAGAAAATATTACTAACTTGAACCTAATTATTTTGAAAATGTCTTCTTTCTACACTTCAGTCGTTATGAAAACTACATTATTTATACAAGTCAATGTTGAAAACTGCCAAAATATTATTTAAATAAAAAATATTCACAAAAATGCCTATCTTGTTGTTAGTTAGAAGAAATTACTACTTCTTCACTCATGCTAATACGAAAACGAAATTATTTTACACAACTTGTGATTAAAGACTGTATAGTATTATTTAAATGTAGAAAATATTACTAACTTGAACTTAATTATTTTGAAAATGTCTTCTTTCTACACTTCAGTCGTTATGAAAACTACATTATTTATACAAGTGAATGTTGAAAACTGCCAAAATATTATTAAATAAAATATTCACAAAAATGCCTAACTTGTTGTTAATTAGAAGAAACTTACTACTTCTCCACTCATGCTAATACGAAAACTAAATTATTTTACACAACTTGTGATTAAAGACTGCATAATATTATTTAAATGTAGAAAATATTACTAACTTGAACCTAATTATTTTGAAAATGTCTTCTTTCTACACTTCAGTAGTTATGAAAGGTAAATTATTTATACAAGTCAATGTAGAAAACTGCCAAAATATTATTTAAATAAAAAAATATTCACAAAAATTTCTAACTTCTTGTTAATTAGAAGAAACTTACTACTTCTCCACTCATGCTAATACGAAAACTAAATTATTTTACACAACATGTGGTTAAAAAACTGTATAATATTATTTAAATGTTGAAAATATTACTAACTTGAACCTAATTATTTTGAAAATGTCTTCTTTCTACACTTCAGTCGTTATGAAAACTACATTATTTATACATGTCAATGTTGAAAACTGCCAAAATATTATTTAAATAAAAAAAATCACAAATATATCTAACTTGTTAATTAAAAGAATCTTACTACTTCTCCACTCATGCTAATACGAAAACTAAATTATTTTACACATGTGGTTAAAATACTGTATAATATTATTTAAATGTTGAAAATATTACTAACTTGAACCTAATTATTTTAAAAATGTCTTCTTTCTACACTTCACTCGTTATGAAAACTACATTATTTATACAAGTCATTGTTGAAGACTTCCAAAATATTATTTAAATAAAAAAATATTCTCAAAGATTTCTAACTTGTCGTTAATTAGAAGAAACTTACTACTTCTACACTCATGCTAATACGAAAACTAAATTATTTTACACAATATGTGGTTAAAAACTGTATAATATTATTTAAATGTTGAAAATATAATAACTTGAACCTAATTATTTTGAAAATGTCTTCTTTCTACACTTCAGTCGCTATGAAAAGTAAATTATCCTCTTAAGTGACAACCATGACCGCTTGATTCGGTTTTTATCTTGAGGAACGTATCGCTGTAAGACACAAACAGCCCTCCTTCCTATGTACGTTGAGGTTTTTTTTTCAATTTACTCGATCCGTACCCGCTTACGGCACTCGAATTGCATGCTATTTTTTTGCACGATATCAATTTTAATGATATTATTATTATTATTTGAGATATTAACTGACACCTCGTCCAACATTTAAAGATGGCTACCTCATAAAACCTAATTAATTTCCAACTATTGCCTTTACATTTCGAAAACATACACCTAAACATGAGCACTGACACCTTATTGATTTTAAAACATCCCTCCTGTGGCTAACATATTTGATGAAATTTGGAAAATATCTTCATTGTGCACTTCATTCGTTATGAAAACTAAATTATTTATTAAAAGTCATGAGTGAAAACTGACACCATATTATTTACGTTATAATGTACTGAAAGGTTTACATAGCCCCTGTACATGACATCTCCGCGGGCTATTGTTGTTGTGAATATGACAAGGTAACCCTATATGTATTAGTATTATTATTATTATCCTCGAGAACACTTTCACTGTGTGTGTGCTTCATTTATAGAGCAAGACATTATTTAATGATAATTTGTATTGTGTTGCCCAGATACTAATACCCTAATTGTCAAACATTTAAAGATGGCTATCTCATAAGACCGACTTAATTTCAAAGTATTGCCTTTACTTTTCGAGACCAACACCAAAACATGTGCAGTGACAGCATATTGCTTTTAAACATCCCTCCTTTGGGTAACATATTTGATGAAATTTGAAAAGTGTCTTCTTTGTGCACTTCATTCGTTATGAACAATAAATTGTTTATTACAAATCATGGCTGAAAAATGACAGCATATTAATTAAATCAACATAATATTCACAAAAATTTGGGGGTGAAGGGCCTTAAAAATATTACGTTTCCCAAAAAAAAATTTAATGTGTCTACAATGAATTGTGTTTATGTAACTATAGCCCGAGATCTTTCCAAGCTACGTAGTGGAATATCTGTTATAGTATGTGAAACAAACTGGTAGTTAATTTTAATGAAGGAATAAATTAGAATATAACTTTAGTAGTAGAGAAAAATTATGGCATCAATTTAAAAACTGAAATCAGAATACTCATTTAAGTTTGCGACTGAAAATGTCTTGGTGTACCCGAAACAAACTGCAAGTCAACTTTTACAAAGGAAAAAAATTAGAATGTAGTTTTAGCTAACATCGCTTCAAGCTATCGTTACACAGTTGCGATTATATTATTTCCCTACGTAGGTAATAGAAGTAAAACGCTAAAGTAATTTATTATAAAACAATGTTATTAGATACCCTATTACTAGAGACAGGATTTAATACGGAATTAGTAACGCATGATATTTAATGACCAAAAGATAGTGAAAAATGAAAAATAAAAAGGCATTTATAACTGAAAATAGCAAAAAAGAAAAAATTACACAAGATTTTAAATAAATGATCAAACAATCATTAATTATTATTTATAATAGGAGTTAGCTTTAGAAAACAGCTTAAGAGACAATACTGTATTACATTCAAATTTACAATATAAAACACTTATTTTGTTACTAACGCAGTAAGAAAATTAATCAAAACGAAAAAATTACACAAGATTTTAAATAAATGATCAAACAATCATAAATTATTACTTATAATAGGATTTGGCTTTAGAAAACAGTTTAAGAGATAGTACTGTATTACATCATATTTACAATATGTAACACTTATTTTGTTACTAACGCAGTAAGTAAATTAATACTCCTGGGACGCCTTCTGCGGAAAAAAATCGAAGGAAAAAAATTATAGAATCCTTGAGAAAATTATTCCAAGCACAGCCTCTCTGTTTAAATATGTATCAATGCAAAGAGGACTTTTTCTCTACATAAAAGTAGATTTTAGACAGAAGACTGTACATACAGGACACCTGAACATTTGGCAAAGTTGTCTTCCAACGAAAAAAAACTTAAAAGATTTAATGCGAGGGACAGCCTTTCAATACTTAGAGGCACAATTCAGCTGATTATAATTAACACAGTGATTTAACAATCTGTAAACTTCTATTTTCTATCAAAGAAAAAATTGTTGATTCATTACAATTTTATATACAAATTAAGTACATATTTCTGAAATTTATAGCACATAAAATCCTTGACCTCGTTATTATGTTAAACATATCGAGATTCCCTTATATGTCTACAGATTAGCGAATATTATATGCCTTGTGTATAAGAAATTATATGATGTCCATAAAAATTGAAACTATTATTATTATTATTGTACAAATATCCTGTTTATTTACGTTTTAGAAATAACATGTCTTCCTTACATACTTAAAAAAGAAAGCCATCCTCTCTCGCTCTCTCTCTCTCTCTCTCTCTCTCTCTCTCTCTTTTCGGTGGTGTGATTATATCTCGAGAACCTGTATAAATATGTTCTCCAGTCTTTTTGTAAGCTATATTTTGTTACGCATTTGTTCTTCTACTTTTCCGCCGTACCGACATTAAAGTATTCATTTTACTTAGTAACCACGGTAACAAAACAAATGCTTTTACTGTCCAAACTTTGGAAAGATAATGAACAATTTTCTTTACATCAGCAAATAATATTACTATGAGAAAAGAAAGAAATTGTTAATAAATTATAAAAATTATCTTCACATACATTTTTTTAAGAATACTAAATGAATATTGTTTCTTCCCCTAGCTGTTTAAATAAATAAAATTCATTGTTCTGTAAGTTGAATCAATTCCTGGTTAATTTGAAGGTGGATTTTAAAATACGGAAACGCTGAATTAGCTATTTCTATTCTTCGATCGTATAAAGATGATAATAATTAATGTTATTATCCCCTCGCATATTATAAAAAGTATCTCTATCTTGTTCGATTTTAGATAAACTTGAGAGGAGGACAGGACAAACATGAACATTTTTTTTCAGTGTTAATATGTTTAATGTAAAAATAAGTAAACAAAAAAGAAGAGAAACAGTTAAATAATACAATGTTAAATTAAAGAAACATACCTTTTGATATTATTGTTGACATCTAGGAAGAAGAGTCGGAACACTAACACCCTCAGATGAATTAATGAGAACATTTGCCGAAAACGTTTGTCGTTTATTTCCAAAGGATCTTGCCGCAAGGTTACGGAATTACGGTAGGCTCACGGGTGTAACTTTTTTCAATCATTCCGTGTGTTAAATTTGATTCCAACATCCTGTTTATAAGTCCTGTATGTTATATAATAACTTTGACATATAGGTGAATAACACAGACATTAGTCATTAAATGTTTCAAATTTCTTATTTATACATCCTGTTTAGTAACGGTACTTTGTTTTCGATAATAGAACAGATCTCAAACCCGGATTTTACTATGGTCAGATATAGATCTAACATAACATTCCAATGTTATTATAAGACGAACGGTCTGGAATTTCATATCCTGGTACTATAATGTTTCTTGTCAAAAATAAACTTGTTATCAGTCTTCAACTCATCATAGCAGTCTTGGGTATGTCAAATATACAATTGTTGGTCATCTGTTTTAAGCACAGTATTTAAATGAATACTAAAAAGTAATAGGCTGTTATGCATGACAATTAGGCCTATGTATTAATTTTACAAAAATTAGGCCTTTTGTGTCGACTTGATAAACAAATCTTATTTGAAGACAATCTTTTAATGAATATTAAAACATAATAGGCTGTTATGCATGACAATGAGGCCTATGCATTACTTTTACAAAAATTAAAACATTCTGTGTCGACTTGACATAGTAGTAGTAGTAGTAGTAGTAGTAGTAGTAGTAGTAGTAGTAGTAGTAGTAGTAGTAGTAGTAGTAGTGGTAGTAGTGGTGGTGGTGTTTATGGTGGTGTTCGTAGTATTACTAGTAGTGCTAGTACTGGTGGTGGTGGTGATGGTAGTGGTGGTGGTGATGTTGGGGGTAGTAGTGTTAGTAGTTGTAGTAGTAGTAGTATTTCAAAATGATGGTGGTGGTAGAAGTATTAGTAGTAGTAGTAGTTGTAGTAGTAGTAGTATTTCAAAATGATGGTGGTGTTAGTAGTATTAGTATTAGTAGTAGTAGTAGTAGTAGTAGTAGTAGTTGTAGTAGTAGTAGTAATAGTAGTAGTAGTAGTATTTCAAAATTCAAATATTCCCACCAATTTTTGCAGTAAAAATGCAATTTGGACTTAACAAACTCTTACATTTTCAAAAGATTTAACGCGGAAAAATTTAAATATTACCCCCATTTTGAATTTTTCAAACATACCGCCATTTTTAAAATAAAATTTCTATCTGCCATCTAGTAGACAATTCTGAAAGTAATGACTGTTGAATAGCATGGTACATATCTGCCATCTAGTAGACAATTGTGAAAACCATTTTGAATTTTTTAAACACCCTGCCATTTTAAGAATAAAATTTTCGACCTGCCATCTAGTAGACAAACCTGAAAGTAATGACTGTTGAATAGCATGGTACACACCTGCCATCTAGTGGACAATTGTGAAAACCATAAGATTGAATAACCATGACGTCACTGAGAAACCTGAATTTTATATCAGACAATGTTAGCAAGTGAAACATCAGATGTCACCGTGGCTACGCGGTTAAAAACAGGTAGCCAGTAATGACAACTTGAATGGTTCGAATCCACCTCTATGACAAGGTTTTATGAAATAAATATAAATATAAAATTAACATGCATAAGAAAGCTATATAGTGATGACGTCATAGGGTGGAGTAATGATGTTTTGTATGGGAACTGATGACGTAATTCAAAATGGCGGAAGACTCAAAATCTCTTCCAGATGTTCCTTAAGGCGCAACGGGCCTTGCGCAAGAGTGCATAATCAGAAAGTCCCGGATAAAAACACTCGCGTAAGATTGCGTGCGTACCCAGGCGTCTATGGCATAAGGGCGTAACAACATCAATTAAAGCCATTGCGTAAGAGTGGGTGTCCAGACGTCCATGGCATAAGGGCGTAACAAATTGGTAAAAGCCTTGCATAAGAGGGGGTATCCAGACGTCTATGGCATAAGGGCATAACAAAATTGGTGAAACGCCTTGCGTAAGAGTGTATATCCAGACGTCCTTGGCATAAGGGCTTAACAACATTGCTAAAAGCCTTGCGTAAGAGTGCGTTTCCAGGCGTCGTTGGCAAAAGGGCTTAACAACATTGGTAAAAAAGCCTTACGTAAGAGTGCGTTTTCAGGCGTCGTTGCCAAAAGGACATAGCTGCAGACGTGGACGTACGCAAACCGACGCTGGGCGTCGCGATGAAAACCACTTCAAACGCAGCCTCTACTACTAATCGGATAGAAAAGTGTGAGTTATTGTATAGTTTTATGGATTTTTTTCGATATCAATGTTGTATTTTTTTATACTATCTCTGTTTACATTGACCAGATGATGTGACGTTAATAATAATAATTTCAATTGTGAGAAAATATCACACGGATCAATAATTTTAGAGAAAGGTTAACAAAGCAAGTATTAAGAATAGTGAGGAATCTTTTTTATTTTTGTATTTGAGAGGCACATGAATGATGGACATTTTGAAATGACCAGGCAAGTTGAAATGAATTTTGATAAGATAATTGAAAATATTTAAGGGTATGAAAAGCATTATACACTATGAACAAATTCAAATGTGACTTGAAGAAAATAAAAGAAAATAAATTTCAGACAGATGAAGCTATAGAATTTTATGACAATCACCAAGTTAAACACAGAGAGAGTAAGGAGCTGATGAAGTATTTTTTATGTGATGATATCCTGTAGACAAGGATGGAGAGTTATCAGTTGTTGCAAGTATTAGATGACAATTACAAGGCTTACAGAATGATTATACCAAGCGCATGAATGGCCGATAGTTTATGCGAGTGTAAATCAGAATCTTCACTCTACGAACATTTCATGTTTTTTTATTCAATCTGAGCGTAAGATATTTAGTTAATATGTGGTAATGGTATTTTAAATTTTGATTGAGTGCTTAAAATCAGTTTTTCAGTAGAAAAATGATATTTTAGTTCATATTGTTACACGATAAGAGTAATTTGAAGTTTAATTCAGAGTAAAGCAACCAAATATTTCACTACTGATCTCATTCTTTGTGTCCAAAGTTATGTAGATTTCAGTATATCAGATAACATGAGAGAAATTATTTAACGGTTTAAGTGATTTAAAGAATTTTTATATTTATCTTCAAGATTATTTGTTTTTTGTTGTGGTCACTATTGAGTTGCTTATGGAGAAGAGAGAGTTATGTAGATTACCCCCTCGTGAAGAAAGAAACCAACCCTGTAGATTAGGATGATAGTAACTTTAAATTAATTTATGTTTATTAAGTAACCAGCTAGCAGTGCTGAAGAGTTTAAGAGTTAATATGATTTTTTTTCACGTTTCTTTGATTCCCTGATTGAAGCTGTTCATGTTAGCTATCTGTTTTAGCAGCTTGGGCCATATTTTGAGGATAGGAATCAGTATTTTCAACTCCCTTGTTGATGGTTCATATCTAATTTGAGTTTTGCATTCTGGTGAAGCTAACCATATTTATACGGTTCTGTCAACAAGAAGTCGAAACTGGTTGCCGCTGTTCAGGGGTAGCGGTGGTGGACCGTTCGTTCTGTTTTTTTGAGCTGCTTCTTGACTGCTGGTGTAGCTCAACTTCCCTGGTACGCCGGCGGTGGTTGAGTCATTCCTGGATTTTGGGACATCCTGTATATTGTGTGTTATACGCCAGCTGTCTTTGAGCCCCTTGCTATGACATGTTCCTCTGAGTCCTTGTGCACTTCTTCCTTCTTTCACGTGTAGCCATTGTTGTGCGGTTGCGGGACTTCTTGACGTAGATCAACTTCCCTGGTGCGCCGGCGGTGGTTGAGTTGTGCTGGATATTGCGCATATGATTATACGTCAGTTGTCTTTCTTCCCCACACTTGGTGGATCGTGGAGGAATAAGTGCACACTCCCTGCTAAAGTTTCAAGCCCTGTTCAGTGGTAGCATTGTCTTCGATCTTTTTGCTCTGGTGTTTTGTCCTTTCTTCGCTGAGGGGAGAGTTGGCGTATTTTATACGACCACTCACTTGGTTCATTGCTACTTTAAATTATTTCTGGTACTTCTTTACTTCAATATGGTGTTCCATCCGACATTGTCCAGGGATTTGTTGCGAAAGGATGAATTAGTTTTTGAATTGAAATGTTATGGCACGCAACTATCCCCTTAGTTCCGCTAAAGATAGGTTTGCAAAGAAATTGGCGTTCCGTTTTTTTGTCCCGTTTAAAAGTGTGCAAGTTCTAGAACATGGCGTGTCCTTCTTACTCCAAACTCTAGCAAATAATGTTTTAAGAAGAGCTCATGCCTCTCAGCTGAAGCCCTTCTTGAATGTATAGAATTAAGGCATAGCCTATTATCACTAAATTATTTGAGTTTCATTCATGTTGTGGCTTCTGTATGTTTTATGAATTATGCGTACAAGTGTTATGTCTTGTGAGTTGGTGTATGCCACACGCACCTTAAAATATTATATGTATTGATGGCTTGGTATTTGAGTAGGGTATTGTTGAAAAAGGGTTACGT
The DNA here is from genome assembly GCA_964059195.1 of Ectobius pallidus. Taxonomy (NCBI): domain Eukaryota; kingdom Metazoa; phylum Arthropoda; class Insecta; order Blattodea; family Ectobiidae; genus Ectobius; species Ectobius pallidus. The sequence goes on from CAXKWD010000013.1 coordinate 9,653,363, forward strand.
ATTATTGTGGTGGTGATTCCAATTATGCATGAATGATTTTATGTGGTGAAGCTTTTCTCGTCCTCTGCACTCCTCTTGGGTCGATTCCGGTGATGTGGGGTCCGTTCTGTTCCCCACATGATAAGTTGTTACTAAGGCTTAGATTAAAATAAAGAAGGTTCCATTTTAAGTCTGACAATATTTATTTAATTATTTATTTAACCTGGCGGAGTTAAGGCCATAAGGCCTTCTCTACCACTCAGCCAGGGCAAAAACATGAAATACATAATGGCAATAATAATAATGATTAATAATAAATAAAAAAAGAACTGATATACATGAATACAAGAAACGAACATTAAATACAAAGAAAAAATTAGAACATAAGTACTTGAATAATATGAATATGTAATACAAATGACTAAAAGTAAAGAAATAAAAAAATGATGAAAGTCTAAACAAATACATTCTTAGTTATTACAAAATATAATGAAATCTTAAAATATATTACTAATTAGCATCAATTCCTACATGTTATTGTATTGTATAATTCAACAAAGCATACCAAAAGTACAAGACAAGTTATTCGTATTGTTTCCCGATTATACATAATAAGAAGAACGCACAGACTACTAGAAACTGAAATTACCATTTATGAATTAACAATAATTTTGAAGTCGACTTCACTATCTTGGTATTAAGAAAATTTGGTACATGAGCTCTGTCCTTTTCCTACATCTGATTTGTATGCTGGTGTCTGATGGCACTGATGGATGTGATGCCTTGAGCCTAGAGGATTTCTAAACTATGTTGTCCCTGTGAGAGCATGTGCCATGCATGCCGTGTCTTCTGTTCCTGTGCTGTTGGTTGCATCGTGTGGGCCCGCACGTCGTTTCCGGCTGGTCTGGCTCATGGGGAAAGCTACCCCAGCTTATTTTGTCACCTGTATGGGTGGCCGGAGCCAATCCTTTCAGCACTTCTTAGTCGTCTGTGAGCAGACTTCCAGTGACATCTGACATGTTTATTCAAGATACCTGTAATTGAGGTGAGAGTTTTTTCGACCATGTGTTATTGGCCGAAAGTGGTAAGACCCCTTAAGTGATATGTGCTCTCGCCTCATGTCCTATTTGGCGGCTCTTGTGCATCATTTTCCATATTAAGCATTATACTTTTTCTGAAGAATGTGATATCCAAAATTACGTGCTATAATGAAGAATGAATTCTATAATCTACAATTTATATAGATTAATTGTGTGTGTTCTCTCTCTGAGAAGGTTAAAATGAACTCTACTCCACAAACATTTACAATTATTCAAGATCATGTAAATAATTATTACGTTTATTGAATAATAGTTAATGAACTATTAATGGTCTTGGTAAACCAAAATGTATAGTTTTGTAATAAGATTTGAATCTACTCCATAGATATTCTGAAATCGAATTAATCCTACTCAAGTTAATTATGATATAGTACCTAACTCTTAATAATCTTATTGAATTCAAATGTATGAATCCGAAAGACTTGTCAGTTTCAAATACTTTAAGAATACAAGATTAGATTTTCGAAGAAGATATATATATCCTATGGTGTAACATATATATATATATATCTGTACGTGTTTCAGATCGGAAGACTTCTATTACTAATACAACTAGAGAATGCTGGTGAACTCTGAAAAAAAAGCAGAACAACTTTCAAATAAAAAACATTCTGACAATATTAATTTAATAGTAGGTGATATGGACGTCAACAAGTCTGATCAAATAGTTAACGATTCTAGTAAATATTTCAGAGATGCTCCGCAGAATATTTTTTGTCGAACATAAATGTTTCTGATTACGATATTCTGAGGAGTATCAAAACAATCTGTAATTCTGTTTTATATTCATGATTTCGCAGAAGATAAATCTTTCGAATACCTTCTGGTGGTTACAGACGAATGTCACAGACAAGAAAAAATATTCTTACTTATTTAATTGATCTATCTTTTAAAACGGGCATTTTTCCAAACGAGTTGAAAGTTAGTATAATTATTCTAATTCATAAGAAAAAATGATAAGACTAAGCTTGAGAATTATAGACCGTTGGTTCTCTCTAATAGTTTTTTCAAAAATTTTCGAATACTGTATGGCAGATAGACTTGAAAATTATGGATCGTAATGACATTCTTAACAACTTTCAACATGGATTCCGATCTGGAAAATATACGAATACAGCAATTATATCAGTTTTTTATGAAATGTATTTCTTCTTTAAATTCAGGCATTTGTTCTGTTGGAATTTTCTGTGACCTTAGTAGAACATTTGATTGCGTTAAGCACAATATGTTTTTAGAAAAAAACTTGATAAATAAGGCTTTCGGGGAGTAACATATAATTGGTTTTGAATCGTACTTGAAACATATTATACAGTATGAAGAAAAATGTGTTCACTCCGCAGAATGTAAAAAATAAATACCAGTCACTTAAAGTGAATATAGAAACGAGAGTGCCTCCGGGATCTATTTAGGCCCTATATTATTTTTTTTATTTTACATTAATGATTTGCTTTTTTTTCTTAAGGACTTCTTTCTAGTTTTGTACGCTGACGACATTTCTGCTATAGTATGGGGCGTAAACGCTGTTATATTGCATAAGAATTGTAATGATTTAATTTCAGAATTATCTAAAGGTTTAATACCTATAAAATGCATTTGAATATTAACAAGACAGCATAGTTCATTTTTCACAACATCAAAATAAGATTGATATGAGTGTAAATATTAATTATGAGGATCTGAGTGTTAGTATACTACACGATATAATATTTCAGGGTGTGACTTTTGATGAGAGCACAAGCTTAGTCTTATCAATTTTTTTCTTACGAAATAGAATAATTTTACTAACTTTCAACTCGTTTGGAAAAAAGCCACGAACGATATTGACATTCATATTGTGAATGATTAATAATACTAATTTATAAATTCAAATTTTCCCCCTTGTTACTTCATTTCTATAAGATTTCAGGGTGTGACTGTTGATGAGAGCATGTCATGGAAAACTCCTTGTACAGATGTAATTATGAAACTAAGTGTTGTATGTTACCAGATTCGAAGTTTGAGGAGCTTTCTTGGAATTGAAACATTGCTTTCTTTTTATTATGCTCGGGTTGAGTCTGTTCTGTGTTAAGGGATTTGTGTCTGGGTTCTAGTAATTTAATGAGGAATATCTTAGTTGCCCAAAAAGAGAATCATTAGATGTATGTTCAACGTTAATGCAAGGCAGTCATGTAGAGAGAGTTTTAAGAGGTATGGAATTTAAAATGTTTACGGTCTATATATATATATATATATATATATATATATATATATATATATATATTAATGTTATTCGAATATGTACATGTTAGTGACAGAGATTTTAATACTAATGGTCAATATCATGAATATTTTACTCGCAACAGAGAACATTTTAATATTGAGAAACATATTTTAACAGTACCACCGTTTCGTAATAATCAATTTCTGAATCTAGCACAGGAATCCCTTTTTTGTTTTTCTGACATTTTTGAATCCATTCATTTGAGACGTGAAATTTTTAAAAATACAGTTCTTCATATCTCTCGTCAGTTTTATATTACATAAAAATTTTAACACTTCCCTCAGAAGCATTTTTTTTAAACACAAAGTTTAACCATCGAACACTAAGTGAACCTTTTGAACGAAGTATACATGAAATCCTAAATATACAACTTCAGTTTTTTTCTTTCTGTTTATTTAACCAATTAAACGGGTGTTTATAAAGTATGAAAAGGCACGCATAGTGTTTTTTTTATTGTGACATTAATTATCTTCTGGTGAACTCTAGTGCTTTTACAAACATTATGACCAAGTATGCTCTCGTGCAAAAGTGAAATACTTAATTATGTCAATAAGGAAAATATTCCAGCATATGGGAAAATCTGTCTTTGTACTACATAGTTTCTGATGAAATAAATAATCAGACCCTTTTGTTGTGATAAATGTTTGTGTACAGTGTTATTTCATTATAGAGCATGACACTCTTACAGACTTTATGTTCAAAGTAACATTGTTATGTTCGAAAAAAATAAACCTTACCGTTTTTCTTCCTGGAACACCTTATCATGTTCTAACAAAATGGCGCAAGATTTAAATTTACGCTAACCAAGCTACGAAAATAGAATAGTTTCTTTTTGAACCTAATCAACGAATGTTAAGATCTTATACCATATTGAAAATTCACATCCTTCCTCCAATGATAATAAAAAAATTGTATTAGTTCCCGCAATCCCTCCAACTTGTGTCCATCTCTATTTTCCTCCAAATAAAAAAAAAATCGTATCTCCCGCCCCATCCTACATTTTGAGGGCCTGCCATCACGCAATGCCACAATCTTGTATAATTCTCGAACTTCTGCCAATTTTGAAAAGTACAAATTTCATATCTCCCGCCCTATCCGCCATCTTGAGGTCTACCATCACGCAATGCCTCCATATTGTGCCATTCTCGAATTTCCGCCAATTTTGAAAAATACAAATTTCATATCTCCCGCCTATCCGTCATCTTGAAAGTTCTACCAATTTTTTAGTCTTCCGCCATTTTGAAGAGACGTCATCACTTCCCCGACACCTGCCACCTGGTAGACAATTCTGAAAGTAATGACGGTTAACTAGAGCAATCTAGTGAATAGCATGGTACACACCTGCCATCTAGTAGACAATTTATGAAAACATAAAATTGAATAACCATGACGTCTTTGAGAAAAAACTGAATTTTATATCAGACAGTGTTAGGAGGGGGAACATTAGATGTTACCGTGGCCACGTGGTTAAAAACAGGTAGTCAGTAATGACAACTTGAGTGGTTCGAGTCATCCTCTATGACAAGATTTTATTAAATAAATATAAATATAAACAGTCTTGTGTCAGACATTGTAGAGGGAAGACGTTTTGTGCGGAGATAGCAGTAACTGGGAGCATTGGGCATTGACCTGGCAACATATCGTGCGCGAATAGGACTGTACGGAAAAATGAAGGCAAGAAGAAATAAAAGTAATGAACAATTCTTCAGCGTGTCAACGAACAATTTATGGGTCCTGGTGTAATTGTGGCAGTGCTGTTGATAATTGGCGGTGTCGAATCTAATCCAGGACCACCACCAGCTTCAGGGAATAAAAGTGGTATGAGTGCGGAAAGTGACAATCTTAACACAATCGCGGATATGATAATGAAGCTAGACGAAAAATTAAACAAAAAACTGGACGAAGTAAACAGCAAGCTGGAAGACTTACGGGAGTGGTACATCAACTTAAACGAAGCATATACAGATTTAAAAAAGGAAGTCGACTCGATTAAGGAAACCAAGTGGACAACCCAGAAGGTAGAAAAGGAATCTAGAATGAGGAACGTCATTATATTTGGAATGGAAGAATTCAACTACGAAAGAAGATTGGACACGTGTGGCCGTGTGTTGGAGTTACTAGATGCGAAATTGCACTTGAACCTCTCCGAGTTTCATATAGAAAATGTTTCCCGCCTCGGAAAGGGTAGAAACAGTCCCATCTTAGTGAAATTCGCGAGTGCAATAACCAAAGACAGAGTGATGAGTAGATCCCGTATGTTATCTGGAACTAGAATAAGACTGGAGCATGACTATAGCTATCAGGAGAGATTAACAAGAAGAGAGCTATTACCGTTTTTGAGACAGGCTAGGAACGAAGGGAAGTTTGCAGTGTTAGTTGGAGTCAAGCTGCGTATTGAACAACGGCTTTTTGATTTGGAATTTTGTAGAAAAAACATGGAATTCAAAAATAACCCACAAACTTTGGATACAGTAAATACACAGGAAATAATAAATAGCGGAGGAGCGGAGATGAGTCAGCAGGAAAATCCCCAGTCAGTGACAGTATCAGACTCTGCGTGTGGCAGGAGCCAAGTCACCAGCAACAACACGCTACATCAGCAGCCTACCACTTCGGCAGTTAACCAAGGGTTAGTCACCGCGGAGAAAAACGCTGACGTGGATAAACAACCCAGTAAGAGTGCAGATTGTGTGACTAGGTCGCAATTACACAGAGACAGAAGCAAAAGTGTAAATCAACATTGCAGTCTTCGAAATTGGGTAACCCCATCTGACAAAACGCAAAGCTAGGGTAACGACTTTGTAAAGGATCTGAGGATAGGTTTCCTTAACACTGAAGGAATTTGGAGTAGTATGAAATATGGGGAAATTCAAACTATTTTAAAAAGTTGTGAGATTCTCGCCTTAGCGGAGACGTGGCTTAAAAATGCTGAGGTAATCACTATTAGGGGCTATGATTGTATTGCTAGAAGTAAGGTAAAAATAAATAAGCTTGGAAGATGGCCCGGAGGCCTTTTATTTATTATAAGCAGCGAACTAAGGGAAAGTATAGTGCAAATAGAGAGCAAGAACGAAGATAGTCTATGGATATGCCTGAAGAGTAATAATAAAGAGGTAATATTAGCAATAGGTGTAACTTACCACCACCCCAAGGGATTTCAGTACTTTAACTGTAGCTTCTATGAACACTTGGGGGAGGAAATAGATGACATTAGGTCTAAATACAGAGTAAATGACGTAATTTTGGCGGGGGATTTCAACAGTAGGATTGGAAAGAGGGATGCAAGCCCATTTAATATGAAAGCTTTCAATGATCATATCAATAGCGGCATAAACCGCGATTTGCCGTCCAGAAACAGTCGAGATCCAGTGACCAATGTTGAAGGCCTCAAGTTACTTGACGTTTGTGGTCACAACGGGTTGGAAATACTCAATGGTTGCTACGGAGACGATACAGAAAGCAATTTTACTTTTATTAATGAACAGGGAGCTAGAATTGTAGACTATATGTTAATATCTCATGACTTAGGTGAGTTTATTTCAAGATTTGAAATTCCGGAAGTAACTCACAGTCCCCATATGCTTTTATCGACAGAGATTGACATAACCATTAACAGTAACCATCCTCGACCCTCTTACAAGTCCGTCAGTGAAAATAGATTAGGATCTACGAGGACAACATATTTTTGGACCAAAGAGCGTAGTGACAATTTTTTACAATAGGATGAACGACCAATGTGCAGTGTTGCTAGAATTAGGGATCCATTTTTCATTAATGAAGGCAATATTAATAGGGCCTTGCAATTACTCCACAGAGTGGTTGAAAGAGCTGGGGAAAGGAGAGTAAGAAAATATACACACCCCATTCGTAATAATTCATGGTTTGATATGGAATGCATTCACACTAGATCACAATTAAGAAGGGCCTACAGAAAGTGCAAAAAGGTAAGTGAAGGGGATAATGATAATGCTGTAAGGAATAATTTTATCAGCATGAAAAACCAATATAAGAAACTACTAGCAGACAAGAAAGAAAAGTTTTATAACAAGGAAAGTGAGAGAATATACTATTGGTTAGAAAACAACAACACTACTGAAATTTGGAAATACCTGAAAAGATTAAAACAAAATACTAACAGTAATTTAGGGCCTGATGAAGGGACGTGGGTCATGCATTTTCACGAACTATTCAAACAAAGATATTCTAGTAACTACCTAACAATCGATGTATTTCCCTGCATGAATTACATAGATGGGCTAGATAACATGATCTCTAAAGATGAAATTATCATGGTAATTAAAAAATTCCGGAATAAAGCTCCCGGGTTGGACGGAATTCAGGTACAGTTGTGGAAGAAGTTATGAGAGAATCAGAAATAGCTAGAGATCTTAACTGGATTATTTAATAAGATTAAATTAACCAATCAAATTCCGGAGATGTGGAAAAAAGCTATAGTTGTCCCTATATATAAGAATAATGGTGATATAAAAAATCCAAACAATTTCAGGGGTATTAGTTTATTAACTGCTTTATCTAAAGTCTACACAGGAATCCTAGCAAACAGGTTAACAGGCTGGTTAGAAGTATACAATCAAATTTCACCATGGCAAGGAGGGTTCAGAAGGGGTAAGCGCACAACAGATAATATTTTCATTTTGAATACAGTGATAGACAAATACTTAAGCAGAAAAAGAGGAAAAATTTATTGGTGTTTTATTGACCTGGAGAAAGCCTTCGACTCAGTGAATAGGAACCACTTATGGTATAAGTTGAGAAAAATAGGGTTAAGTAATCAATTTACAAATAATATAACAGCGATATACGACAACATAGAATTTTGTATAAGAACTGATTTAAATGGTGGTATCACTAGAATGATCAAACAAGAGATTGGAGTAAGGCAAGGTTATAACCTCAGCCCACATTTATTTAGCATATTTATTAACGATATTTTTGATGACCACCAACCAGCTATTATGAACACACAAATCCCGGGCTTAATGTTTGCTGATGACCTGGCACTTACAGCAATCACCCCGATAGGGCTGCAGAAAAGTATTGACTCAGTCAGCATGTTTTGTAGAGCATGGAATTTAAAAATCAATATTTTGAAAACTAATATTCTTGTTTGTAAGAACGGCAATAAGCTCAGCAAAAAGGAAATATGGAGGTTAGATGACAAAGTAATTAATATGGTGAATACTGCTAAATATCTAGGGTTAACCCTCAACAATAAAGGAACGTGGGATTCACAGACAAAAGCAGCATGGAATTATGGCAAAGTAGCCTTGGGAGCAATAAATAATTGCTTAAACAAAATACCTGACTTAAGAGTTAAAATGCTAAATAGGATATTCAAAGCCTTAGTAGAGTCCAAAGTTCTCTATGGAATTGAGGTTTGGGGGGGAAGGCAATCTTGGAAATATTTAGACATGGTAAGGGCCAGGTTTTGCAAGCAGGTACTGGGCATCCCCAGATTCACTTCAAATGAGGCGGCGAGATATGAACTAGGTTATGACAGCAGCATGGGCACAGTCTTAGGTAAGATCTTAAAGTTCTTTAGATACATATATGAGAAAGACAACGATGATGTAGCTAAAATATGTTTTCAATCTCTCCTATTGGACAATGGAAATAGGAACAGAGTTCACGATATTACGAAACTATTGGACGAGATAGGGCTAAAATGGATTTGGAACTCAGTTCTGAACCTTGAGAAAAACATAATAACGCTCACCAAGATCGTTAGTTGAAGATGCAACGATATTCAGAGACAAAACCATGTAGCTATAATGAGGGAAAAAAGATCCCTAGTGTTCTATATTAAAATGAAAGAAATGTGGGGATTGGAAAAGTACGTCCCAGGTTGCTCCAAGAAACAAAGCATGGGTTTAGCATGGTGGCGGGTTGGGGTATGGAAACTAAGGGGCTGTAAGCTCATAGAGCTTAGAGCTCATTTACTATAATTTATAGCAAATACTAGTAATAAAGTATTAATATAAGTCACTAGATGGCACTAACGCCAGTTACTATTAAACAGAATTCTTGACACGCTTATATCTCGTTATTTACACTTAAATAAAGAAAATAACTATTGTACGCAGCATGCTAATAAGCAAAGGAATAATTTTGTAAATTTATTCCTGTTACTATAAACTATTATCATTAAATTCAATAATTAATGTTAATTAGCAGCAGAATGCTGTCTTGCCGGCATCGATCAGATATCGATCGCCTACTACGTAAAGTAGCGCGTCAGAATTTTGAAATGAAAAGCGAAAATAAGTAAAGTGGAAAATAGAGCAATTAAAAAGTCGAAAGAGAGGGTCAAGAAGTGTTAGTGAAAGCATTAGTACTACTAGAGAGGATATATTCACAGTGATAAACACTTAATAGTCATAGATTAACGGTCACAGACAGAACAGGTGTGACGTCACAGGGAAAACAAGGAGATATAAAATCGGAAGAGAGGATATTAGAGATATTCGCAGCACGGAGTGTGAACCAGTGGTGATATTCAAAGAGTTTAACAACCGGTTCTCATCAGGGTATTTGATATTGATTCAAAATAGCCCAATATGCTATTTTTCTTTTCATACTCATACTAAACTTACTCAGCTTCCTTAAAACCACTGCAATACCCTTTACATTACCGTATTCTCTGTGTTGCCCTCTGAAGTATAAACTGGGAAACTGAAATATGCTGGAATTTCATGTTATCTGGGTGTGAACTGTGTCGCCTCTACTGGAGAAATTAGGCAATTGAGCAATACTCTAAACTCCATGTTAAAATAAAGCATAGGACAGGCAGCGTAATTCTCGAGACGGCGGTGCTTAAAACATAACCTTACACTACAAAATAAATATAAATATAGCGAATGTAAATGGCGTGTTTTGGTTCTAGCAAATTCATAATTGTATAATCACTGTTGTGGATTGGCGTGAATCTGATCTTGGAAAAAGGCAATCATTGTGAAGCTACCGGTTCGGAGAACCTACAAGATATTTAACAACCGGTTCTCGCGAACCGGTGCGAACCGGCTGAATATCACCACTGGTGTGAACAGTGTAGAAGAGAATAACCCCAGCACTGAGTACCGGAAAATGCCGCCCACCAAGACGAACGCAGAAAGTGAAACACCAGTGAACAAAAATGCAGATCAATGTGGCTTCTGCAAGAAAATAGTGGGAAATGAAGATCATGCCATAGAATGTGAGGGATGCAACAAGTGGCAACATCAAGAGTGTACAGGCATGACACGAGGTGAATATGATATAATTAAGAGGAAAAACTGCAAGTTAACGTGGCTGTGTAACGAGTGTAAACCGTATCTATTGAAGGCCAACCACGTAAGGGATAAAAGAATCGAGGAAATTGACGGAAAACTGAACTTTCTAACAGACACCATTACCATAACCCTTCCACAAACGATCAGAATGATAATGGAAGAGTCTACTGAAGAGTTAATTGAAATATTCACAAAAGGAACTAGGCCAACGGTCATCAAGCAAAGAGAAGAGCCTGCAAGAAAACACCCCCATAGAACTCCAGCAAAAGATCCTGCCAAAGAGGCTGAGATTACAAAAACTACAATGAACGACGAGAATACAGAGGTGATACAAGCCTCACCTAAGAGTGAAAAAAATGCAGAGGTGACACAAATCCCACCAAAGGCACCAGCGAATACAAACACAGAAATAAGCGAAGACAATGCTAACAGCTGGACCCCTAAGAGTGGAAAAAATGCAGAAGTGACACAAATCCCACCAAAGGCACCAGCAAATACAAACACATAAATAAGGGAAGACAATGCTAACAGCTGGACCCCACACAAAGACTCAAGCCCGAAGCCGCCTTCAACCAGCGAACCATTAGAAATTGCTGAGACATCAGACGGGAAAGAAGACCAGGATACAGGGCAACCTGTAACAAACCGTCGCAGAACCAGAACTGCAAATGAACTGATTAGCATAGAAGGTGTAAGGGAAGAGAAAAGGGACAAAATCAGGGGAGCACGAGAAGGCCAATGCAAAATAAAAGCAGCTGAGAAAAATGCATGGCTATATGTTGGTAGGCCACACCACAAAAGAAGAATTGGAAGATTACCTGAAGGATAATGGAGTAACAGGAAGAATCGACTGTAAGATGGTTAGTAATAAAAACACGAGTAGGGCCTTCAAAATAGGTCTACCGTGGAGTGAGCTAAACAAAGTCCATAGCGAAGACTTCTGGCCAACTGACATAATCTGCAGGCCCTTTCGAGCCCCATGGCGGTACAGAGGTCCCAGACAACCAAGTGATTTCTATCCTAACGTGGAATGTTGAAGGCCTTAGAGGGGTGATAAATAGCTCCCCAAGTGACATTTTCAAGGATTACGATATCTGCATACTATCAGAGACTTTTGTTACAGCAGAGGCAAGAATTGATGTTGAAGGTTTCTATAATATTCAAGCACTAGCGAAGAAAAACATCAGGGGTCGTCCACCGGGAGGCGTGTCATGCCTCCTCAAGCCGAACCTTGCACCGTTCAAAGTTTCGGTGATAGATGAAGATATACTTGCAGTAAAGACAAAAATTGGAGTTATTGTGTGTGTGTATTACAGACCCGAATGTAGCCCTGTAGATATAATAGACAGCCTACAAGGTGTGTTAAATGAAATACCCCGCGGGGAAAGAATAATCTTGGCAGGGGATCTGAACTGCCCAATAGACAAACCAAATAAAAAATCACAGTTAGTCGTGAACTATTTGTCAGAGGAAGGTCTGACATTAGTGAATGACAGGAAAGTGCAAACGTACTTATGCCAAAATGGCGGAAGTACAATAGACCTAGTGTTTGTACGGGGATTAGAAGTGAGGTCCCAAAAATTACTCATACGATCTGACGGACCTCTGTTGAGGAAACACATACCTGTGATCACTAATGTACATCATACAGAAGGTATTAAGAGTCAGCATCATAGTGAAGTGACACCACTGGGGAGAAAACTGGACAATTGCATATTGCAGAACAATTCCGATAAAATAGACATAATCCTACACGAAATTGATGAAGGAAAATTAGAAGAAGCAGTGTCACACAGAGGAATGCGTAAAGGAAGCGTCAAAGACCATAGAGAGCAACCGAAAATCAAAGAATTGGTTCGATGCCGAATGTTATCAAGCAAGGCAGGTAACCTTGACAAAATTACATTCAGCGCGGCGAAATTTAGATAGCACACAGCTTACAGAATACCAATCTGCCAGAAAAGAATATAAAATCCTCCTTAGGGGAAAGAAAACTGAATACATGGAAAAGCAAGCGCAGAAACTGATAAAAGAGTCGGAATCAGACCCATATAAAGCCCTGCGGTCACGGTAGCCAAGATTCCCTGCAGACATACCCATGGAAGTATGGGTGGAGTATATAAAAAATATATACTGCAAGGGGAACATAATAGAATTGAACCAAGAAGAAGAAGAAGTAGAATCCAGTGACCTATTCACCCAAGAGGAAATCAAAGAAGTAATCAATAGCTCAAGAAGTAGAAAAGCAGCAGGCCCAGACGGCATCTATAATGAGCATCTAAGAACATGACTCCCGTACTTAGAGATCGTATGGACAAGACTGACAAATAAATGCCTAGAAACCGGCAACATCCCAGCTCAGTGGAGAAACTCTGTAATCAAAATGCTCCACAAAGGAAAAGGTGACACGAATAACCCCGAATCTTATAGAGGAATCGCTCTAGAATCGGCAGCATTCAAAATACTCACAAGATTGCTAACAAGGAAAATAGACAAACTAGTTGACTCATTCTTACCGGATGAGCAATTTGGTTTCAGAGCTGGAAGATCGACTCTGATGGCAGCAGGATGTTTACTCAGAGACATCCATGAAGCCTTGGGCAGGAAGCATGGCAAAATGTATGTCATATTTATAGACTACTCTAAAGCTTTTGATATGGTGAATAGGTCGAAATTGCTACAGAAACTAAAAGATCTCATTGGCCATTCGTGGTTAACAAGATTAGTGGATAGCATCATGGCAGAAAATTATGTCCAAATAAGTGACAATATCAGCAGGTCTACATGGATTCGACAAACAAACGGAGTGTTGCAAGGAGATCCGTTAAGTCCGGTACTCTTCAATGTGTTCACTCATGATGTCCTGAAGGAAATAACGAGGCAGACCACGAAGGTCAAGTCATACATTTATGCTGATGACATGGCTCTAGCGTCGGATAGCCTAGAAGAAGCTCAAACGGCAATGGATCTAATTGCAGACTGGGCAGAGAATAATGGAATGTTCTTCAACACAAACAAAACAGAAGCTGTAATTTTTAGGAGGGGTGGTAAATTTCCGGAGAGGGATTATATTACATGCAAAGGCCAAAGACTGAAAATCAGCAACTCCTACAAATACTTAGGAATCACAATCCAAGTATCAGGAACAACCTTCTCAATAGATTAGATTAGATTAGATTAGATTAGATTTATTTGCCACAGACATTGTACAATGTATTAGCAATAACAATAAACACAAATGAGATAAAATAACAATAACAATAAACACAAATGAGATAAAATATACAAGTACACATTTCACCAGATAATGTCATTGAAGTCCTTGACACTGTACAGGGTATTTGACAACAGGTTAGATTTAATTGACCTTTTAAATGGAACATATGATAACTCCTTAATTTTGTTTGGCAATGAATTAAATAGTCTGAGGGCAACATATTCAAAACTTTTCTGGGTGGTGCTGAATTTACATTTATTTATATATAAGTTTTCATTGTTTCTGGTAGAGTAGCTATGGATAGTAGAGCATTTATTATACAAGTGTGCATTCTTTTTTATATAGAGAAGACAGCTCAAAACAAACACTGATGGCAATGTAAGTATATTAAGTTCTGTAAAGAGTGGTTTGCAGGATGTTGTAGGCGATGCTCTAGAGATAATTCTTATTGCTCTTTTTTGCAAGATGAATATTTTGTTGGCATAAGGATGTCCTCCCCACAATAGGACTCCATAACTGAGATGGCTGTGTATATGGGCATGATACACTAGTAAGAGTGACTTAGCATCTATGTTATGAGTTAGTACTCTCAACATAAATATACCTCTACTTATTTTCTTGGCAACATAGTCAATGTGAGAATTCCACTCCAAATTAGTTTGGATATATAATCCTAAAAATCTTACAGGATTCCTTAGTAGGCTATTGGAGCGTTGAAGATTAATTGTCAATTCAACAGTCTTACTAGCATTAAGACTTAGGTTATTAGCATCACACCATTTAGTAATGTCAGAAGAAGCATTGTCAATACAGATAGAGTCATTTCTGCCACATGATACAAGTGCTATATCATCAGCAAAAAGATAGGTAGTGAGACAGTTCTCCCGTACTGTAGAGGGAAGATCGTTAATATATATTATAAAAAGGACAGGACCCATGACAGAGCCTTGAGGTACACCATACTCTACCAGCTTATAATCTGATACATTATCATTAAAGAGAACAGATTGATACCTATTACTCAAATATGAACGCATAAGTTCTAAGCTAGATTCGCTGAAACCATAATAAACAAGTTTATGAATTAATATGTCATGGGAAACTGTATCAAAAGCCTTGGATAGATAAAAAAAATGGCTTACAACATGATCACCCTTCTCGATGCCTTCAAAACATTTTTTAATAAATGCAAGTACAGCTTCAATAGTACTATGTCCCATTCTAAATCCATATTGTGAGGGTGTAAATATAGAGTTGCTTTCAAAATACATGGTTATTTGTTTGTTTAGTAATATTTCAAAGACCTTTGATAGCACTGGTATTATACTTATAGGCCTATAGTTTCCATAATCGGATTTACTCCCTTTCTTATGAACAGGGATAACTTTGACAACTTTAAAAGTATTGGGAAAGTACCCCTTCTCAATGCAGTTGTTAAATATATGGGTAACAGGTTCACAAATATACACAGATGCTAATTTCAAGATTTTAGAGTTTAAACCATATATATCAAGACATGAACTATTACTTAAATTTAGTATGACAGAGTAAACATCTTCAACACTTACATGTTTAAATAGGAAACTGATCTGAGGCTTGGATAAGTTGTTCATGAGATTCATTGGATCTAAATCACTTGGTATGTTGTTGACAATGTCATGTACTTTGTCAATAAAATAAGAATTAAAATTTTCAGCGTCTAGGTCAATATTTGGAGTAGAACTCCTATCACTCTTGTTTATCAGATCATTAATAATTGACCAAGTAGACTTAGGTTTATTGATTGAACCATTGATTTTATTAGAATAATAATTTATCTTACTGGCCTTAAGGGCTTTTTTGTACTTTTTTTGTAATTCACTGTATCTATCTTTATATTGTTTCTTGCCATTGTGTATGTACATTTTGTAATACATAGTACATTCTTCTTTTAATTTATGGAGGTCATCATTGTACCACTCTTTGTTATTCCCTCTTTTTGGTCCAATACGTGATCGTACAAAAGGGAATGCTGCATCAGTGATCTTTGAGAAGATTGACAGAAAATAATCAACTTTATCACTTAGATTTGTTAAGCCATACAATGTTAACCAGCTGACTAAACTTAATAAATACATGAAATATGGTATATTAGATGCATTAAGTGATCTTTTAAATGTATATGCAGGGTTAGATGGCTGAGTTCTGCTGGGCTTTAGATTAGTGTTGAAGTGAATGGCATCATGGTCTGATAGAATTGTATGAACTACTTTGGCTGAGCATTTGTTGGTATCAATATTCGTAATAACATTGTCAATACAAGTTCCTCCAGACCCATTGTTGTGAGGTCGAGTGGGTTCATTGATTAAATGCCTGACACCAAAGCTGTCGAAGCAATTATATATTTCTTTTACTTCGTTGCTATCAATGCAGAGGTCTATGTTAAAATCACCAGTTAAGACAATTTGTTTGTTCACACTGTGTTTGTAAACTAGGTTGAACAGATCATGCAGTTTTATCACAAAATTGTCGGTGCCATGTTTACTGTGGTCAGGTATTCGGTAAAAGCACACACACAGGACATTAAATGAATTAAGCATAATAGCACAGGCTTCAAATTCAAACATAGAAGATAAAGTAGAGAGATCAAATTTAGAGACCTCAAGACCATTTTTAAGATAGATAGCTGAACCACCATGCTGGCCACTTCTGTTCCGGCAAAAGAAATCAGATAGTACATATCCTGGGACATCAAGTATGGCCAATTCATAGGCGCATAGCCAATGCTCTGTTATACATAAGACGTCAACTTCCCACTCAGAAAGTAGTAGAGAAATGTAGCTTAGCTTATTCACAAAACTCTGCACGTTCCAGTACAATATACTCAAACCAGATATTGTTTCTACTTCATAGTAGTAATACATATGAGAGAGAGGTTAATAGCAGCTGTACGGTGCATTAATGACATCAAACACCTCCCGATGCTATCACTGGAAACAGCCATGAAACTGTTTGAGGTGAAAGTGGCCCCCGTAGCCACCTATGGTCTGGAAATCATATGGGATCACATGTCCAAAGGACACCTACAGGAGCTGGAATATTTAAAAGCGAGATTTTTGAAAAGAGCACTACAGATGTCAAAGTTTACGCCTTCCAGATTGGTATATGTTCTGGCAAGGGAAACCTTCTTCATTGAGGATTTAAGGGTGAAGTTACAGCTGCCATCTACAGGGAACTACAATGAACTGCTACAGGAGCTCCAAAACAAGAGAAGCACAATATGGGAAGAGTTCTATGTGACCGATGCAATGATCAACAGAGAATGGATACGTGGAGGATATGAACTGAGACACGTAGTGACAAGGTTCACTGCGCACGGGTTCCATTACAGAGTGTGTAAAACTGGAAGTTTTCATGACCCGGATCCGGAGTGTATTTGTAAGTGGTGTGGTCTCCACTGTGAAAGATATCATGCAGCTGTTTGTAGACAACGGAAAATGACCCTGACGCAATTAAGTCAAAACAAAAGCTAACTATACATGCACATTGTGCGCATTCCCTACATTATTAGTAATCGATAATACTCTTACTTGCCCTTACAGCCAGAATAGCGTAGAGCACTACGAGCGGACTATCGATTATCTATACTTGCCTTTAAAGACAGTATACTGAAAAGTTAGATTACTTCTCACAAGATTTTTATTTATTTTTCCACAAAGGCATATTGTTTAATAAAATAAATTCTCACATATATTTTTCTGTATGTTCCAGAAAGAGTACTGCATGTTACCTTATTTAATAAAAGCCTGCTTTAGGATGGAAGCATCTAGAATGTTCAAGATTAGCTTTCCATCGAATTTATGAATGACTCTTTTGTAAGATGATTATGTGAACGCATTTTGGCCGTTAGACTTCATTCACTTCTTCATCAACCTTCGCGCCGTAAGGGCACAGCCCAGATTTAGCAAGCAGATCACAAGTCTGCATATATACTACACAGTTACTACACATAGAATCTACAAGAGCTTCATCATAGACTTCGCAGCAATCGACAGCATTTAACCAATTTGGAAATTGGAACAGCAGGGAACGTCGTGGAGCGTAGCTTGCAGCACGATGACTCGCTATTGGCCACCGTTCCAGATGGTACTACATAAGAAACTACATCTACAGCAACAGTAACTGTATATCTCCATGTTAGCCACAGTCTGGCTAATGCATTCACATATTCATCAATGAAGTCGCACTAAAAGTTAAGTACTACACCTTCAATGTATGGTTAATTTCACAAAAGTCTAGAGGACTTAGCAAATTTGCTTGCATACAAGTAAAAACTGCATTTATATTTGCCCAGGAGTTTTGGCATACTTGCAGCTCCTCTTGTCCCTACGAGCAGTCCAAAGAAGCTGCCGTAGTATCTTTGAGTAAATATAGCTCAATTAATACACATTGTAACTTGTTAATTCATCAATAAAAACTAGTACTGTTGTTTGTTAAGAACATCATGTCTTATAAACAAAGTGAATAACCTCAAAGCTTCTCCTAAAATTTCCAAGTGAAATAAAATGAATACTAATTAATATTAAGCACAGCCAGAAGAAAGAAGAGAAGCAGCAGTCTTCTAGAGCAGAAGAATAAAGTGACAATTCTCATTCTCCATTATTCCTGCTTCCTTCAACATTCCTGCACTTCTAAGCTTGTATATTTCTGGATTAGAAACCAGTGGTCCTCCGAAAAATCATATAGCAAATTCTGTTAGGCAGACTAGCCTACAGGGGCATAAGAAGGAATTTTGAGAAAGGACGACGTCCTTTATGTCTAAATAGAGAAGACGCTGAGCACGTAATTTTAAAATGTCCAGAAACTGAAACGATCAGACAAGTATTTTTGAATAGGAAATTCCTAGGAATTAACGTAGAAATAGCATATAAGAAATTAACAATTACAAAGAATATGAAAACTTTGAAGGAAATGGGGAACTTTTTATACATTGTTAAAATAAGATGGGAAAAACGAATCCTAGAATTAAGTGAGCAAGTGTATTAATTCCTTTCTTGCTTTGTTCATAAGTAAGGCATTAACATAACATAACATAACATAACTCATAGGTACTCAAGGCTTTTATGTCAATATTAGTGTGTAATGGTAGGAGGTACATCCTATGGCGAAAAACCTCTGTAAGGCCAAGGGTGTTAATATTACGACACAAGAATAAACTATACTATACTATACTATATAAATATAAAAATAAAATTAACATGCATAAGAACGCTATATAATGATGACGTCATATGGAAGTCCTGGGATAGCGTCCCTACAGCTGTCAAAAGGTCATAAGTCATGATAATATAACGTTGGGGGATAAAAAGTTCAAACTGTAGGGACAGCCAAAGCACCCAACTGCAAACGAACGTAACCGATGGTTAGAGTACGGTCATAGGGGCATAAGCAGGACGTCTCTTCCAGATGTTCCTCAAGGCGCAAGAGTGCATATCCAGAACGTCCCGAAAAAAACCCTCGCCTAGTAGTGCGTCTACGGCATAAGGGCGTAACAATATCGATTGAAACCCTTGACTTTGAATTTGGCGCCAGCCGCCATCTTAGATGACGTCATACAAAATGGCGACCGGAAGTGACGTCATTGTTAGATTGGACCTAACACGGGAGTGATGGCGGGATTCCGCCCAAAATGGCGACCGGAAGTCACGTCTTTGTTAGATTGGACCTAACACGGTAGTGATGGCGGGAATCCAGCCATACCTTCCTCCATACTACTCAGATCAATGCGGGACCTGAGAACTTCTTACGATGTGAGATCCAAGAAGTGAGAGGTTGTCGGCTGAAAAGTTCTCTAGAACTAAGTAGGAAACCAAATCATTATTTCAGATGATCTGAAGCAAGATTTCTGCCGAGTGACTTTAATGTTATTCACGGGCAGCTACTGGTTTAAATCATTTAAGTTCACAATAAAATTAAAACTGAACTTCATAAATAAATAAAACATAAGAAAAAAATAGTCTCCCCTAATTTTAGACGAATTTTTTTACTTAATTTGTCACGTAATGTGCATAATTTTATTTTTTTAAATCGGCTGTCACAGTAAGGCAACTTGGAGGGCAATACTAAAATAAAAGTGTCTGCTTATGACAATTAACGTCAATATCTGTTTTATAGATTTTGATATTCCCATGTTTAAAATGTGAACACTTATACATTATTTTTTATTATTTTTCCTACCTAAAAAGAATTCAAGATAAGAGTTATTGTCATGTATATATTGGCTAGCTAATAACACAATACCGGAAAATAAACTGAACAAAGAAATTTGAAAGTTTCGATATTTTAAATGGCAGCTGTACAATCATACATGAATTTCTTGCAGTGCATTCTGGAAGGCAGAGTTCATTGGGTCTGCACTAAAAATGTCCAGTGAAATCACTGTCCACAGTTTCCATTAGGATCTAGAAATAAAATGTCTACCAAACTCTAATGTGAAAATGTCTAAAATATGAACTAAACTAAAAACTAAACTCCTTGGTGCTACATCCCTGAAGGTACTAGGCCTACCACCCGACCTCTGCGTCATCTACCTTAGTCAGATGGCACGATTGGGGGGCATGTGGTCAGCATGCCGACACTCACGTCTGTTAACGGTGGTTTTTGTGACCGGAGCCGCTACTTCTCTATCTAAAATATGAAGCCTAATGAAAAAATGTCTACAAGGCAAGTTATGTCTCCATTCTTTACAATTTCAAAAGCTTTTACTTGCTAAAATATAATTGAAAATAATAATTATTACATACAGTAATAACTATAAATAATTAGTGCAATCATTCTAAGTACCAGAAATCATGACTACATATACACTCAAATCAAATAAAACAATTTCAGTTACAAATTTAAAAATTAGGGAGCAGAGGATATATCTGTAATGCAACTTTGGGTAGTGGGTGTAATACAAGTAATGAAAGAGGGAGGATTCCATATCATGAGGCTTGCACATCAGAAATTCAACTAAAACATGGGTCATTCCACTTTAGAGTTACGACAGTTAGGTCTCTAGATTTTTTTTGCACATTCTAGTATATGAATTTTAAATTTGTGGAAAGTGAAGTAAGTGGAAGTGAAGTGTGGAAAGTGTATGAAAGTAATAGGATTTGTGGTGTTGTAGTGATGGAGGAAATTTTAGGGGCGTTAAGATGGAGGTAAAAGTAAAGTGATCCCTATACAGGCCATGGAGGCCCAGAGGGTTCCAGGAGGTTAAGGCTCCCAGATGTTGGACATTCGGCACTTGAAGGTGGTAAGGTTGTCAGCCTTATGCACCGGCCGCCTTTACCCCCAGAATTGCTCCTGGTACTCATTTCTGTTAAAGGCTGAGTCGACCCAAGGGCCATAGTGCTACCAGAAGGATAAGCCATTTGAAAAATATCAACGACTTCATCGGGAATCGAACCCGCGACCTTCCGGTTTGTAGCGCAGCGCCTCAACCACTACGCTACAGCGTACCCCAAGAAGGAGGCACTATTTAAAAATATTCTGAAAAACACACGCTTCACGACAGTAAAATAGAATGTATATCATTCTAAACAGAGATTTGCATATTTTAAATCCTGAATAATTTTTACGGATTTTCATCTAGAGTAACTATGAAAACAGACAACGAATTAAATAATATTTATACTGAGAAAGCGAGGTAAACATTTGCTTGAACTGTCGTTTAAATTCCATGACGAAACTTGAAAAAAAAAGAGTTATTCAACTGTGAATTTTACACTTAAGGTTAAAGAAAATGTGTAATATTTAGTACGAGGTGTTAATCTCCCTAACATTGGAGTAGGCCAGGTTGCAGCATGTCACAGTCATGAGACCGAGTGTATTGTGGGCTGTTGGTCTTTTAAAAATCCGATTAAAGAACACAAAGAGATACTTAGTGGACTTCGGAAGTCGCAGCCTATCCTTGCGATGAGCTGTGACAATATGAAGCCAAATTATAACTTTGACTCTGTATATAGGGTCAGTATTCCGCCCAGAGAGGAATGGACTCGTGGCCCACGGGCTCCGGAGTGTGTCAAGGGGCTTATCTGGTATACGAACAGCTCCAAGACGGATGAGGGGACCGGGGCTGGCATCTATGGGCGTAAAGACGAGGCTATCGTACTCTTTGGGAGGTTATACTACAGTATTCCAGGCTGAAATATTTGCTATTTTGGCCTGTGCTTATCATATGTTAGGGATGCCATGGCTGCAAGGTCGGATTCGCATCTGTTCTGACAGCCAGGCTGCCCTGAAGGCACTATGTGCCAGTACAAAAAGGTCTAGGTTGGTATGAGAGTGCCAAAAAAGAACTTGGATATTCTCTGCTCCTGCCGACCAGTACAGTTCTGCTGGGTTCATCGGCATGCTGGAATGGAATCAGAGGAAATGAAC
Source organism: Ectobius pallidus (assembly GCA_964059195.1). Taxonomy (NCBI): domain Eukaryota; kingdom Metazoa; phylum Arthropoda; class Insecta; order Blattodea; family Ectobiidae; genus Ectobius; species Ectobius pallidus. The sequence goes on from CAXKWD010000013.1 coordinate 9,675,614, forward strand.
TAGCTGATAAGCTAGCAAGGGAGGGCTCGGCCAATAACTTTATTGGACCGGAACCTGTCCTTGGTATCACTCCAAGAACGGCCAGGGATGAGGTCTTAGACTGGATGTCACATCAGCATGGCAGTTTTTGGAGTAATCTTACTACTGCTAGGCAGGCTCGAGCTATGATCGAGGGACCTAGAAAAAAGAACAGCAAGATTCTGTTAACCCTTAACCGGGTACAACTTAGAGGTGTAGTTGGTCTGTTAATAGGACACAGCACCTTAAAGAGTTACCTACATGTGATGAAGCTTAGTGCGGATCCCACATGTAGGAAGTTTGGTAGAGAAGATGAGTCTGGTCTACACATATTGTGCGAGTGCGAAGCACATGCTACAATCAGACATTTTCTCTTGGGCTCGGATAAACTGATGCCCGAGTGCACCATTCTCCGGTTTTCTCAGCTGTTTCGAAACCGGTGTAAAAGTAATATCAGGGTATTCTAAGAAAACCTGTGCACCATTGCTATATTACCGTGGTTTCCAAACGCTCGAATATATCGCCGTTACTCTGCTACGAAGCCATTCCCATGGAGAAATTTTGTGTTGGTTTGTCTTGGTTTCTTCCATGGCCACTAGAGTCGCTCTCTCTCTGCACGTCTTCCAGTCACAGTGGCTCGTCTATAGGCCCAATTTCATTTATTTGTTGCCTTATTGTTCAATAATAATTGTTCATAAAGATAAAATGGAATATTATATTGGGTATATATATATATATATATATATATATATATATATATATATATATATATGTCTGAATTTGAATTCAAACTCCATAGATACTGTGAGTTGATTACGCCTACTGGATGGACCTGGTTTGGTTGAGGTCATTTCAATCAATGTTACATACAGCGTTTGCAAAGGTATGTACCATCGTTCATTCTTCAAATAGATCCCACCTGTCTGTACATGTGAATAAAATAACACTTATGTTTTAAAGAATAATTCTCACACCTGTGCAATCCAAGGCAAAGCATCACCACGAAATCTCTGTTCTGAGTTCGACATAGCCTCGCTTTTATTCCCGTTCGAAAATGTTATGTGCAAAGTCATGTACATAGCCATGAAAGGGATGTTATAATTATGTTCGTGTGTGTGTGCTGATGGATTCTTGGTTTTCCATATTTCATTGATTTGTTGCCTTATTGTTCAGTAAGAAATATTCATAAGGATAAAATGGAATATTATATTGCGTATATATGTCGTCTGAATTCAAACACCATAAATACTGTACTAATCGTGGTTACGCCCACTAGCCTACTCGATGGACCTGATTTGGTTGAGGTAAGAAAGGAAGATCATTTCAATCGATGTTACAGCACAGTATTTGCAAAGATATGTACCATCGTTAATTCTTCAAATAGATCCCACCTGTCTTTCGTTATTCATTATGTTGAATTAGCTTTTGGCCTAGATATCATAAATATGATACATTATGCTGATCTCCATCTTGGAAAGAAAACCGCGGTTTTCTCACTTTACAGCTCCTTCACGGCCGGTTTGCATCTTACCGCAGTAAAAGTCGAAACCGAGCACGATGCAACGAAAGTATGACTTTACCGGGGTAAACTAAACAACTTTACCGCGGTATTCTGAATACCGAGATTGGTGCATTCGGCCATGAGACCAGATGACATAAGGAGAATGAACCCAAGATCTATCCTGTCCTTGAAGGCCACGGGATTTGAATGAATTCTCCAGTAAGAGGGGCACAATGGGCCCAACTATGTGGCCTATGTGCACGGGACCGAAAGGGCCCAACCCATTCCTTTTCATTCATTCATTCATCCTACAGTATTAAGATTTTATGACTTTTTCTAAGTTGTTTCATACATCATCTAGACATTGCAATAAGAATTTTTCTGAACTACTTATACTTAAATACGCCGTGGCGTAGTGGTTGAGACGCTGCGCTACAAACCGGAGGGTCGTTTCCCGACGAGGTCGTTGAGATTTTTCAACTGGCCTAATCATTTTGGTGGCACTATGGCCCTGGGGTCGAATCAGCCTCTAACAGAAATTAATACCAGGAGCAATCCTGAGGGTAAAGGCAGCCGGTGCGTGAGGCTGAACACCTTACCACCTTCATGTGCCGAATGTCGAAAACCTGGGATCCTCAACCTCCTGGAACCCTCTGGGCCTCCATGGCCTGTATAGGGATCACTTTTACTGATACTTAAAACCGAGCGGTCATTCTGACCACTGTTTAATGAATCGCATTAAAATTTATTTTAATTATTTCAAATTCAAACCCTGCTGTAGAATACTGAATACTGAACAATGTATAACATGGCTTGGATTTGTCTGTTACGATTATGATTACATAGCGAAGGAGAGTCACCTGCAGTGAAAAACAAGACATTAAAGGTATTATTGTTATTGTTATATATATATATATATATATATATATATATATGCGAATAAGCTCATTAGAACTACGCAAAATACTTAGAGGTGTACACTTGCCTTCCTTGTGCCCATCTCTCTTTCATTCTTTTACTGTGGGCTTTCTTTCTCTCTTCAGACCACGTTGTTCCAGAGTAGTAGGGTTTTGTGACTGACGTCATTGGAGGGTCCAGAAGGTCCGGTAGGGGAAACGGGGGGCGTGGCTCTGACGTCACGGAGGGAGGGGGCGTGGCTATGACGTCACGGATTCTGATTGGTTGGATTGCATCACGTGATATGGAGGGGAAGGTGGGACCGTAGTGGAGGGGGAAGGCTTACGTCACGGAGGGTCCAGAGGGTCCGCTTATGTCATCATTACGTCATTGGAGGGTCCAGAGGGTCCGCTTACGTCATCATTACGTCATTGGAGGGTCCAGAGGGTCCGCTTACGTCACAACATACGTCACAAGTGGGCGTGGCTATGACGTCACGGATCAAGTGAATCAAAATGGCGTCGGTTCCGGTTCCTATTTCAAATGGCGGACGAAGCGCGAAATTCAAAATTTGGAAATTCATCATGTAAATGGCGTCCGTTCCGGTTCCTATTTCAAATGGCGGACGAAGCGCGAAATTCAAAATTTGGAAATTTATAATGTAAATGGCGTCCGTTCCGGTTCCTATTTCAAATGGCGTAAGGTGGGAAATTTAAAATTTGTATATTGTTAGATGGCGGGTGATTTGAAAATTGCAAAAGGTGGAAATTGGATATTACAATTGCAAATGCCGGAATGTGGGAAATTTAAAGTTTATATATTGGTAGATGATAGGTGGAATGTTTTACAAGATGTCGGCATCGCTTACGTCATCAGAGGAATGCTATGACCTATCTCAACAGTGGGATGCATCATGTGACAGGTGGAATGTTTTACGAGATAACGATATTTTATTCCTTCGTAATTTTTTTTATATAAATATGGTAGCTATCGTCTTAAAACTATATTTTATTCGTAAGATTATAATCCTAGCCCAGGAGTTAACTCAGCCTCTGGCTTACAAGTTAAAACAATAGATTTTACTATTAATCTTCAAAGGTGTAAGCCTCATCCTCGGTATTTAGAGGGGTTAATATTATATCATACTTCATTATTCAAAGGCGTTTTGTAAAGTCAGTATTACGATTTATATACAAATGTTTTCTCAATACAGAACTGTGTTAGCATTGTTTCACTGTACGTGAGAGAATTGATGCATATGCTCTCGTTATCTATAATACTATGCAACACTCATATGATGCTGTAGTAGCCTTGAACGCACGTCTCACATCTCCATTCAGCGAGACTTATCTCTCGTGGTATGATGCTGACATAATCAAAATTCGACCTGCATGTGTGTACGTGTTAAAAACACTCTTTAAACACCAGTCCCTTTAAATATTAAATCCTAAACATAGCCCATGTCTTGTGTATTACATATTAAATTAGTATTATTAGTCAACGTTATTTTATTGCGATATATTAAAACCTTATATTGTAATATTTCAACGCTGAATGGGTCTTAGTTCGATTCCCGACTGGGTACAGGACTTTTCAGTAATGACATATGTCTTATTCCATTGTTTCTTCTGTGAAGGAACCTTATATTATTATTTAGCTTATAGAGTATAACATGACACATTTGTCAGCATTTATTGCAGGAAAATGAATATTTTATTTCCGCAAGCATATAATGTTTCAGAAATGCGCTGATCAGAAATAAATATCAGATTTTCGCGTTGCGAGATTAGATTTCTCATTTGTCATCAAATTTAATGTGAGAATTCACGAAATGATTTGTTCACAAGCTGGAAAAGTGAAATATCTAATTACGCTGAATTATGCTTTATCGTCGCGAGGCTAGAAGTCAATATGTCAGCATTATTTCCATTGGTGGAAAATATATTTGATCAGTCGTGAGGCTAGAATTTATTACGTCATCATTACTTTTATTCCTACTGTTGCGAGACTATTTCATAACGTCATCACTACATACCTACTTCTCGTGTAATGTTTGGCTGCTAGCTTTTAAATACGAGGTTGAAAGTTGCAATACATTCATTTGAACATCAGGAGAAGAGCTGTTAGCGAAAATTGAGTGTGATAAATTATATTTCAGCGATCAAGAAAGTTCAACAGCATCATGGGTAAGTATATAAAATATTTTCTACAATGTTTATAGTGCTAGCCTATATGTTTTTTACTCCTCAATATGTATAGTACACTAGTCTAGTTTAATATTGCACAGCTATTATTCAAAATTCATTTTAGCTGTTAACAATGTCTTAGAAATTTTATAAATCACATGTGTATTATTCCTCACTACTGTTTTTCTTCTCAAGATGAAACATGCCACACCCTAAGTCCCAGTCATATGAATAGAACTTCACTAGATTTCAAGTTTACACAGACTATGATTACATCTGAAAATATTAACAAACTAATTATATGCTTAAAAGTAACCTTCATCAAATTATGTAATGTTATCACGCTGCACCGTATGGTTTTAGAGTAAGGAATATTTTCGTGCATGAAACAGATCTTTAGTAAGAGATCTATAGATATCAACTATAATGGTACTTCTATAAGATTTCATCTTGTGCAATATATTTTAAGTTATTACACACACACACACACACATATACATGTTACAAACACTTTCACTATAGTTTTCTCTGAATGCTAAAAGTAGAGTGATGGATAGGAATGAATATATTGTTTCATATGAGAAGTATCTATAGTAAAACGCAGTATGTACATATGCAACGAGATGTATTTATTATTAATATCATTACTATAATCATAATAATTATTATAGGTATACATTCTAAGAGTTTTGAAAACATAGTAATTGTCGGATATTTAGTATAAATATTAATATTATATTATTTATAAGATGTTATAATATTATTTCATTTCCTAGATTGTATGGATCAATTGTGGGAGGAGATCCCAGATGAAGTCATCGCTCAGGCTCCTACGGAGGAAGAATTTTTTATCGTGCGAGATGAGGAGCCTCCTTCACCTGGAACAGATCCCAAATCTCTGGAGTTAACCATCCACAACATCAAGGGGTTACCGTTAAGAACACTCGACTTTCCCTTAAGGTACGAATCCATCTTCGGCCACAACCAGGAACATAAAGATGTGTCCCTAGTGCCCCCATGTGGAAATACCTTAACAGATATGATTGGAGATGACTACCAAAACAACGAGATGTTTCATAAAGAAGTCTGCGATGGGGCCAGACATTTTAGCCATTGCAGAGAGCCAAAGGAGGGATGCCTTACCGTTTGGAGTGCGAAATGCGACAGGAGATGCAAAATGTTCTTCACACTTCAAATAGCCGTAAATATTATTATTATTATTATTATTATTATTATTATTATTATTATTATTAATATTATTATTATCCCATACCCATCCATCATTTAATATCGTAACTTGTTGTTATAGTGTACTGATTTATATGTTTCAGACAAGGGAGACATTCTTCCATGGCATCTGGTGCAATCATGGGTCTAGATGTACAAATCCAAAGCACACTACCAAAAAGAATTTTGGGAACTGTTTAAATATGTAAAATATGTAGTAAATGAGTGTGTATATGTTTTAAAGAATCCAATATAATGTTTTATTTCAATCCAATCTCTTTCATTGGAATATTACGAGTGAAATAGTTCGGGGATCCTAACCATAAATATATATCAATAAAAAGTTAAAGGAAAATCCGGTATCAGTGAAAATTATTTCAAACCGATTTCTTTTATTCATCGAATAAATGAAGTCGGGTATATCCTAGAACCAAAGGCACCTCCATACATCCATCACATATCATATCATATCTACTTTTTACAGGACGCTGTTCAACCTTACATATTATTATATTTGCTAGAAAATCAAAATAGTTTAGAAATTCTTTCATTCCATTTATTGCATGATGTGGTTATGTTGCAATATTCTCACCATGAGCTAAATTTCTGTATTCGTACAGTTTCTCATTATTCCATTTTGCTTCAAAGTGATGTTCTTTACGCATTTCTTTTATAATGTGGTACCTACTCCTTAGTATACAAAATGCCATAGATTTTTACCTAGTTTGCACCATCATGTTTGAATTAGTTTTCTTAGCTTTCCACTATTGTTTAACTTAACCTACACTATTTTCCATCATTTTTTTTCTTTTTATCATACAACCTACCTAATTATCCTCACAATATGGGATTATTACCAAGCTAACATACATTTTTTCTATAATACATCACAAGTTTAGCGGTTAAAAGTAATATGCTTAAGTTCTCATCATTACTTAAAATGTCTTTGAACTCGACATGTTCATCATACCAGTCTTAGATCCATATTTTAAATGCATTTGACACAAATATAATTTTTTACGAGATCTTTATCATAATTTACAGAGCACCTAATAATTATTGATAATATTGTTTTAAACTTAAAGTCATTGTATCCGTTAGTCTTCACAATATTTCATTTTAGTTTTTCGGTTATGGTCGTTCTATATATTACATTTCCTACTTTAGTTCTATTATTGAGGCTTCTTTGACAAAGGCAATTACTTACTTTATCTCATTATAACATATACTAAGAAACCTTATTTTTAGGTAGTAAAGAAGAGGAAGACCTAAATGAATGAATAAAACCAAAGTGATAAAAGCACAATATTTTATAAGTTATTTCATAACTAGATTTTCTCAAAAATGATTTACGTTTGACAAAGTTCAGTTTCCCCTAAGCTCTCCTATTCCTATTTCCTAGGATGAGGAGCTGTGAAATAAAAAATACATCTCAGGTTTTTTAGAATTTTATTTACTTTATTACAATCTTACTTGGATTTCATCCATAGCATAAGCATAATAACATTTAGCAATGCACATTTCATATTTGGTTCATTATGAAAAAGACATTTGGATTCACAGTCTCTTAATTTATCAAGCTTCAGAACACCATGATCATACATGTTTATATCAGATCTCTACAGCAATGAAGAACATACATTGGTTTTAAAACACTTTCAAGATCAGGCTTCAAATCGTCGTAGGATAAGTATCCCTCTACCACAGAACTACATGGATGTTGGATTCGATGTGCTACAACTTTACATCTAGGTAAATGTGTTTATGCAGTCGGAGAACAAAATGTTCAATTCTACCATCCACCGATGTAAACATGATAAAATCGCTTCTCTTAAGTAGAGAGTGGGAAGGTTTTTGATAGTACGACTCTTGCATTCCAGTTTATAAAGTATTCAATACGCTCCAGTCTTATTGTTTACGATCGAGCCAATGTATGAAACTCTTATGTAATCGCCTTCATTCTATGAATTTTCTCCCCCTTAATTCAGATATGATTTCATGTATCTCGCTGTGATGAGTATAAATCCCTGCCGCAGATGAGGATACAAGTATACGTAATCTGTCAATGAGATCATTCGGATCAAGCCAGTATTTATATTCTATTTTTCGATTCGCATGTACTTCTCCTCTATGGTACGTCAAAGCCTCGTTGGAAGAGTCTAAATCTTGTTCTTCTTTTTCATCATCATCTTGTTCTTCCTCTTCTTGTTCTTATTCTTCTTCTTTATCCTCTTCAGGAAATAATTTCTTAATGACTTGTATATATTTGTAAGTATTATCTCTTCGAATGTTTTCGCTTTCGTCATAATTTACTTTGTGTGCACTAGTATTCTCCAAAATCTCCTTATACATGGTTAAATCATAGCTGTCATATAAATTTTTATTAGGATTACTTTTCGTCAATAGTTCAAGTAACCCAGAACAAACGATATATCTCTTATCACCAATATAGAGGTTATCATTTTTAATGGTAACGAGGAATTTACCAATTCTGAATACTTGCGTATCGGGATCCCATCTCATACCATAAATATCATCATCATTTCTCGGTCTATGTTGAACGAGTTTCTGGACATAAGGCGCTGACACTTGACCGTAGACATTTTCTAACAGGTATTTATATTGCTTCTGGAGAGTTTGATCAGAGGAGTGATCAGATTCGTATTCCATTTCCAACTCTTCAGATTCTTCTTTACCGATGTTCACGAGCTCTTCCAGGGGAGAGTTATCGGGTTTCTAATTTCAACAATTTCTTGTTTAGACTGAAGATTGGGTTTTTTATCGTTAAATATTTATTCCGTATAGAATTAACATGTTCCACATTATCTGAAGGCATACGTTTATCTTTTACTCGCGGGAGGAGTTTATGTACCCTTATCAAATGCCTCCTCAGACCTGTAGTATTATGATCTCTCATTTTTATTTCAACTTCCTTATGTTTTGACTTATTACAAAGTCTGCACACACCATAAGGTTGTTCACTTCCATCGATTAACTCGAAAAATTCATCATACGAGTATTTACTGTTTGACAGTTTCGTATGGTAGCATTCATCAACATTACTTTGATCAGAAATGTTCCCGTTACTCATCTCATATCCTTACCCTCACAGCTTCGAGGATGAAAAGCAACTAATTGTATTTAACAAGCAACAACTATTTATTAAGTTTCATTTTAACAAAAAACTAATGGAATAGGTCTCGTCTCGTCTCGTCTCGTCTCGTCTCGTCTCGTTCTCTCTCTCATCTCGTCTCGGTCTATTTGTAGGTATAATTCTCGTTCTTGGTCCACTTCTTTCAGGATTTAGAATGAAGTGATACATTTTATAACGAGAAATTATAGAAAACAGATGGCTCAGATTTGAAGACTCTAAAATTTCATAACTAATCACTAAGAATATTCTATCTGATTAAGACATGTACGTATGGAAAATAAAAAACATGTACATTTGTTTGTATCTTTTCTTTTTATTGATCCATCACCCATTATTCATATCTCAACTTATAGTGTGAGACATATAATATCACAGCTTTGGTTAGGTTAGGATAGGTTAGGTTAGGTTAGCTTAGGTTAGGTTAGCAGGGTGATATTTTAAAATTATCTATACATTAATGAAAACACTAAGTTATGTTAGGTTAAGCTAGATTAGGTTAGGTTAGGTTAGGTTAGCAGGATGATATTTTAAAATTATTTCTAGAAACATTGATAAAATGTGCCAAGGAACTTAGCCTTTCCATCAATGTAGAAATAATTTTAAAATATCCTGCTAACCTAACCAAACCTAACCGAACCTAACCTAACCTAACCTAATCTAGCCTAACCTAACATAACTTAGTGTTTTCATTAATGTATAGATAATTTTAAAATATCATCCTGCTAACCTAACCTAAGCTAACCTAACCTAACCTATCCTAACCTAACCAAAGCTGTGATATAATATGTCTCACACTATAAGTTGAGTTATGAATAATGGGTGATGGATACAATAAAAAGAAAAGATACAAACAAATGTACATGTTTTTTATTTTCTATACGTACATGTCTTAATCAGATAGAATATTGCTTATGATATTTTAGAGTCTTCAAACCTGAGCCATCTGTTTTCTATAATTTCTCGTTATAAAATGTATCACTGCATTCTAAATCCTGAAAGAAGTGGACCAAGAACGAGAATTATACCTACAAATAGACCGAGACGAGATGAGAGCGAGAACGAGACGAGACGAGACGAGACGAGACGAGACGAGACGAGACGAGACGAGACGAGACGAGACGAGACGAGCCGAGACGAGACGAGAACGAGACGAGACGAGACGAGACGAGACGAGACGAGACGAGACGAGACGAGACCTATTCCATTAGTTTTTTGTTAAAATGGAACTTAATAAATAGTTGTTGCATGTTAAATACAAGTAGTTGCTTTTCATCCTCGAAGCTGTGAGGGTAAGGATATGAGATGAGTAACGGGAACATGTCTGATCAAAGTAATGGTGATGAATGCTACCATACGAAACTGTCAAACAGTAAATACTCGTATGATGAATTTTTCGAGTTAATCGATGGAAGTGAACAACCTTATGGTGTGTGCAGACTTTGTAATAAGTCAAAACATAAGGAAGTTGAAATAAAAATGAGAGATCATAATACTACAGGTCTGAGGAGGCATTTGATAAGGGTACATAAACTCCTCCCGCGAGTAAAAGTAAAACGTATGCCTTCAGATAATGTGGAACATGTTAGTTGTATACGGAATAAATATTTAACGATAAAAAACCCAATCTTCAGTCTAAACAAGAAATTGTTGAAATTAGAAACCCGATAACTCTCCCCTGGAAGAGCTCGTGAACATCGGTAAAGAAGAATCTGAAGAGTTGGAAATGGAATACGAATCTGATCACTCCTCTGATCAAACTCTCCAGAAGCAATATAAATACCTGTTAGAAAATGTCTACGGTCAAGTGTCAGCGCCTTATGTCCAGAAACTCGTTCAACATAGACCGAGAAATGATGATGATATTTATGGTATGAGATGGGATCCTGATACGCAAGTATACAGCATTGGTAAATTCATCGTTACCATTAAAAATGATAACCTCTATATTGGTGATAAGAGATATATCGTTTGTTCTGGGTTACTTGAACTATTGACGAAAAGTAATCCTAATAAAAATTTATATGACAGCTATGATTTAACCATGTATAAGGAGATTTTGGAGAATACTAGCGCACACAAAGTAAATTATGACGAAAGCGAAAACATTCGAAGAGATAATACTTACAAATATATACAAGTCATTAAGAAATTATTTCCTGAAGAGGATAAAGAAGAAGAATAAGAACAAGAAGAGGAAGAACAAGATGATGATGAAAAAGAAGAACAAGATTTAGACTCTTCCAACGAGGCTTTGACGTACCATAGAGGAGAAGTACATGCGAATCGAAAAATAGAATATAAATACTGGCTTGATCCGAATGATCTCATTGACAGATTACGTATACTTGTATCCTCATCTGCGGCAGGGATTTATACTCATCACAGCGAGATACATGAAATCATATCTGAATTAAGGGGGAGAAAATTCATAGAATGAAGGCGATTACATAAGAGTTTCATACATTGGCTCGATCGTAAACAATAAGACTGGAGCGTATTGAATACTTTATAAACTGGAATGCAAGAGTCGTACTATCAAAAACCTTCCCACTCTCTACTTAAGAGAAGCGATTTTATCATGTTTACATCGGTGGATGGTAGAATTGAACATTTTGTTCTCCGACTGCATAAACACATTTACCTAGATGTAAAGTTGTAGCACATCGAATCCAACATCCATGTAGTTCTGTGGTAGAGGGATACTTATCCTACGTCGATTTGAAGCCTGATCTTGAAAGTGTTTTAAAACCAATGTATGTTCTTCATTGCTGTAGAGATCTGATATAAACATGTATGATCATGGTGTTCTGAAGCTTGATAAATTAAGAGACTGTGAATCCAAATGTCTTTTTCATAATGAACCAAATATGAAATGTGCATTGCTAAATGTTATTATGCTTATGCTATGGATGAAATCCAAGTAAGATTGTAATAAAGTAAATAAAATTCTAAAAAACCTGAGATGTATTTTTTTATTTCACAGCTCCTCATCCTAGGAAATAGGAATAGGAGAGCTTAGGGGAAACTGAACTTTGTCAAACGTAAATCATTTTTGAGAAAATCTAGTTATGAAATAACTTATAAAATATTGTGCTTTTATCACTTTGGTTTTATTCATTCATTTAGGTCTTCCTCTTCTTTACTACCTAAAAATAAGGTTTCTTAGTATATGTTATAATGAGATAAAGTAAGTAATTGCCTCTGTCAAAGAAGCCTCAATAATAGAACTAAAGTAGGAAATGTAATATATAGAACGACCATAACCGAAAAAGTAAAATGAAATATTGTGAAGACTAACGGATACAATGACTTTAAATATAAAACAATATTATCAATAATTATTAGGTGCTCTGTAAATTATGATAAAGATCTCGTAAAAAATTATATTTGTGTCAAATGCATTTAAAATATGGATCTAAGACTGGTATGATGAACATGTCGAGTTCAAAGACATTTTAAGTAATGATGAGAACTTAAGCATATTATCTTTAACCGCTAAACTTGTGATGTATTATAGAAAAAATGTATGTTAGCTTGGTAATAATCCCATATTGTGAGGATAATTAGGTAGGGTGTATGATAAAAAGAAAAAATTGATGGAAAATAGTGTAGGTTAAGTTAAACAATAGTGGAAAGCTAAGAAAACTAATTCAAACATGATGGTGCAAACTAGGTAAAAATCTATGACATTTTGTATACTAAGGAGTAGGTACCACATTATAAAAGAAATGCGTAAAGAACATCACTTTGAAGCAAAATGGAATAATGAGAAACTGTACGAATACAGAAATTTAGCTCATGGTGAGAATATTGCAACATAACCACATCATGCAATACATGGAATGAAAGAATCTCTAAACTATTTTGATTTTCTAGCAAATATAATAATATGTAAGGTTGAACAGCGTCCTGTAAAAAGTAGATATGATATGATATGTGATGGATGTATGGAGGCGCCTTTGGTTCTAGGATATACCCGACTTCATTTATTCGATGAATAAAAGAAATCGGTTTAAAATATTTTTCACTGATACCGGATTTTCCTTTAACTTTTTATTGATATATATTTATGGTTAGGATCCCCGAACTATTTCACTCGTAATATTCCAATGAAAGAGATTGGATTGAAATAAAACATTATATTGGATTCTTTAAAACATATACACACTCATTTACTACATATTTTACATATTTAAACAGTTCCCAAAATTCTTTTTGGTAGTGTGCTTTGGATTTGTACATCTAGACCCATGATTGCACCAGATGCCATGGAAGAATGTCTCCCTTGTCTGAAACATATAAATCAGTACACTATAACAACAAGTTACGATATTAAATGATGGATGGGTATGTGATAATAATAATAATAATAATTATTATTATTATTATTATTATATTTACGGCTATTTGAAGTGTGAAGAACATTTTGCATCTCCTGTCGCATTTCGCACTCCAAACGGTAAGGCATCCCTCCTTTGGCTCTCTGCAATGGCTAAAATGTCTGGCCCCATCGCAGACTTCTTTATGAAACATCTCGTTGTTTTGGTAGTCATCTCCAATCATATCTGTTAAGGTATTTCCACATGGGGGCACTAGGGACACATCTGTATGATCCTGGTTGTGGCCGAAGATGGTTTCGTACCTTAAGGGAAAGTCGAGTGTTCTTAACGGTAACCCCTTGTTGTCGTGGATGGTTAACTCCAGAGATTTGGGATCTGTTCCAGGTGAAGGAGGCTCCTCATCTCGTAGGAGCCTGAGCGATGACTTCATCTGGGATCTCCTCCCACAATTGATCCATACAATCTAGGAAATGAAATAATATTATAACATAAATAATATAATATTAATATTTATACTAAATATCCGACAATTACTATGTTTTCAAAACTCTTAGAATGTATACCTATAATAATTATTATGATTATAGTAATTATATTAATAATAACTACATCTCGTTGCATATGTACATACTGCGTTTTACTATAGATACTTCTCATATGAAACAATATATTCATTCCTATCCATCACTCTACTTTTAGCATTCAGAGAAAGCTATAGTGAATGTGTTTGTAACATGTATATGTGTGTGTGTGTGTGTAATAACTTAAAATATATTGCACAAGATGAAATCTTATAGAAGTACCATTATAGTTGATATCTATAGATCTCTTACTAAAGATCTGTTTCATGTACGAAAATATTCCTTACTCTAAAACCATACGGTGCAGCGTGATAACATTACATAATTTGATGAAGGTTACTTTTAAGCATATAATTCGTTTGTTAATATTTTCAGATGTAATCATAGTCTGTGTAAACTTGAAATCTAGTGAAGTTCTATTCATATGACTGGGACCTAGGGTGTGACATGTTTCATCGTGAGAAGAAAAACAGTAGTGAGGAATAATACACATGTGATTTATAAAATTTCTAAGACATTGTTAACAGCTAAAATGAATTTTGAATAATAGCTGTGCAATATTAAACTAGACTAGTGTACTATACATATTGAGGAGTAAAAAACATATAGGCTAGCACTATAAACATTGTAGAAAATATGTTATATACTTACCCATGATGCTGTTGAATTTTCTTGATCGCTGAAATATAATTTATCACACTCAATTTTCGCAAACAGCTCTTCTCCTGATGTTCAAATGAATGTATTGCAACTTTCAACCTCGTATTTAAAAGCTAGCAGCCAAACATTACACGAGAAGTAGGTCTGTAGTGATGACGTTATGAAATAGTCTCGCTACAGTAGGAATAAAAGTAATGATGACGTAATAAATTCTAGCCTCACGACTGATCAAATATATTTTCCACCAATGGAAATAATGCTGACGTATTGACTTCTAGCCTCGCGACGATAAAGCATAATTCAGCGTAATTAGATATTTCACTTTTCCAGCTTGTGAACAATTCATTTCGTGAATTCTCACATTAAATTTGATGACAAATGAGAAATCTAATCTCGCAACGCGATAATCTGATATTTATTTCTGATCAGCGCTTTTCTGAAACATTATATGCTTGCGGAAATAAAATATTCATTTTCCTGCAATAAATGCTGACAAATGTGTCATGTTATACTCTATAAGCTAAATAATAATATAAGGTTCCTTCACAGATGAAACAATGGAATAAGACATATGTCATTACTGAAAAGTCCTGTACCCAGTCGGGAATCGAACTAAGACCCATTCAGCGTTGAAATATTACAATATAAGGTTTTAATATATCGCAATAAAATAACGTTGACTAACAATACTAATTTAATATGTAATACACAAGACATGGGCTATGTTTAGGATTTAATATTTAAAGGGACTGATGTTTAAAGAGTGTTTTAACACGTACACACATGCTGGTCGAATTTTGATTATGTCAGCATCATACCACGAGAGATAAGTCTCGCTGAATGGAGATGTGAGACGTGCGTTCAAGGCTACTACAGCATCATATGAGTGTTGCATAGTATTATAGATAACGAGAGCATATGCATCAATTCTCTCACGTACAGTGAAACAATGCTAACACAGTTCTGTATTGAGAAAACATTTGTATATAAATCGTAATATTGACTTTACAAAACGCCTTTGAATAATGAAGTATGATATAATATTAACCCCTCTAAATACCGAGGATGAGGCTTACACCTTTGAAGATTAATAGTAAAATCTATTGTTTTAACTTGTAAGCCAGAGGCTGAGTTAATCCCTGGGCTAGGATTATAATCTTACGAATAAAATATAGTTTTAAGACGATAGCTACCATATTTATAAAAAAAATTACGAAGGAATAAAATATCGTTATCTCGTAAAACGTTCCACCTGTCACATGATGCATCCCACTGTTGAGATAGGTCATAGCATTCCTCTGATGACGTAAGCGATGCCGCCATCTTATAAAACATTCCACCTATCATCTACCAATATATAAACTTTAAATTTCCCACATTCCGGCATTTGCAATTGTAATATCCAATTTCCACCTTTTGCAATTTTCAAATCACCCGCCATCTAACAATATACAAATTTTAAATTTCCCACTTTACGCCATTTGAAATAGGAACCGGAACGGACGCCATTTACAATATAAATTTCCAAATTTTGAATTTCGCGCTTCGTCCGCCATTTGAAATAGGAACCGGAACGGACGCCATTTACATGATGAATTTCCAAATTTTGAATTTCGCGCTTCGTCCGCCATTTGAAATAGGAACCGGAACCGACGCCATTTTGATTCACTTGATCCGTGACGTCATAGCCACGCCCACTTGTGACGTATGTTGTGACGTAAGCGGACCCTCTGGACCCTCCAATGACGTAATGATGACGTAAGCGGACCCTCTGGACCCTCCAATGACGTAATGATGACGTAAGCGGACCCTCTGGACCATCCGTGACGTAAGCCTTCCCCCTCCACTACGGTCCCACCTTCCCCTCCATATCACGTGACGCAATCCAACCAATCAGAATCCGTGACGTCATAGCCACGCCCCCTCCCCTCCGTGACGTCAGAGCCACGCCCCCCGTTTCCCCTACCGGACCCTCTGGACCCTCCAATGACGTCAGTCACAAAACCCTACTACTTTCCAGTCTTCTCCTTTGGTTTTTCCTCTTGGTCAACTTACCATTTGTGAATTTTGGTCCTGAAGATTTCCCGGTTTTGAATATCTTCTGGTGTAATTCATGCCAGTTTCAAATCGGTTTTGATTTCGCCGATCCACTTCATAGTGTCTGTTTTCGCTTTACTCCTTTTTTCGTAGAATTTGACTATTTGTTTTGTAAGTCTGTCTGGGTTCATTTTTTTAATGTGTCTGTAGAATCTCGATCTGCGTTTTCTAATGTCACTGTGAATATTTGTGTATTGTTTGATTTCCTGTTTGCCTCTGAGTCGGTATTGTTCGTCTGCAAGTTTTGGGCCTAGAACTTTTCTTATGATTTTGGGTTCCTTTTTCTCAATGATCTCACTGTGTGCTTTCCTGTTCAAAATTAGTGTTTCTGATCCATATAGACATTCTGTATTATTATTATTATTATTATTATTATTATTATTATTATTATTATTATTATTATTATTATTATTATTATTTTGTTGTTGTCTGAAAACAGACAAATTTTCACTAATATCAAGTACCTGAAATAAATCAATTGAAATGTGCCAACTACGCACTCCAGGTGCAAATGTAACTGTGGATGCACAAATAAACGCGATGCCACACGAGCCTGATAAATTCGGTATTCGGTAGATGCTGACACTAAATATCTTTGTAAAGCGTTCCCTTATCTTGGCAAAGATGAACAAAAGAACAGTTGATCAGAAACGTCCTGAGAGTGTAGTGATGAGATTAATAGCACCATATTACAATGCAGAACAGAATGTGACTACAGATAACTTTTTCACTACAGTGCAACTAGGGGATAGGCTAAACGACGAAGGCACTAGTCTTGTTGGTACTATGAAACATACAAGAAGGGAAATTCCTGAAATTGTCTAGACGACAGTACTCCTGAGGTATAAAGAAACTAACCTAACTATCTATTCAGGGAAATGAAAGAAAAATGTTTGATGTTGAAATTCAAGACAATGCCAAACTACTTCCTGAGACAGTTATTACAGTATGACAAAGTTTGCCATAGACATCATAGACTTGGCAAGAAAATATTTGGTTCATTCAGGTACAAGTTGATGGCCAATACATGATTTCCACAACATCCTTCAACTATCTGCAATCAATGCATGGATTATTTTGAAGTCTGTAATAAGCAAGAGAGAAGTTTATAAGCAAGAGAAGTTTTATTTTGAAGCTTGTGAAAGAACTACGCACAGAGTACATAGAATCCAGAAATCCTTCAAGAAGGAAAGAGGAAGAAACAGAAAAGGAAGGGGGTGGAAGAGGAAGAAGGGGTGAAGGCTCTGAGAAAAAATAATCGGGGACAGCAGTGCCAAATGAAATGTCGTAAAAAGACAAATGCACACTGCAATAGATGCATAAAGCTCGTGTGTGGTTATGCACAAAAAAGTTATAAAGAAAATAATTTGCAATGCATGTACGGCAGCACCCGCTAGTACAAAAACCCAGATAATCCGAACTCAAATTTGGAATCACTATTCACAATCTTACTGAGCTGAGTGCTTTTATTAGATTATAGGATCTAGGACCATTCAGTGAACACCTCTCTGTCTCTCTTGCTAAAACCGTACCAAAACTGCTTCATCAAATTTTATCAATATCTGACATTTTTTTTATGTATGGCGCTCCTCAATTACTTTCTCGGTCACAATTCTGCAAAATTGTTCTATCTTGAATAGATTTTTCTTCCAATCACTTATCGTTATTCCGACACCGAATTCAACAACGGCGTTCAATCACAAAAATAACACGGCACGTTTCAACTGAGTATAAATAACTTGTAGACTCCATATATACAGCTAATTATATAATTATAAATTATTTTTTCAGATTTTTGTCAATTCGAACAGACTCTGATCTAGAGGTGTACAAATCTCGATTTTAGCTTGCCCATACCCGCTTGAACGCCAGGCAAGCAAGTTGCCAGCGTCATAGCTAGGAAGCAGGCAGGTTTCTTTAAGCTTGGTGGGTCAGGTCAAACCCAGCCTAGGCAAGCCAGAATAAGCTTGCGACATTCCTATCAGCTAAACAACTGTAGTTGCTATGTGTAGGTAATACTTTCTTGCTTTTCTACATGCTGGTAGAAGAAATTCACCATGCAGATAAATAAAAGGTGGATAAAGTATTCAAAATCGTTTTAGCGTCTTAACACAATTATTATTTTTATTATTAGGTAGATTTCGAAGAAAAATCTACCTAATGACTTTCAAACAATTCGTTCATATCTTTACGTTTCATGCCTCCCTAAGTAAGAAAAAAAATTGTGATATTTATATTTATATACAGTATATGTATATGTATATGTATATGTATATACATATATATATAGCCTATATATCTTTACACGCTAACGGCCGTAATTTTCAAGATATTTGAATCAAATTTTATTATGTTATTTCCAGGCCCAATAGTTCAGAGAAGTTCGGTAATGAGCAAAATTGGCGCAAGAGGGTGGTCGGGGGAGGGGGTTGAAATTTTAAAACATTTATATCTCGGCCCCTATGAAGTATAAAGGGAAACTTTGATTGAATAAATTAGAGTACTCCTTATGGAGTTCACAGTGACACCAACGATTTGGGGGTTTTGGGAGTACGAGTGGGGGTGGGGGTATGGGGATGGAAATTCGAAATTTTCGAAACTACGTCTTGTGGGGTATCGTTGAAAAGCTCTTGATGAGTACTCTACAAATCAATAACTAGTTCCTTGATAGTTCTCATATAAGGCGTGATTTGAATGTTTGAAAAAGTTCTCTTTCCTCTTTTTTGCAGTTATTATTGCGGGTTTGTCATGCCAAGGCTAAAGAAGAAGAGTGCTACGCAGCGACAGTAGATTAAAACAAAAGCACTTCGAAATCTACCTCAGCTTGTAGGCTTGCCTAAAGGGATTTTTGTTATTGTTATTAATGATTTTATGATGTTTTCTCGAAAATGTTTGAAAATTTTTCCCATGCCGGATTAGTACCTTTGTTAATTGATAATTCAAACTGTCCACATTTTAGTTTCTCCTCGGCTTCCTTCAGGGTAAAATTCTCTAAACACATCTGAAGTTCCTCAACTACGTAACTGCACGACTTACCAGTGCACTGCTATACCCAGTTTCATATTCTTTCCGCCAGGCCTTGCAGTATCCTTAGGTCCTGTGCAACCCACCAAGTTATGAAGAGCTTGTGACTCATAGCGACAGTATTTATTATCATCGTTTAATCTGGCTTGCTTTCAAGTCAAGCAAGTTAAAAGCTGTGACTGGTTGCAGAATTTCAAATGGGCAGGCAAGCTTAAATCAGAATATGTACACCTCTACTCTGGTCCCAATTAGTTCGGACTAGCGGGTTCTGCTGTACTTATAATGTTAGTCGTTGGTCCACATAGTGGTGTTTCCCATTCATTTGTAGTGTTTTGTTAACTTCGAAGATAGTAAAGGAGTAAAGAAATGTTAACATAGTTTATACTGTATGTCAATAAATTGTTCCCATAGCCATATTGTTTTTTTTTTTTCATCTTGTGATTTCATCATTATAAATGTTGAAAAGTGTCAGTTTAACTTCATATTGAGTACAGAGTAAGTAGAATGATGACTACCAGCAGCGGTCAAAATGACCACAATGGTTGTTCTGAGTAGGCCCATACAGCTATGCTAAACATAAATCAACTCTGAACATGTGATAAGACAATAGAATGTTACGCAACGTGCGGCGTTAACGACTCAGAAGCGTGCAACTCTAACAGACAGCAACTCTCTCTAACAGACAGAGAAGGGAGATGCATGCCTACTCACTAAGAGGAACAAATTAGCATTGTTTTAAGGTATTTAATTATTTTTTTAAATAAGCCGTTTTCTCCTCAACGGAGAGTCATACAGATATGGGATTTGGACAGTCGGCTTCCAAATAAATACAGCTTTCCAATGGTGATTTCAGAAAATACCTATATGTAATAGACTTTGAGCGCGCAAAGGAATAAGTGAAGTACCGGTACATATATTTTGCGAGGCAGTGCGGTCCGTTATCTGTACAACACCGCAACATCCTCATTCGCTTGTCACTCGTCACGTGATTCTGCCTGCTCCGCCTCATGTTCAGAGTTGTTCTGTGTGGCGGTTCTAGTGTTAAGAGGTCTGTTTTGTTATTATCTTTATTTCAAATACATTTAATATATTACTTCCTCGGCCCAAGTATTGTATTCTATCCCCAAATTCCAAGTTGAGTTTTTAACATAAATACATGTTTTGAGTGAGGTCCCCTGAATCCAAAAACACAGTTTTTAGAAACATGTCTGTGCGTGTGTGTGACTGTCTGTGCACAGCCTATCTCTAGAACGGAAATTCGTATGAAAACGAAGTTTTGTATTTGAGTTAAGTACCTTCTGGGGATGTGATATAAAGATTGGCGAAAACTTTTTCTTACTTTAAGGGGACTTTAATGACGAAAACTTTGTTTGTACCACTTCTTCCCTTGAATCCTAATACAATATTTCTGGACACTCCAATCCCATCTGCCATGTGCTTGTTGTATTCTACCACCAGATTAGGCCGAGGTACTTGTAATTTTTTTCTGCTTTTGTTCCATCGTTTGGCTTGTTTTACTAGCTGCAGCTGTGTCATGATGGCTAACAGTTTGACGCAGCAGCTATTATCCTTTCAAGATTTCGGTGTTTCTGTCAAATATGCATATATAACCTTTTTTTTTTTTTTTGTTCATAATTTTGTCACTTTCTATGGGATAGCTGTTAATACTGTGCCTGTAGCCCTGACTCTTCCATTTCTCTCAGTATTTTCACTAGTCTCCGCCTAGTCAAAGTATTTTTTGTGAAGTTGTGGAGTTTCTAGTGTGGATACAACTGAAGCACAGAGTACAGCCGATTGAATATCATCTGAATCCTTATATTTTCCCTCAACAGAGAACCTATAACAGTATCCAATTTGAGAACACTAGGTCCACTGTTTGAATCCAAGCTTTACAGGATTTCTGTGAATAAACTGCTTGAAATAACCGTGTCCATTGTAACAATGCCATTTGCTCGTCGTTGCTCAGGCTCTCCAAATTTTGTTACCTTCTTTCTTATAGGACCTTGAATAACTACTGAAGTTTCTCTTAGTGTGTCTGATTAAAATGTAGCTCCAGATTACGTACCTCATGGAGAAGCGTATAATCCAGATCAGTATCGTCTATACACTTGCAAACTGATACATCAACAAAATTTGGGGAAGTTCAACAGTGTCAATGCTTTCATGCTTGTCATCTTTATCAGAAGCAAACAAGTTTGATAATTTATCAGGTTCTCAATTTTCCTCTCACTAAGTGCTTTGTTGAGGTACGTGTGGGAACTGCCGACATAAAAGAAAGAAATTTCTTTCTAGATGGCATCTACCATTAGCTCCAAATGGGGATCGATGTTCAAACAGCCCTAACAGAAAAGTCAGCACATGGTTAAAAAACAAACAAATAACCTTTATGTACAATCAAAACGATATAGCAATCAATACTCTTCCATCCTTAATAGCGTGTTTTACCCAGTGATCTCAATATATAAACAGGATATACAACAGCTGTGCTTTGGAATTGCATAAATCGTGACGTTCACTTGTTGTTAAGTTGGCTACACCGTACGTATTGGTGAAGTGTGCTTCCTATGTTAAACATATATTTATGAATGTGTTTTTATTATTTTTCATGACAAAATGGTCAAATATTGCGTGGTATATGGCTGCACAGAGCTCCAGAGAAATGGAAGTGGACTTAAGTTTCACAAGTAGGTTATTTTTGTTTGGAACATTTGAGGATACTGGCCAAATCTGACATAGCCTCAAGCGTAGCATAGCCACGAACGCTTGTCTTTTTCTTGCCTGTTTGTACAGGTTTCCATTTTCTTGGCCTGATATTCCGAAGAAGTGGGTTCAAGCAATGTGCAGAGAATATTGGTCACCCACAGCGTACAGTACATTAAGCAGCAGACACTTTACACCTGATTGCTATCAGTCATAAGGACTGGTGCACTTGTAAAATTACTAAAAGATGCTGTACCATCAATCTTCAATTTTCCAGGACATCTTCAAAAAATTATTGTTCCAAAAAGACAACTGGTTCGTAACATAGGCGTAACCAGGCCGACCATATAGGGGGGGAGGTTACAACATCTGGGGGGTATGGAATACCCCGAAAAATTTTAAAAATTAAGATGCACAATAACGAGTTTTAAGCTTCCCACGCTTTATACTCGTATTAAGCAATTTATAAGCAGACTTTAAAAATTGTACAATTTTCCTTTTTTTAATCAATGGGGGGGGGGGTTCAAACCCCCAAAAACCCCTCGTTACGCCTCTGGTTCGTAATGTGGTTAGTAGTAGGCCTACTTTAGGTACCATGTAGGAATATAAATTATGCAAAATGTCAGTCATGTAATCATAGTATTCTTATGCATGTAGGCCTAAATTTTTCATGCTAGTTTTTAATTGCAGAAATAAGAGGAAGCAGATGTTTTTGTATAAGACCTCGCTGAAAATTATACGAAAATGGATAAACAGACAAACAGATGATCTCCCACCATCTCCTATCAAAACAGAATTGAGAAAGAACAAAAGGCTACAGACGATTGTCTGTCGCAAGAACAAGAAGATAAATAGCATGGCTAATTAATTTTCATATTTGAAGAAAAGGAACTTCTAAGTAGGCCTACTGACTTAAAGTATTTTGAAATTTTATTTCAGTGGCTTCCCTTTGCGCTAGTCTACAGGAATTATTAAAAAAAAAAATAATGTGATTTGTATCCAGTACAGTAACGGTAAAGTTGAAGGTCACGGTTTATACATTTCCAAAGCACTTAGAACAGATTTTGTCTATTCTCTTTATATATCGAAATCAAGCATAATATCGAAAAATGAAGGCCTATTGTGAAGTTATTTTAATATTTAAAATGCGAGTGTTTACAACTGTTTACCAATGTACATTCACGCCTGATTGAGATTAAAGAAATATTTTTACCAAACCATTACGATATGAAATTAGTTTTGTTATGTACTTAAAAAGCATAAAGTAGTTTATATTGAAACGTTTCATTCATAAAAGTGTTTTAAAAACGCCAATACATCTTCATAATTCCATTAATACACATGAGTTTGTTAGAAGGAGATACGGGATAGGAGCTAAATTATACGTTCACTTTCATGGCGGACCGCGAACCCTGCCGTCACGATTTTTCATCATGCAGTGCTACCTCCAGTATGTAATAGAGCTCAATGGTTTTACCACATGCAAAATACAGTGATTTGATGAAACACACTTCCTGTCTAAATTACTCGCTATAATGGGTTGTATCACATATATCAACAATGAATATGTGCAAATGTTTAAACAAGGTCTGCTCAACACTGTCAAGAAGGGAGCAATGCTGCCAACATCAAGGTGGCGAACAGAAATCCCCAAATGGGGACCACAGCAGCTTCCTTATTGGTAAGCAGTGGCGTGGCGTGGGTGAATCATAAGTGTTGCCAGTTGCTTCAGCCTTAATTTGGGGAGTGCCAATCGCGAATTCCGAGGGTTTCCAAGTTAATATTATATAGGTTGTATGCAATTGTATAAAACAAAACAAACTCAAACAAATATATAAATAAAAATTATAGTGGTATACCTTATTTAAAATGTATTTACAATCTCTCCAATTTACAGTGTCTGTTTGTACTTCAGTTCAATCCGCCGGTTCTTCTCTAAAAAAAACATCAATGACCTAATTTTAAAATATTGCTTGCTGTTGCTTTTGAAGTTTATTAAGCAACCCATCCACTGATAACAGAGACAGAGACGAAAGTCTATTCTGAGTTTGAGTGTTTCTTAAATAAGTGTGTATTCTGCGGAGCGCTGAAAAAGATTGTTCTGTTGATGCACTGGTGGCAGGAATAATCAAAATTAATTCATGAAGTTTATACACCTATGGCAAAGTTTCTTTAAGTCCTATGGCATACAACACTTGGTGAACTTCACAGACTGCTTTGATTCGAAATTCAGGGGAAGAGTACAAATAAGAGAGTTCGTTCCTTAATCGCACTGTGCTGAAGTACTGTCCATAGTAAGTAAGAAGTCTTAAACGCACACTCTGGGAAAGTCTTGTCTTATTCGACGTATGAAGCACTGTCCAATAATGATAGGAACTGTAGTTGGTCTACATCCGAGAATCTGTTAGTTATTTGACCAAGTATCGTATCTGTTATAGATTTGATGGGAACTCGAGTGTTATGTTGGCAACCTGACTTTTGAGTGATGTTTTGTAGCGGCCATGTTTTTTGTGTAGTCTTGTTGTTGTTCCTGCAATAAATAGCTCGTCGTTCTTTCAATGGCATTCTGAGCGTCGCTGTAATTATAGCTCTATTTGTATCCATAACAACTGGCGACCGCGACAGGACTTATACTACAATGGATAAATTAAAGATAGAGAGGAGTGGTTAGCAACAAAGAGCAGGTACGAGCGTTTGTTTGAGTTACCAGTGAGCGTTGTTTCTGCTAGGAGTGAAGCCGGTGCCTCTTCTACCACCTTCACGAGGAATCTGAGACTACCCAAATTAGAATTGAAGGCGTTTGATGATAACATCAAAAACTGGTTAGGGTTCTGGGGTCAGTTTCGTAAAATAAATGACGACGAGACAATTGATGATGAGGACAAGTTTCAGTATTTGATCCAAGCCACGGCGCCGGGGTCAAATGCCAGGAATCTTGTGGAGAGTTTTCCCCCTTCAGGACCTAACTACCGCAAGGCCATCGAACAGTTGAAGTCAAGATTTGCTAGAGATGAATTGCTAATAGAAATTTACGTCCGAGAACTGCTTGGTTTAGTGGTGACCCGGGCTGCAGACCAGGAAGCTATGACTTTAGGATCCCTGTATGACAAGCTGGAAACGCAACTCAGAGCATTAGAAACACTGGGTGTAACAACAGAGAAATATGCAGCTATGTTGTATCCATTGGTGGAGTCAGCGCTACCCGTGGACATTATGCGAGTTTGGGAGAGAGCACGAAGCACCAACAGGGCTGAAGTTACTGATTCGAGTGCTTGTTTGACCAAGTTGCTTCAATTCTTGAAACTTGAAGTTGAGAGTGAGGAGCGCCTTCAGTTAGCTCGCTCTGGTATTTCTGGCAATAAATGCGTGCATGGCAGTGGATCAGATGGTGTCAAGGTTAGCAAGGTACCTACTGCAGCATGCATTTTTGCGGGAGAAACCAAACAGCATGACAGTAAATGTGTTTGGTGCGAGAAAACTTCACGCACTGCCTCGGAGTGTTTTAAGGCTCGGGCAATGTCATTAGATGAGAAGAGGGCTTTGCTTAAGAAGAGGGGCAGTTGTTACGTATGCTTGAAAACGGGCCACGGGGCTAAGAGATGCAAAAGCAATGTTAAATGCCTTGTGTGTTATAAACGACATTTAACTATTATGTGTCCGGAACTGTCTATGCAGTCTACAAGTAAGAGCTGTGCATCTGTTGCAGAAAAGAGCAGTGAATCCCAAGCCTTGTTGTCACAAAAATCTGGACCTACTCTGCTACAAACGGTGATTGTCAAGGTGGTGCACAATGGGAAAACAAAAGTGGTACGTGCGCTGCTCGACAGTGGAGCACAAAGGTCTTACATTTGTAAACACGTTGTGGAAGAAATGGGCATAAAACCATCTGGTAGGGAAATGTTAAGCCACAGTCTTTTTGGGGGAGTTGAAACCCGTCACAAACAACACAATGTCTATGACATAATAATCAGAAGTTTGAATGGCAAATTTCAGGGATCTATAAGTGTGTTGGGTGAAGAGAAAATCTGTGGATATGTGCCAAGAATTGAGGGTGATGATCTGTTCCCCAAACTCAAAGCAAAGAACATTACTCTTTCGGACACAGGGAAGAACCCACCAGACATAGGATTGCTGATAGGAGCTGATATTTCAGGCTCAATGTTAACCGGTTCAATTGTTCACCTGGATGATAATTTGGTGGCTATTGAAACTAGGTTAGGTTGGATGATCCAAGGGCCAGGAAATATCTCGAACAACCTACTGACCCAAATGGTGTACACATGTAATTTGGATCTCTCAGACTTGTGGAAATTGGAGGTCATAGGGATCGAAGAACCAGAGGCAAGGAAGGCAGCAAAGGATTTAGACGCAGAAGCTCTTCAATTGTTTAATCAAACTGTAAAAATTAATGAGGAGAAGAGGTATGAAGTGTGTTTGCCATGGAAAGAGGGACATCCAGAACTCCAGACTAATAAAACGGTAGCAGAGAAAAGACTTGAAAGCACAACAAACCGTCTTCGGGCCAATGGGCATTTGGAAGAGTACCATGCTGTATTTCAAGAGTGGTTGCAATCTGGCATTATAGAAGGGGTTGCTGAAAATGAAAGTGGAGGGCATTATTTACCACATCGTGCAGTTGCCAAGCCTTCCAGTCAGACGACAAAGCTCCGCCCTGTGTTTGATGCCTCAGCCAAGGACAAAAAGGGAAATTCACTTAATAATTGCCTCGAAACAGGCCCAAACTTAATCGAGCTAATTCCGAAGCTATTGATGCGATTTAGGAAACATGCCATAGGTGTAACCGCGGATATTGCCAAGGCCTTTTTGCAGATAAGCTTAGCGGAAAAGGATAGAAATTTCCTGAAGTTCTTGTGGTGGAGTGATGTGAATGCAAGAGAAATAGTCACTTTCAGACATCGTCGTGTGGTGTTTGGTGTGTCGTCCAGCCCGTTTCTGTTGGGGGCTACCATAATCCATCACTTAAACAATGCTCCAGAAAGAATGAGAGAGACGGCGGAGTATCTGAAAGAAACATTTTATGTCGATAACTGTGTCACTAGTCTCCAATCTGAAGAACAGGTGAAGACATTTATTCAAGAATCCACTGAACTGATGGCATCTGGGAAGTTCGAACTTAGGGGCTGGGTAGCTGCTCCCAGTCAAGTGAAGCCTTCTGAGGGGAACGGAAGTGTTGTACCAGTTTTGGGCATATCCTGGGATACAGAGAACGATATATTGTTTTGTGATATCAGTGGACTAATTTTGCCAGACGCGCCTATTACAAAGAGAGTTCTACTGTCGGTGGCACAAAGAATATTTGACCCTGTGGGATACACCTGCCCGACTGCTCTAATTCCAAGACTAATCCTACAGCAAACGTGGAGACTAAAGTGCGGTTGGGATGTAGAATTGCCTAGTGAAGTAACCCAACAATTTCTAGCTTGGATAAAGCATCTGCATCATCTACACTACTGTAAGATACCTAGAAGACTTATAGTAGGACCTTTTGATGAATGTAACAAGACTCTGCATGTATTTAGTGATGCGAGTTAAATGTCATTTGCAACCTGTGTCTTCCTAAGAGGCGAGTTTGAAGGTGAAATCTCAGTGCGTCTTGTGCAATGCAAGACACGAGTTGCTCCATTGAAGCAGATGACCATTCCCAGACTAGAGCTGTTAGCAGCACTCGTCGCTGCTCGGCTAAGTTGTCATGCCAAGGATGCATTGGGTCTGTCAGATTGCAAAACCTACTACTGGAGTGATTCGACAGTGGTACTAGCCTGGATCAAGAGAAAGGAAGAATGGAACACCTTCGTAGGCAATCGTGTCAGAGAGATTAGACAGCGCAGCAACCCTGATGACTGGCATCATGTGCCTGGCTCTTTGAACCCCGCAGATGTTCCTTCGAGGGGTTGCAATGTTAAGGTCCTACGAGAAGGTCAGTGGTGGGAGGGGCCACAGTGGTTGCGGCTCGAGACAAGTAATTGGCCCGTCTCCGAAGCTCCTCCTCCTGAGGAAGAGGTAAATGCTGAAAAAAGAAAAACAGTCGTCTCATATACAGCTTGTGACGCATTGAATTTCACAAGGTTGCTCACTCATTTTTCAAAATACTCCAAAATTGTGAGAATGATTGGGTGGATAGTGAGATTTTTGCAGAACTGTCACAAGAAAGAGGCAAGTGGAGAACTGTCTTGTGAAGAAACTAAGAATGCAGAGAAGAAGCTACTAAAATGTGTTCAACTAG
The DNA here is from genome assembly GCA_964059195.1 of Ectobius pallidus. Lineage (NCBI taxonomy): Eukaryota > Metazoa > Arthropoda > Insecta > Blattodea > Ectobiidae > Ectobius > Ectobius pallidus. The sequence continues at coordinate 9,704,243 of CAXKWD010000013.1, forward strand.
AAAGTTTTGGACAAAAGGAAATGAAGGTAATGAAGGAAATGCAGACCTTCCGGGATGAAGAAGGACTGGTAAGAGTTAGGACAAGACTGATTTTAGGAGATGAACACGATGATTTCAAATGCCCAGTTCTATTGCCTGGTAGCCATGTGATAACGTATAGATTGGTTTGGCAAAAGCATTGTCATTTGCAGCATGCTGGACTGCAAACACTGTTGTCGAATCTGCGAGAGAAATATTGGATAACAGGCATAAGACGGCTAGCCAGAAAAGTAATCTCACAGTGTGTCGTCTGCCGAAGGTTCAAGGGAAAACCAGTTGAACCCCCTTTCGCACCATTGCCCAGAGACCGAATCAAGTACGCTGCAGCCTTTCAGGTTACAGGTATAGACTTAGCTGGTCCGCTTTACCTGATTTCTGGGGATAAGGCATGGGTGGTGCTCTTTACCTGTGCTGTATACAGGGCCGTTCATCTGGAGCTCACGAAATCCCTAAGCACTGACTCCTTTATCATGACTCTAAGGAGATTCATCGCCCGCAGAGGAAGAATTGAAACCATCTATACTGACAATGGGACCAATTTTACTGGCACAAGTAACGCTTTAAAAGAGATAGATTGGAAACAGATAATGTCGTTCTCCTCTGTACAAGAAATTAAGTGGAACTTCAATCCGCCTACCGCTGCATGGTGGGGAGGTTGGTGGGAGCGGCTTGTGAGAACACTGAAAGAGCTTCTGAGAAGGAACTTGGGACGTGCAACACTCGCCTATGAAGAATTGGAAACTGTGTTGTGCGACTGCGAAGCCACAATCAACTCCAGACCTCTCACTTACACGGAAGATGAGTCAGAGAACTTAAAGCCTCTGACACCAGCTTGTTTCCTGCAAGGTATTCCGCATAGCGAGACCCCAGACTTAGACGTTGTCGATGGTAGAAGCCTAAACAAAAGACAAAGATACCTACAATCTTTGAGAGTTAACCTGCGACAAAGGTTTCGCAATGAATATTTGGCTCTTCTGGTGCACAGAGGACACAGGAAACAAGGCCTTTTAAAGGTTGGAGATGTGGTGCTGGTGGAGGCAAATACTCCAAAAAGAATCGACTGGCCGCTCGGTGTCGTCATAGAAGTCTATCCGGGAGTGGACGGTTACATCAGAGTAGCCAAGGTGAAGACTGCTGGAGGGGAGAAGGTAAGACCTGTACAACGTCTGTATCCTTTGGAGGTAACTCCCAACTCGGAAGAAACCCTACAGTTGCAGCCAGCGGTTAGACAGCAGTCCAAGAAGCCGCCAGCAGAGCCAGGGATCAGTAAAGCAAGTGAGAGTCCAAGGTCTACTACCACCACCAGGACGGGAAGAAACATAAAAGTGCCAAAAAGACTAGATTTGTGATGTAAATTGAAAAGAAAGTTGCAATTTTAGTCCCTGTAAATTGCAAGGTGGGAGTATGTTATAGATTTGATGGGAACTCGAGTGTTATGTTGGCAACCTGACTTTTGAGTGATGTTTTGTAGCGGCCATGTTTTTTGTGTAGTCTTGTTGTTATTCCTGCAATAAATAGCTCGTCGTTCTTTCAATGGCATTCTGAGCGTCGCTGTAATTATAGCTCTATTTGTATCCATAACAGTATCTATGATCTCATAAAATATTCGTCGATACGATGACCTCTTTGAAAGTATTGGTGTTTCGTGGCAATCTTGATCAGATTCTATCCTTGACCAATTTAATTCGTCAAAATTTTCACGCAAGTCATTCATACTGTTTTTGAAGTCATTGATTTTTTGTTTGCAGAAAGCAATATCAAAAATCTTTTCTGAAGGATGTTAAACAAAGAATCTGACTTAGAAAATACAAGCGAAAATACCAAAAGGATCTGAAATCAAAGCTTAGGAGGTTCTGGTAGTAGCCCGTTGCACAAGCTCTTGTTTCAGCATCCCATTCATCCTCATCTTCTGCCATTAATTTAAATAGGGCGGAAAGTTCAGTCTTCAAGCTGAAAATGACATCAATCATTCTGCTTTCGTAGTTCCATCTCGTGGCAGACACTGATGGAATGCGTTTGTTCACTTCAGTGTCTCTAAAGCTTCTGTTCTTTTGGGCGATTTTGAAAAAAAATGTAGACAGTCCTGACACTGTTTGAAAAAATAATCTACACTTCTTTATCTGACGGGTTGATTGCTGCAAAACTAAATTAAGCTTGTGGGCATAGCAATGCACAAATAAAGCTTGTTCATATTTCCCTCTAACAATCGACTGTATACCGTTATGCTCTCCAGTCATCACGGCCGCACAATCATATGTTTGCACTATGAGTTTCGCGCCAGATTTGAATTCCTCCACGAGTTCAAACAAATGCTTGAACAAACTAACTGCGGTGCGGTCACTACTGACGTCACAAAACCTTGCGAATCTTTCTTCAACCCGTTCCTCTGGTATGACGTAACGAAGAACCGTTGACAATTGAGATTTATTTGATATATCAGTGGTTTCGTCATGATTACTTATATAAAACTAGTCTCACTCACTTCGTTCTTTATTTCCTTAATCAAAACACGAGAAATAAACTCAATAATGTCATTTGACATTCCCGAAAACACAGTCGCAGTCCGAAGATGTTCCTCCAACTTATCATCTGTTTAAGCAATTAGGTGTATGAGCTCTACATACTTACCTCTGTTATCCGAATTTTTCGGACTCTTCACTAACCCTAAATGGGAGTTCTTGTTGAGCTAAATAGCAAACAGCATTTATCAACCGACCCATTATATACCTATTTCTTTTCACACCTCCATTATACTTTTCAACTGAATTCTTAAACGCCTCACTCAAAGAAGTGTCAATTCTTGTTTTTCCAAACTTTACTAACATATGATGAAATATGAGTTTTGGAATTTTCATGACAAACCATCAAGGTGCGAAAACTATCCATGTTACTGATGTCATCTGTTGTCCATGCATTCTTTTCAATAGAAAAAAGCAGGCATGGACAACAAGATAGTTTCAATAATTTGTCACAACCACATAGCCAAGGAAACTCCTTGTACCAAGAGCTACTAAAATGTCTTTCGAAACTCCCGTGTGTATTAGTTTTTAAGGGTTTAAGATCCGGAGTTGACCTTCCTGTTGAAATTATGTGACATTTTTCGCCAAAAGAACGCGAACTCAAGGACCGCTGTAAAAGGTTTTCTATCACACAATCACAGTCACTTTTACCCTCAAATTGTGATGCCATTCTTATTACTGTACTTTTAACATTAAATCATTCACCATACCATTGTTATACGTGAAGAATTAACACTAAAACTCAAGGTTTGCCTTTTCACTGCACTAGCAACAACGGTGCTACAAACAACCAATGGAAGCCTCGGAGGGTCACTGACATCCCCACGAGACTATAAGCTTCGGGTTTGCCGGTAAGCGCCATTGGCAAAGTAACGAGCTATTTAGAACTGGAGGATGCTGTCATCGACTGGTCACAAATGAAGAAATCTGAAAGTGAAGTGATTCCAAAGCGCACTGTGCCATATTTAGGGTGACCAGACATCCTTTTTTACGAGGACATCTCACTTTTATGTCTCTGTCCTCTGTCCACGAACAAATTTTTAATCTTCCAAAATGATATCCCTTTTCGTAATAGTTGATGACTTCATCTTTTCGGTAAACAGCAATATTTATTTATCATTGATATTTCCATCTTGTAAGCCATAGAACGTTGATAGTAATATTACAGTTGTTCCAGTATGAATAAATATATTTGATGTTCTTTGCACATTGTAGGCAATTCCTTCTTTCATGAATATTTGAAGTTGACAATTCCTAGTAATCTGAACTTTTTCTCTGAACTACGTTTTGTTACACTGAACCTTTGTTCGTTTCCAATGTTGCATTTTTTGGTGGTGTTATTGAGTATGAGGTTCATCTTATGAAAGTGTTTAAAAGGAAGTGCAGGATTCCTAAAAGTGCATCTTGAGAAATCCTTAACTCCTGCAAGGGAAATATCTGTGAACTTTGCACTTACGTTTTTAACATCTGCAATTTGAGAAAATGTTTAATTTCTTGTTTATGGTATTAACATTATTAGGGAAAATAGTATATTGCGACTCACCCGAGTCCCCCACCACTACTCTCTAACGGGACCCGCGTGGAAAGTAGGGGTTTTGGGTGGGGAGATTCTTTAAAACAGTCGGGAGACATCTAGCGGCAGCATTTGAATTACTAGCAGGTAGCGCCATCTGTTAATGAATTTTTGAAACAGAAAAAATATATATTTCTCCTTTATTCTCTTCTTTTCCCGTCTCCTTCCTCTCACCTCCTCTTCACCCTACCTACCTATCTATTCGAGACCTATTCCTAACCGTAAATTTTGGATCGAACTCGAAACCCTTAGCTTCGTAGCCTAGAGTTTTAACCGTTACGCCACGAGTGACAGCTGAGCAGTGAAGAATGATTTGATATATTTGAGTTACTATAGGGGTGATTTCATGCATTCACGAGTGTTAACACAAGAATCGGTTTTTCAAATTTTTAGATGTTTTGTTTGTTACGAAAAGAGTAGTGTTGGTGCAAGGGAATTTTTCTGCATCAATTTAGCCATGTTTTATGTTATAACACGTCGTTTTTTAAAATTGGGAAATATTATGTTAATTTTAAATTTTTCGGATTTTGTTGTTGTTGTAATTGTCAAATGTCCCGTTGGCATGAAATATTATGTTTGTTGCAAGGGAAAGATTTTGAAATATTATGTTTGATACAAGGGTCTTTTTTTAATTTTTTAATATTTTTTTATAATTTGTAATTTTTTTTATAATCTTTTTAAAACTTGTGAAATATTATGTATGGAGCAAGGGTCTTTTTTTTGTTGTGAAATATTATTTAGTTTTTTCAAATGTGTTTAAAGATTGTGTAATATGATGTTTGGTGGAAGGGTCTTTTTTAATTTTTAAATACCGTATATTTTATAATTTGTCAAATTTTATTTTGTTTTTTTATAATCGTTTTTAAAACTTGTGAAACATTATGTATGGTACAAGGGTCTTTCTTTATTGTGAAATATTATTTTGTTTTTTTCTAATCTCTTTAAAGATAGTGTAATATGATGTTTGGTGCAAGGGTCTTTTTTATTTTTAAATATTTTTTATAATTTGTGAATTTTTTTTATAATCGTTTTTAAAACTTGTGAAATATTATGTATGGTGCAAGGGTCTTTTTTATTGTGAAATATTTTGTTTTTTAAATGTGTTTAACGATTGTGTAATATGATGTTTGGTGCAAGGGTCTTTTTTAATTTTTAAATATTTTTTTATAATTTGTCAATTTTTTTTATAATCGTTTTTAAAACTTGTGAAATATTATGTATGGTGCAAGGGTCTTTTTTATTGTGAAATATTTTTTTTTTTTTTCAAATCTGTTTTAAAGATAGTGTAATATGATGTTTGGTGGAAGGGTCTTCTTTAATTTTTAAATATTTAACACTTGTGAAATATTATGTACAATGCAAGGGTCTTTATTATTGTGAAATATGATGGTTTTTTATAATAGTGAAATATTATGTTGGCGTTGGTGCAGGGTAATTTTTCTTTTAAATGTGAAATATTATGTTGGCTCTGAAAAGAGCTGTTTCAGTGCAAGGGTATTTTAATTGTGAATTAAAATTGGCCCTGAAAAGATCCTAGGGGGGGAGGGAATGTTCATTTCCGAAGCATTAATTAATTCTTCGGTTCCTGGGATTTTGTGTGTGGCACACCATTGAGGTCTAATACTTGTCTCTCGGCGATATCATAGTACCACCTCTTATTTCTTCTATCCCAGCTTTTGTCCCAATACATGTAATAGTATCTCATAGTACGATCCATATGTGGCCTCGTTATGTGGCCTGATGGCTTAACACAGCAAGCTGCATTACCGGCGCTTAGTAGCGGCCGGCATGAGCTGAAGGGATAGCGGGGAAGATGCGCGCTAGGCGGAGAAGGCGTGAGGGGAAGTCGAGCAGGCAGGCAGGCAGGCGGGGAAAGCGACCGCGCCGGTGGAAAGGGGAGCAGGGTGATTCGCAAAGTACTAACTTGCCCATTATTAATACACTTGGATGTTTCTAAACTCCACATCTGTGTTATATCCATTTCTTCGGGGCTCTCGATAGACTTGTCCCCATTTTTTTTTCCAGTGTCCTCATTTTCCCACCCTAATGCCCTCTTTTCATGTAACTTAGGTATTGCATAGTGTACGTATTAAGAGTAGGTGGCCTATAACTACCCTTCAGAGAATTTTTTCGAAAAAATGATGCACATATAAGTCTCAGCTCTTAGTACAAGAACTCCATGTATAAAATTTGAACACCATCGTTAGAGCTATTTTTTTAAAAAATCGCGACAAACAACATTTTCTTCAAGTAAAATCCCCTTAAAAATAAGATAAAGTCATCAACAATATTTGTGTCACATCCTTAAAAGGTACCTAACCCAAATACAAAATTTTGTTTTCATGCAATTTTCCATTACAAGGGGCTGTATTACAACGAGCACATATTCAGAGCGGGTGGCCTATAGCTACCTTTCAGAGAATTTTTTCGAAAAAATGTTTCAAATAAAAGTTTTAGCTCTTCGTATAAACACTAGCTTTTCCACTATGCTCAATTGATTTGGAAAATAACTGTTAACGATCTTTAACAATGATGACGATGTGACCATGAAAAGTGAGGTTGAAAGCTTATGTACAGGTAGGGGGGGGGGGAAAGCTGACCTACTAAAATATCTAAGTTGCCAATATGAGCCACTGCGCTTGCCTAGTGGGTTCTAGGCATGTGCAGTGGCTCATATCGGCAACTTCGATACTTTAGTAGGTCAGCTTTTTTTTCCCTACCTGTACATCCTGATGACATGGTGGAAATACTTAGAATGTTATATGATGAAATCACTAGTCATATTTTGTCAACGTTATGTCAAGGAAGGCACCCAGTAACACTTCAAAGAACAGCAATGAGGGATGGCACAATAAAATTTAAAAAAAATTTCTTACACATTGTGCTCAATTTAAAAGTTCTTCAAAATGATAAAAAAGAGTCAAGATCAAAGAGTCAAGAAGCTGAATTTACGACAAGTAGGGACAGTTATATATTAGTACAAGCTACTGTTTAAAACTACAATCTCATCTTGAATACAACTTAAACTGTTTTATTGTATAATATAAATGTGTTGTTCATTTCATTTTCGTATGCGCAAGTAATTCAAGGTAGCCATTTTTTAAGAAAATACCTTTTATTAGACCAAATGTCTAGGCCTGTAGACCAGGAATATTAGACTAAGGACACGAGCAGTGTGTTGATTTTTTTAAGTATGTAGATATTTCTTAAGTAGAGTATTAGACAGTAGCTGTGTAGACAAAGTGACTAAGTTACATGCATTTGCTGTTCTCACTGAAACAAGTACTCGTGTCCTTGTACATGTCGACAACTTTCAAATATTTCTTATAAATAATGCAACTTCAAGAATAAAATAATTAACATTTTTTATTTGAGATTTCCCATCACTAAAGAAACAACTTTTGAGAGTTTCCCACCCTCTTCCCCATGAGACAAACAGAGTGAACTGGTTTCATTTCTCTCACCTGCTGGAGAGAGGTCTATCCCATGTGCTTCACTAGCAAAACTACTAGCAGTTTCTTTCCTTAAAACCATAGTAGAGTAGAACTCAAATTATCCGAACTCCAACTATTTGGTATTTAGCAGCAGGGAGCATTGGGAAACCTTCTTACAGAGCCGATTATTTGTGAGGAACTAAACTTTTCGCCAACAAAACAGAGAACTTGTCAGCAACACAACTGACTTTGACCAATAAGTTCAAGATGTTACACTTCATGTAAGTAAAGTATTGTATAATTTAGTTTTTTTTTATTTATTTATTTTTATTTAAAGAAATTACCTTTTTTCATGACTTATCCAATTATCTTGACATTTGGTTATCCAAATCGGGTTTTGTCCCAATTAATGTGGATAACTGGAGTTCTACTGCAGTAACAAACAGCATAACAGCATAAATATATACACTACATTAACACTTCAAACAATAATGCAAAGATAGCGATATGTCCACATTCTGATACAAAACACTCAAGTTCCATCCCTAAACTTTCATTTAGGCCTGAAGGCACATGTTGTGAAATTGTCATACAATTAAAAATACACAAATCTGATACAAAGAAATCTTTGTGTTGTGTCATTTGTTATACAAAGTGCCCATGACCATATTTGGCAATACTAATTGCATTTAGACCAAGTGGAGTGAAGACTTGGACAGGTTATAAATATGTTAAAAAATTTATAGTGTTCTCACTACTACGGGATGAGAGCACAGACATTTCTGACACTGCTCAGGGAGATATATTTATAAGAGCTGTTGATATGATTTTGCAAGTTGAAGAGGAATTATTAGATTTTATTCCTATGCATGATCCAATTGCTACCGGTACTTTACATATTTTCAATTCTCTGCAACCAGCTGTTACAAATACTTAAATAATCTTTCAGAATATATTGCATTTTCTGAATACTGAAAAACTCATTCAGGAAAAGATCATTAAGACATCATAAATTAAGGGTCCACAGAAAGAGCATGCTAAGTAACATTTTATCAATTATTTGTTTTTTACGTTATCTGTTAGCTTATAACTTACCGTATATTAAACTATTTTGTAGCACTACAGAAAGGGAAGAGCCTCCTCAGTCACAAGACACAGAGGCAAAAAGAATTGGGATACAGGGAAAGAAAATGCTAAGCCATTTGCAATGTGGAGGGAAAATAAAGATGCTAAGTTTCATGTTGATAACATGACTACATTGCTAGCGTTAATTTCCCTCCACTTTTCCAATATTGTCATTATGACAGACAATTCTTGAGTGAAATTTAGAGAGACCTGTGATTGTTTGAAGCTGTTAATTTATTCATAATGTCTGAATCAGAGGCTGTTACACCAAGCACAGAGTCTGATGAGTGTATACTTTATCATCATTGATTAGCTGGTTCACATACTGCTCAAGCTAACCAACTGCTTTATTTATACTGAATTCTCTTGCAACACAGTATGTTTAAAACAAATAGATATAAATTAATGAAGTTGTGATAGTGTTTTCAAGTTAAAATGTTCTCCTTTGAAATTTATAAAGAACGACTTCGTATCTACTTTCCCTCTTCCCCCCCCCCCCCCCATTAGGACAGTGTTTGTCTAATTGTAGTTTAAAATAACTCGATCAGAAATGGTTGAAGTTAAAAAATGCTCTCCTGCAAAATTTATAAAAAGTGACTTAGCATATGCTTTCCTAAGACCCTTCTTTGACATGAGTTATTTGAAAAACAAGTTGTAAATAAGGTTATTAATGCGGCAGAAAATGCTTTCTATAATATGGTCTTTGTTATCCCACTTCTTAGTAGATCCATTAGAGACTCATTATAAGATATGAATCAGTGTTCAAAGAGCAATCATCATAAAAACACTCATATTGATTTGAAATCCCAATGTAAACACAGTACCGTATTTTAGGAACCATAAGACGCACATTTTTACTTTGAAAACAAGAGCCTTGAAAGTTGGGTGCGTCTAATGGTCTGAAGTACATTAAAGAAATTAAAATTATGGTAAATATTGCTGGAATACCATAGTTATAAACAGAGTGTTTTAAACGATAAGATTATTACAAATTTTGGCAGACTGTAGGCCTACTTCAGTGCACTTGTCACAATTGTAAAATGAGAGTATACAATGCGAAAAGAAAGGAATGTTGAGTTATTTTATATGAATGGAGTTCTCTCTGCCGGGTGGTTTAAATGAAGGCAATGACTTCTAAACAGCCTTGTCCCATTACACTTACCGTATGCTGAATCGAGGATTAGAGGTTGTAAAAGTATTTTCAGTCTTTCATGAAAAATCAGTTCAATTGCTAAAATTTACGCGATGCCACCTGTACAGAAGAGATTCGTATAACGCAGGTTTTGTTAGAAGTGATTTACACTGATTCCATTGTGAAAGGTTATAATTTGTTTATGCAATGAAGTAGGCCTATATTATTCCCTTTAAAATTTTTGGTTTCGAATCATATTCAATTTCTTTTTCCTTTAGATATCCATACTACAATCAAGATGCGTCTTAAGGTCCGTAAAATACGGTAATTTTAAATTAGACCTCATATTCATAAATAATATTAAGACACCAGCAAACACATCTTCTTTCGACATAATACGTAAAAATTACATACTTAAATGTTCTCTTCATCTTCGCCAATTAATAATTTCATCACACTTCTAATATAATCATTTTTATAGTTATCTTTGGAGTCCTTTTCCTTAAAATTAAATATTAATCTACTCTTATACAATTCAACGGCCCTAAATAGCGTGCTTGCTCGCCCGCTTCGTGAGACATCGGGTATACTCGGCGATGTTCGTCTCTCACAGTGTAAACTTTCATGACGACTACAAAATTAGGAAAGAAAACCGTTTCTTTATTATATAAGGCCTAAGTGAAATGAACACAATGAACAAATATTCTAATTTTATTTTTACTTACAATTTTCATAGCTCTGAACCACAAACATTTTTAATAATCTACCAGTGTAATTTTCTTAAAAATCCTGGAGTCAATGAATAATGGCGGGCAAAGCCGGGGGCAACAGCTGTAAAATATTGATGGTTTTATCTCTTGAAATCGCTGATAATAATAATCCAAACAAACCATTCCTTCCCTTGAAACATTATATAATTTCTGAAAATTACACTGAATGATAAAATAAAATTCACATCATATTCATGTCAATAAACAGCTGAGAAATAATACGTATTATGTGTTCACAGGTTCTTTGGAACTGCATAATCGATTCTGATATAGTTTTCCCAGAGGGGCGCTTTCATCTCATGGAATGTACTCTAAAGCAGGAATTTTAGCTGTTTCATTAATTATTAATGGCTTAGTTTATGAATGATTCGCGTGCGAGTGTTAATAAATATAATGCTTTAATAATTATTATACTCTTAATTTTTAATTTTTAAAAGAATTATCGTGCCGAAGCCACGGGCACCTCCTAGTGTATATAACAATTCCACTCAGACTATTGTACCTATGAAACAGCATTGTATTTCACAATTTATACAAAAAAAAAAAATCCTTCAGCTTACGATAAGTCCCTTTCTCTATGTGTATCATCAAATTAATGGTTCTTTTGTGAAATGAAAGCATGTGATTTGTTTAAAGTGGCACATGGATTAGGATACGAATAACCCATTATTTAAATATGGTACCATTGTAAAGTGTGTCTAAAAGAAGCTTCCCTGTGGTGAAGTGCTACACTGGCATCCAACCACTTGCTTTCTTTACATTACCACCATTGTCACTGTTATCCATTTTCCCCACATTCTGAATTTAATGAATCAGGCCAAAGTGCTGTAATTGCAGCATCTTCAGCGCCTGGAATGTGTATTTCCTGCCTCTCCACTCATATAAACACAGCAACCAGACATCAGAGAATACACATCCCAGCTTATGAAGATGAGGTCTGCCACAGTTGCCAGCAACGACTGATAACACATTCAGCTACCAGAATACTTTATTTAACATTGTGTAGGATTCATTAGAAATAATTCTCATGGGTTAATAAAACCACACAAAACATGGTTATTTCCTGCACACAGACAGAAATGAAAAATGTTTAAGGCATTGAGCTGGGTATCAGGCACACATGAGGAATCACTTTAGAAATAGTCAAAACGATGAGAAGTTTTTGCTCTTCTATTATCAATTTGACTAATTCTCAAGTGATTTTGTATGCTCTACTGTCTATAATACTTCAGTTTAATTTATTTTAACTCAAGAGAAAAACTGTTTGAGTTATTAAACTGATTGTCAGGCACAAAAGAGGAAAGCTGTTTGAGCCAGCAGGCACACTAGATGAAGGCTGTTTGAGTCATTGAGCTGGGTATCAGACACACAAGAGTACAGCTGTCTGAGTCAGGCACATTAGATGAAATGAGCGTCAGGCCCACAAGAGGAAAGCAGTTTGGGTTATTGAAGTCGGTGTCAGGCATAAAGGAGGAAGCGTATAAAGTCATTGGAATATTTTACAGACACATCCACAAAAGAAAAGGTTCCTAACAGTAGTACACCTATATATTTACGCCTATGTTATAAAATTGACACCACTCCAAAACACCCACTGAGAAGGCTATACATTCTTGTTGATGGGCATATTACTACGATAAGACAATAACATAGACACTCTTTAGGTTCAAGTCTTGGTAAAAAGACGACAGGAAACTACTACAAAGAAAATAACCATTATAACATTATTATTTAGAGTTTGCACAGTTGTGTCATTGACTAGAAAAATGAAGTGCCGTTAAGTAGCATAAGATACACTCATAATTTCAAGCAGCTTTATTGTCTACTACTGATGGCCATAAATTAGTAAGAGGATACGATCATACAGTGATTCACAAAATACTATACTGCTTTTATATAAACCAATTTCAGTATCTAATATCCTATAGCAGCTGAAGCTCATTTATTGTAAGGAAGGCAAGTAGGAAATCCAAACGTTAATTAAATGTGTTCATCAATATGAATTTTATAATTTGTAAAAATTTACCATAATCCGAAAACTTTAATTTTGAAAGTTATACTGGTTTTAATGGAGTACAGAAATTACTTTTATAAAAGAATATCCTTCATCTGTCTCTCATTAATCCGGACTTCCAGTTCAGCAGGATCACTTATCATTAAGATTTTAAATGTTATTTTAACCTTACTGTTCAGTTTTGGACTGGACAGAAGATCACCATGTCAATGGGCAAGAAATACATCCATTTTGTGGGAACAAAGTCAATGGTCGACTGTTGTGACAGCTGCCCTTCATGTGGTGCATACTGGTTTATTGCTGTCTTAAAACCTCTACATACACCACAGCCAGAAACAGTCACATATCTAATTCCCACCTTTCAACATTTTTCTAGTATTTACAGCAATTCCCAGTTGTTATTAATGACATTAATGATTAACTACAGTTTGCCCTCAAGTCTTCGGCTGCAGACAACAAGACTGACTGGAGGCAGCAGCCCAGTTGGAAAAGGTGGAGGCTTATTACTAAACTCAAACGTCGGTCGAACTCATGGTTTTAACATGCCTGATGATCCTCGGCCTTGAAATCACCCCCCAAAAATGTTAAATGTGTTCTATAAGTTGATATATATGTAAATAAATGCCAAGTTGTGAGACAGAGGCCTACAGGATATAATTTGCATTAGTGTATATAATGTCGCCATAATTTCCGGATTATCTGGATGAATCCCAGTCCCAGGTGGTTACACTCTGTGTACATATATCTTAAATGTTTAACAGTATAAGTGAAATATGAGGGTAACTCAATAAGTATCCGCATTTTTGTTTAATCTTTTGTAGGTTGGCTGTACTGCTTTGTGCTCGTGAATGTTGACATGTAGTTCATTTATCTCTGCTTGTGGATTGTTTGACCGTTATGACTCCACTGACTGTTGTGCTATTGCACATTAAACATGGCTGCACCACTCAGCATTTGCAACAAAGAACAGCGTGCAGTGATCCATTTTTTGTCGTCTGAAGGTGTACCAGGAACAGAAATCCATCGAAGACTTTCTGCACTATATGGGGGCAATTTTTTACCAAGGCAAAGCATGCAAGAATGGCTTGAAAAGTTCAAAAATGGTCGGACAAATGTGAAGGATGAGGAAAGAACAGGTCGCTCATCCACTTTCACTAGTGATGCCAACATTGAGCAACTGTATAACATGATTCAGACAAACCGAAGAGTGACTGTCGAAGTGGGAAACTATATGCAAATTAGCCATGGTGCTGCATATGACATTAATCATAACAGGCTTGGTTTTCACAAAAGGCTGTGCAATGTGGGCCCCAAAACAGCTCACTGAACAGCACAAGCACAATGGTGTGTCCATCTGCCAATGCTTACTGGACCACCATGCTAACGAAGGTGAAGCTTTTTTGACAAGAACAGTCACTGGAGACAAAACGCGGATCCATCACTTTGAGCCTGGAAGCAAACGCCAAAGCATGGAATGGAAACACCCTGCATCTCCAGCCAAAAAGAAATTCAAGAGTCAACCCTCCGAAGAAAAAGTGATACTCATACTTTTCTGGTACTCACAAGGGCCAATACTGCAACACTACTTGGAGAAGTGATCAACAATAAACGAGCTGAACCCTGCAATTCGAACCAAGTGTCGAGGCCTATTGTCAAAAGGAGTTGTTTTTTTGCATGACAATGCGCACCCACACTGCTCAAACTATTGCAAAACTGGGTTTTGAGATGTTAGAGATGTTAGAGCACACAGTCCTGATCTAGCCCTATCAGTTTTCCATCTTTTGGCCTAAGGAGCTGTTGATTCACCACAGACCAAAAACTGAAGGAATCTGTGCATACATGGCTTGCTACTCAGCCGAAAACTTTTTTTCTGAAGCCATCAGGAAGCTTGTGCAATGATGTATCAAGTGCATTGAGGTAATTAAGAGTTTTGTATTGTTATTGCAAAAAATTTAAAAAAGATAGTGCAGATAATTATTGACTTACCCTCATACTTTCGTACAAGACAACTCTGTTTCAAATCACAGACATATATGCCTGACTGTTTCATACAGTAGCATGGATGTGTGTGTACTGATAAGCTGTAGTGGAGAGATGTTAGGTTACAATACTGCAACACTGGTACATGACATGAATGGGTCCTCTCAATTACAAAAGTATGCTGTCTATAACAGCTTCATTATCTCAGTAATCTTGCTGTTGGCTTTCCAGGCTAAAAATCTGTGGCCCGAGGTTTGGTCCCCAGATTACTATGCGGACAGAATGGTATACAATCTCTTATGACATTTACTAAGGGATTTGAAATAATAGAGAAACAATAGATCAGTTTAACCCTAAATTTAAGAACACAAAAACAGTGTCTACAGTGTTTTGCAGATGACAGGCGGTTTGTTCTTCTCCTGCTTAGATATGCGGTCCAATCAGAGCCGGCGAGACGGAGGGAAGACCCTTCCTGCTAGCGGCACTTCATTAGCTCGTACACGTGATTGGCGGTGAAGGAAAACGCTTCTCATTTGAAAAATACTGTAGTTATATATTAAACTTTAAAACATTCAACTTCACGAGGGTGTATCAAAAAGTAACAGGAAAACATTTTTTGTTTGGACACTATGATTTCTTTTTATTCAAATTTATTTACAAACTCTCAAAATACTCTCCTTCTGAGGCTACACATAGGTTCCAACGTTCTATCCACTTTTCAAAACACTCAGATAAGCCCTTGTTTGACACCCTATCCTATTCAGTATACCCGAAATAGCACTATTTAGTTCGTTATCGGTTTGAAAATGGTGCCCACGAAGTAATTTTTTCACTCGTGGAAACAGGTAGAAGTCGCAGGGTGCCAGATCTGGCGAATATGGTGGGTGGGGCATGATTTTGATACCTAGTTGAGTGATTGCCTCTTGTGTTGCTTTGGCTCGATGAACAGGGGCATTGTCCTGGTGGAGGATCCACTTTTCTGTAGCCTAAATCATTAAGAATTATGTCTTCAACTACCCAAACATAATGTGCATCATGTTTGCAATCTTCGCCGTTGATGTTGAGGGCCATCCTTGACTTGGAGCGTCTTCAAGACTTGTTTCACCATCTTTAAATTTTTTATGCCATTCAAAAACACGTGTTTTGATAAGGCTTGGTCTCCATACGCTTCCTGTATCATTTGCAGCGTTTCAGTTCCTGATTTTTTCAGAACACAAAATCGAATTGACGCTCCATGTTGGGTCACTGAAACATGTGCTAACAAAATGGCTCCCTCAGACAAACTGAACAGCACAAGGATGTTGTCGCAGATATCCTAGTGTCAGTCAAGGTAAGGCCTCTCCATTACCATGATTGATGAATTTTCATTCATGCACGTTTCAACAGAAAAAAATAATTCCCGTTACTTTTTGATACTCCCTCGTACATGATTGTTGCAAGTGAAAACTTACCAAATTAGAATATAAGTTTCGATGGGTTCCCTGTCATCATCAGCTGAGATCTACTGACAAGTTAGTTTCTCTTTCCATAAGATGTCCTCCGGGTTGTAGGAATTTGAAAATCAGGTCACTGTCCTTAAGAATGTCAAAATTTATAAGTCTATCTTTGTTTTACTGGATTTATACTTTTTCCCAAACAGTTAAATCAATTGGGTTTCTAAACATATTTCATTAATTTTGCACTATTGAAATTGTGACCTGCAGACTGGAATTGATGAGCCACTGCAGATTTTTCTATTTGTTGGTAATTAACATTTCTCATGTACTCTTTGTACCTTATATTTAAATTTCTCTACATTTTGCCAATGTGTACTTTATCATAGGTATTATGGTCAATTTCTTCAATGCCTGAATTCCTACTTGGTGAAATTTTGTCTTTCATGTCTGATCTTCGGAGATGTTTTTACACTGTGCTTATTGACAGGTGCCATGATGTTCAGTTTTTTTAACATTTTTAAAAATTTATGATGCATTAAAGGATAGAAGAGAACTTCTTAAAAGCTGTTTCGTTTTTAAGATTGCTTAAGGTACTATTTACTTTTACATGCTTTTGGTTTTCATATTTCTTGATTTTCTCGTCGATCATATTTTCAGTAAATCCATTCATTTTTGCTGTTTATAATATATGCTAATGTTCCATCTTATATTCTTTGCTGTGCAGAGATAACTAAGGTTCCATACAACTTGGAGGACAGAGAAGGAAACTTATCAGTACAACACCAGCACTGAACAAAACATATCTTCTAATTTGTTAAGTTTTTACTTACAACAATCATATGAAGTTAAATGTCCTGATTAATTTAAAGAAATTTAAGCATCCAGTTATTCAGAAATCCTATTGCAGTTGTGTTTAAGATTGCCTTATACATATACACAAATGATTTTCTACAATACAATATAAGAGCCAGCCTCAAATTCAACGAAGGTGATTATTCCAGATGCTAATGAATAATCTATTAGCAGCCTGGTCACTCACATTTTTGACATATTATTAGTCTTTTCACTTCTATTCGGTCCAACTTTTTGTAACAATCCTGCATCTTTTGACACCCCAGTTTTTTTGTCTTTGACAGGAGCAACTCTTTTGACAAAAAAATTATTTTCATTGGGCCAGTAACCAATAATCAGGGCAGTTACTAACTTTTTCTAAATTACTGCTCCCATCAGTGACGATGGGAAGAAATGTGTTGTTTTCCAGTTCCTTGTGATAAATAATATTTGTCTGAACCATGCAAAACATGCTACACAGCATAATCAAGCTAATTAAGAAAGAAAATGCCACCACAACACTATCTTGGCTGTTT
Source organism: Ectobius pallidus (assembly GCA_964059195.1). NCBI lineage: Eukaryota > Metazoa > Arthropoda > Insecta > Blattodea > Ectobiidae > Ectobius > Ectobius pallidus. Next base: position 9,721,632 of record CAXKWD010000013.1, read on the forward strand.
GTATGTGATGCCAAATCTAAGGCATGAAGCGATCTCAAATTTGTAACATAGTTTGACGGAATGAACTTCAATGAACAGATGAATATTACTGAAGTCATCATGGTTGACATAGCATGGGATATATACTGTTTCAATTTCAATGTCTACAGTTTCCCATCCGCATCAACAAGTCACAAGATTTGTGAAAAACCATGTTTCTTATGTTCAAGACTTGGAAATCCAAACAATCTATAAGCCTACATCTTAGCTTCAATTGTGATCACACTTAATATAGTTTACCCAGAAGTTCTGTAAGAAAAAATCAGTTTTTTTTAAATTATTTATACCACTATCAACACAGTACACTAAAAAATAATAACAATATTATTAAAAATAAAATAAAAATAATAAATTCCATTTATGTAAAAATGCTGTTAGTGTTAATAAACATAAGGTTTTGATTATTTTGATGTGAACATGTATAGCAGTCGAAGTAATAAACCCATGGAAAGCCACAGCACCTGCATCAAGGTATCAAATCTAATTGCCAACTAAACAACATACCTCACATCGTCAATTGCAAGAATATGTGCACCACATCTTTTTAAGAAATAAGTTTGTATGCGGTGATGTACACAAAGAAAGCACTCTGATTAAGTTTTTTAGTATGTTGTTTAATAATGAATTTATACTCTGGTGGTACTTTGACATTTGAAAATGTTTTTCACTGAGCAACACCACAGAACAAATTCACGTTACTTAATAACACCAAATCATAAGGATAAGGAACCTCATTAAACCTGGAATAGACAAACCAGAAGGAATTTAAACATAGCAAATTCCTGATTATCTGTGTCAATTGGGGATGTGACACGTGAAATAACTGAAAAACAGAGATGATCCCAATGTTAGAATTATTACTATTCCAGCTTCAGGCAATGCTGTTATGGGCTACATAATGATTTTAACAGCCCACAAATGATAATAAATTCTTCAAAACGCTTGTTATACTCTTGAGTTTTCATTAACAATAATAGATGTATTCTGCGGAAGCCATGTCACATCACTGTGCACAAATGACAATAAATTCTGGAAATTCAAAATTATGTGCAGGAAATTCATCTCGCACCTAATGTGTATCTGTGTTCCGCTTGCAAAGGATTAAGAAGGAAGGAAGAACCTTGCAAATCCGCTAACCTACCCAAGGTTAATCAGGACTTTGCCGTACAAGGAGAAAACACTTTAGAAATATTATGAACAATCAGAAAAGTCAGCTTTAGAAACCCATTTCTGGGAAAAAGATAATGAAATCAGAGGTGAAATAAAATAACTAAAATAAGTACAAAAACGATCAGAGCTCGTACTCTGGAGAAATTATTCACTAACAAAAACCGCAAGAAACTCTTAAACTTAAAACACCACAGTAGGTAGGCTTGAATCAACAAGTTCAACCACTTACTGTCAAATGGCTGGTCAAAATCAGCTGATGATAAAAAGGAAACTTTTGAAATGTATATTAATAAATGAAGTTTGTATGAAAATTCTACACTAAAATCTGATACAAATAATGTGAACAATTCATTGTGCTATTTTTTAAATAGTATTAGTGCCAACTGTTCAATAATAAACTCTACGAAGTACTTAATTCCTAACAAGTTGCCGAGGATTACAGCAAATTATTTTCCTGATCATGCTTATTATTAAAAAAAATACTGGATTATCACAAGATATTGCAACTTAAAGACAAGAGATGGAGAGGAAAGGAAAGGGAAAACACAGAAATTGTTACATAAGTGGGATTGTTAATGTTAAGAACCTCAAATCCTGCATAATAAAAACCGTATTGGACACTTCATTTTCCCAACATTCTGGACATCAAAATTCTAATCTATTGTAAAGGAACTCTTTCACTATGTCATTTTAACTTCAGCTTTTAAATCTAGTAATAATGTAACTATTTAAGAAATATGTTATATTGGTCCCAAAGTAAAATATTAATCTAATTATTGCACAATAAGAGCTCACTATAAGTGTAAACACTTCTGCTCCACAAGCACCAGTATTCTGTGTACCACCACAGCAAAGCTATGGGGTTTTAAATGGAATGTTAAAACACTTGACACTTTCACTATGAGTTGTGTTCACCAATGCAGATATAATTTCCTGTTATTTTGGATAATGAAAACTCAGTTTACACCATCATAACCTGCTAGTATGCACTAAAAGCCTCGGTAATCCACCATCCGCTTATGGGAGTTGCAAACTGATTCATGCCCAACATTCTGCTGATAGAAGCACTGGTTCCCGGTCCATGCTGTCAGTGTCATAATATGAGACTGTAAGCAGAAATGCTTGTTGTTATAGGTCTAAGAAGCTAATTTTTCCTCCCCTTGTTATTTTATGTTCTGAGTTCATGTAGATTGAAACACGAATAGTAGTTCTGACTGTGTGTACAAGTCTAATTTCAGTCTTTTCAGCCCTCATGTATCTTCTGGCGCCCTTCACAATTTAGAAATAAGTAGAATATCCATTTTATTAGTCATTAATTTTATTTTAGTTTAGTTTAATTTATCAAACTTGTAATTAAATCCTTGTAATTTTATTGTCTGTAGCATGTTTAGTTTTAATTTATAATTTATCAATTCTTGTATTGTTTGTAGTATGTATTATTTACGATATGTATAGTTTTACTGGTGCAGTGGAAGAAAAGGCCTTATGGTCTTAACTTCGCCAGTATAAATAAATAAATAAATATTAATAATAATAATAATAATAATAATAATAAAGCATATTTTTATTCCGACGATTTCTAATATTAATTCAAATTTCAGGACAAAACTATCTCCTTCCACACATCTTCCCAATACACACCCATGAATCATGTTCCTGCTGTATTCATTATTTATCTAACCAAACAGTTCCCGTCTTTTCCTTTTTTCCTCTCAAAAGAAGGGTACGGTACTTTTATAACCCCTTCAAGCAGCTGTACCACTTTGGTGTCCTAAAACTTCCTGCCGTTACAAGACAGACAGATTCATCGCTGTCTACCCTATCCTATCCTATCGTAATTTGTGCTTGATCAGGCCTCAACATGCTGGGAATTGGAGACAAAGTCACTTTAATCCCAACAAAGCTATGCCGCAAACAATAAGTTCGCTCTTTTGAACATTGTAATTTTTGTACCGATAGTGTAGGAAGGGAGTCAGTTTTTGAACCAAACGTCCAGTATAACTTGGAAGCTTGTGAGAGTAGGTTTAGCTACATATCTTGTGTCGTGATGGATTATTCTTAATACAATGTGGCTAAAAGGCCAAGAACTTACAGTTTTAACAATGATTAGGAGCAGTAGTATTGTTTTGTTGAATTCAGTCAAAAACCTGTGTGTTTATTGTCTGTTCCTAAGAAAAGTAATGTAGAACATCATTTTTTGACAAATCACACGAACTTAAATAGTGAATTTCACGTTAATTCTGAATTACGAAAACACAAAGTTAGAAACTTAAAATCTAAATTAACATTACAGCAATGTATGTTTACAAAGCCAGTTTGGCAAATTGATAATGTGACACTGGCCTCCATAAATATCGTTGAATGTGATCTTCTATCTTCTGTCCAGCAACTTGATTTCCTAGTTACAAAATTTAGTAATGGGTTTAACCAGTTTTCAACACTTGAACCAGTGATAATGTTTATCAATAATCCAATCGATTCAGATGGCATTACTGAACTTGGAGATAGGATGTATGAGCTCTTTGGAAATTGAAATCTTGAATAATTAGAAATGGAAATTTTAAATCTTCAAGAAGATATAATTTGAAATCTTGTTATGCAACTTCAAGCAATTTCTGGACTCTGGTGGATAGGAATAAATATACCATGGTTCGTTGTGTTGCTTTGAAAACTCATTCTAGTTTCGGTTTGACATATCTTTACGAGGTCACATTTTCATCTATGAGCATCATCTGGAATAAATACTGATTCAGCCTGACAGCTACACATCAAATTTCTGTAAACTTGTAGCGAAAATGCAGTGTCAAACTTTACATTAATTATGTAGGTTAAAAATCTAAATAATTATAATTATTTTGACACATTCTTACAATATTACATTTTTGTTAATAGACTAATTTATTAGTAGTAGTAGTTGTAATATAATAATAAAAATGGCAGTAGTAATCAAGTAGCGGCGGTGCATGCACGTCCCTAGGCATGAGTTAAATAAGCCCAAGCAAATAAGAAGGAAAAACTAATAGAATCTTCTGGTGGACAAGGAATTAAAGTTAAACTAGCTTACAGCAACTTCATGTGCCAATTTTGAAATAAGAATTTGAGATACAATAGCAGTGTATAGTCAATACTTCCCAGAAAATGACTGCAATCTTGGAATACTGGAGCAGGGCCAGATTATCCCCCCATAAGACAATCATCTCACTGACATCTTCTCATTAATGAATAATAAAATGATTCAAAACTTAATTCCATGGCCAGAGTGCCCCATTCCAGAAGTAGAATGCTGGATTGGAACTTACTATACTGCAAATTTGTGCAGTTTTAGAAGGTCCTACATCATGTTGATACACACCATGTCCTGTCTCAATATGTGATGCATAGCTTTGTTCCCTGCTCAAGGTGCATGGTCCGGCTTCGCTTTCATAAAACTGTCAGAGGTCACCCATCCAAGTTCCCACTTAATTTGGCAATCAGCTTTCAGCTTGGATGAGGTACAATCAATAGTCTGCAGGAGACCCAAATATTATGTTTAAAAAACCTCTGTGGCATACCTTGGAGGGATAAAGTACCATCTGATGGCTGTACCATTATCAGCCTACAGAAGGCACGTCAATGTCAAAGTGAGGATCCCCCTAGGGCCGTGTCAAATTAATTTTGTCATGAGAGCCTCACAGCTAATTGAAAATTATTACAAAATATTTTTATTACTTAAACTTGGAAACAAACAATGTACATATGAATGGTTTAGGTTCAAATGGTTTATTCATCAATGCAAAATAGTTAAACAAAAGAAAACAAAATCAAATTTGAATTGGGAACAGACTTGTATGAAACTAATATAAGTACAAAAATCGGAATATTTCCAAACGAACGTGTATTTAAGACTAATTTTTGTGTTTTCTCCTGAAACTAGACATTTCTTTTTTAATGGCAATTTTTGCTATATATGGCTAGATCAGAGACATCACATGTTGATCTGTCAGCCTCGATCTCTGAGAAGTTTTTGTTGATTTCATGAAGGAAAATAACTGTTCACACACACAGGTAGAACCGAAAATTGCCAGTGGCGGACGCAGAATTTTCTTTCGGGGAGGGATTTGAGGAGATAGAAAACTAAAGAAAATGATGATGATAATGATAATGATGATGATGATAGTAATAATAATAATAATAATAATAATAATAGTAGTAGTAATTTCACTTATATTTATAAGTTTATAAAACTGTAATCTTGCCAGAAGTTTTGTTTGAATGTGAAACATGGCCACTTACATTGCAGAAGGAACACAAGTTGAAAGTATTTGAAAACAAAGTTTTAAGAAAAATATTTGGACAAAAATAATGGAGTTTCGAGGCTTATTGAGATTAATTAAATGCAGGGGTTAATACGAGCTGGATATGTTGCTTGAATGAGAGTGGTGAGGGGCATTTATGTTAATTTTAATGAAAAGACCAGAAGGAAAATGACCATTAGGGGAACCGAGAAGAAGATGGGATGATAATTCCAGGATGTAGCATATCTAAGAGCAACTGATTGTAAAAATTCGAACTGGAACAGTTGACTAAGGACTAATGTTATCTCTATTCTAGAGTCCATTATGCTCTCTTTTCAAGAAAAATAAGCAATTTAAATCCTACCGAACACAGATATAAAAAGATGATAAAAATCTACTTTGCTGATTCGCATTTATAGCCTATTCTTTTTATTTTTTAAAATTTCGGGGGGGGGGGGGGATATCCCCCGATCCCCCCCCCCCCTCTGCATCCGCCAATGAAAATTGCTATAATCCTTGTGGCAAACTTTCTGAAGTTTTAAAACTTTTTAGGAAAGTACGAAAATAAAACATATATCCCCGAAATTGCCAGCTTATGTAGCCCATCCTTCGTGCAGGTGGCACATGTGCTTGTAAAGGGTTGCTCTACATCCATCAGTGGTTGATAGCAGGACTGGAAAAAATGTTCATCACGCTGACTCTCATGGCTGTCACTGAAGGATTTCTTGACTGGAGCCATTATTTACAATCCCAGTAACTTCTCAGTTGTCCTCACGAGACTGAGTACTTCTTGGCAGTCATATTATGGTAATATGGAATATAAATCCTTTGCTGAAGTGGCTAGTTTCTGGGGGGGGGGGCAAATTCTCATACAAGACATCTCATTATGGATTGTAATAATAATGTCTGCATTCTCATATAGGAAATTCGACCTTTAATGTTTATCGCAAATAACTTCCTTACATTTGTTTATTGTTCAAATAGAATAACGGTTCCCCGTAACTGTGGGCTGTCAACTTGGAAAGAGCAGACAAAAGGCTATATTACACAGAGTTAAAATTAAAAGAAATGATAGGTATGGATTCTGAATGTAACAACAACGAACAAGAATCTGTGCAGTTAAACAATACATTAGAAAGAACCAAAATAATGGTGTAATTATAACCAAGAAGTAAAAAGAATATAGAGCCCTGATGAAGATGTCCATTACGTCTTTATTCAATCCAAACCTTTTCCATATAGAAACTAAATGCTGTGGAATTGTGGCACGAGCTCCTACCATCAATCCAAATACTCTGATCTCCTGAAGTGCATACTTTTCTTGTTGGGTTGTAAAATTTCTGCTTTTCTATGTGTATTTCTTCGGGTTGCCCTTTGTGTTTCTCAAAACAAACTTTTGGATCAATGACATATCCCTTGTCACTAGATAGAGGGGTAGCAATCACATTGATTCTTCTAATGCTGTCTTCAGTTGCTAGGCCATGAACTTCTTTGTAGACATGAAGTTTGATAATCTGAGCTCTTGTGCAATCATAGATCGACTGCAGTTATGTTGGGTGTTACAGAACAGTTCTCCAAATGGGCAGGAACCCAAAATATGTACAAGCGTTTCGGTCTCTCTGCAGCATCACCGACAGAGGTGGTTGTCCTGGTTCCTGCCTGGAAGAGAATGAACAGCGCAGACATTAGCCTCATTTTAAGTGCTCCGCCATTTGGTGGAGGTTAGACCTCTGCAATTTTGCACCCATGAGTTAGCTTGAAGGAGGTTCTCAGAACAGTTCAACGCAGAGTCCTTTCTGAGGAAGTTTACAGTAATCATCCATCTCTTTTTCTCATAAAGTTTTTTTTTATTCAACGGATATCAAAGCATCCAGTTTGGGGATTTTTTATACCCTCAGTTGTTTCATCCAGCTGCAAAGATTTAATCCAAGCAACACTTTCAGCTACAGGTCTCATGAAGTTAGGATGTACATTGGATGTCTGTAGAAGAATTCTGCAGGTATTAATATGCTGCCATTCTGCTTGAAACAATCCTAACCCTTTATATTTCATGCCCAAATACAACATATTATGGTCTGGGGTATCTTTCAGAGAACTTTTAATGATCTTCTCACCGTCTTGGAGAACGTGCTAGGAATGTTCTTGAAGGTAGTGGTTTGAAAAGGGTATATCAATAATGTGCATATAGAGGTGTTTAGGACGAGAAACTTTTACTCAGAATCAAGTAATGGGGATGATGCCAGAAGATATAATTTTTTTCCCCCGCAAGTTCTGAATGATCTGTCAAGATACTTAATAAAATCACCATGTCTTATAGTTGGGAACATACAATCTCCATCTATGGTCTCGACTCTCTTCACACAACTTGCCGTTCTTAACAGTAATGTTTCTGCTACTATTTGGACTGATTTCTAGACCTAATTCTTGAAAACGGTGTATTGTGATGCATGTTAATTCTATCGCAGATTATTTATTTTTCCTTATAATGTTGTATCATCAGGGAATTCCAAGATCATTAAGGGAGGCAGATCTTGATTGTTTTTCCGTAGTGTTGAGAGATGCCTTCATTCGTTAGTTCATCTAGTATACAGTTGAATCTAGAATGTGGTAACTCCGCCTTGTCTATATAAAAGTCTTTAAAATATTAAAATCAAATATATTTCAACCAACTTGTGATCATCCTGAGTGATAACATTTTTATAACATATTTAGATTCATAGACAAGTCAATATGACTCTGTTTTATCAATATTAGTATGTAGTTAATGGCTAGGTTATAGAGAGCAGGGGAAAGGGGAGAAACCTGCATGACACCTCTAAGAAGAGGAATGGCTGTTGTTTTCCCAGAGAGGTTTCCCCACTTGTGTCTTATTACTTGAAAGCGAAATAATAATTAAACCTGTCAGCTTTGAAGGAATTCCTTCAGAATGGAGTTTAGGTTCGAGATGAGAATGGCCTGTGTTGTCAAAGGCTTTTCTGATATCCAGAAACACTACAGAAGCATAATCTTTTTTTTTTATTTTGCGGAGTTCAATAATGCTTCGAGTATTGATGTATTCACTAATGTCCCTGGCACAATGGTGAAGCCTTTCTGATATTCTTTAAAATTTATCTAGGCTTGAAGATGAAAATTCAGGATGTGTTCAATGACTCTTCTCAAGACAGAACAAGCATCAGTTGGATAGATTCTCTGAACCACCACATTTGGAAAGTAATATTGTATGGCAACTTTTAAAACATTCAGCCCTTTACCAGAAATTAACATTCTGGTTGCAATTTTCGAGATTATTTCACTGACCAAGTCATCTTTCAGGGCCCTGACTAGGACACAGACTGGCCTCGGGGTGGTATTGACAGTTAAACGACGAGTGGCATTGATTATTTCTTCTTTAATAATCACAGGATTGAAGGTGTCATCAAGTTCTACTGTATGTGATCCACTTCACCGAGTTTGGATCCTCACTTATGGCTGTATTAATCAATTAGACATATTATGGTCCTGATTTCCACCGTGAATGCTAAAATATATAACCACGGGACTTAGCGGGAGAGTACCTTTTTAGGTGGCTTACCAGTTTGGGAACGGACAGTATTATAGCAAATGAATACCTGAGGTGGTATGTGGTATGTACTAGTTTCAACATTTTCCAGTTTAAAGGGCACATATACAAACAAAATGAAGGCCTTGCAATGGGTAACCCCGTTTCAGGCATTATATCGGACATCTTCTTGTTCTACATGGAGAAACCCATTCTTACAAGAACATGGACTGTATTGTTGTATATATGCGTTACGTCGACGACATTTTGGTCATTTCAAAGAAGGACATTTCGGAACAACTGTTGGAGGAGTCCAACTCCCTAAATAATAGGGTACAATTTACACTTGAAAAAAGTGAGAATAATTCGTTAATTTTCCTGGATTTAAAGATCACATTGGATTATCCAAAAATACGAATTGGTATCCATAGAAAAAGCAATACGGGGAACTTATATATTCACCAAAAGTCCGCACACCATCAAAGGGTTAAATATAATGTTTGGAGGAATTTTGCACACAGAGCATTTAAACTGTGTAATAATTTGGTGGATTTGAATAATGAAAAGAAGGAAGTGTTTAGATTAGCTGTGATCAATGGATACAAAATTAATAGAATTGAAAGAATATGGAATGAGGCTAGAAATCGTAGCCTTGTCAACAATCTGAAACGGGTAAATCCGGACGCCAAGTATGTAAGTATGACGTTCCATCCTACTGTATATACTCCTTTCGAAAGAATATTTCGGAAGTTTGAATTGATTCCCGCTTATAAAACCAATAGAACTATGGAAAATATTTTCTCACAATACAAGAGGTTGGGAAAAAAGAAGAAAGAAAAAATGGATCTCCATTTCATGCATGGATTGCAGCATGTTTTATATTGGGGAAACTGGACGATCGTTTAAAATAAGACTACAGGAGCACGCAAGGGATGTCAAGAGTGGCAGGGCGTCCACTGGCCTCAGCCAACATTTGCTTGAAAATAAGCACCGTATGGGTGAATTGAAGATTTTGAAAATCGAGGGTGACATAACTAGGCGAAAGGTATGTGAAGCAAAAAACATTGTGTGTAATAAGGACTTGGTTATGAATAGGTTTGACGGAGATTTGGGGGATGAATGGTTGGATGTGGTAAAAAGGCTAAACAGACAGAAATGTGTTCTGAAGTTTCCCTCACCGCCTAGGAATAGTATGAAGGACTCCTTGTTTGAGATTCCGGAGGAGTGGATTGATAACCCTGTACGTGTATCCCCCTTTGTATTTGACGAGATTCGTGCGCATTCCATGGATGAGGATCTTACATTTAAACTTTAACCCAGTGATGATCGTGGTGGCACTGTCTCAAGAGTAGCCTATGTAGTCCTCCCAACAGATACTTTATCTGTAGTCACCTGAGGAAGGCCCACAGGAACAGGGCTGAAACGTTGTGTTTTATAGTGTTTTAAAAGCATCCACCGTTGTACAATTCGTTTTAATTTTTAATATTGGTTATATATTTTGGCTGTATTAGAAGATTACATTTCTTTCAAGAAATGTTGGTTTGGTTGATGGTTGTAGTCTATTTGAAGAGACTCATTTTTTGTTTCTAGGACTCATATTATTGCTTTCCTTCTCTGGTTATAAAACAGATGTTAAGTTTATAGTTGTAGCTAGCTTTCCTATTTCTTGCTCCTTCGGGGTTGCTAGTGCTTTGATAGTGTTTTTATCTGTTTATTTGCCAGTTTCAATTTTCTGGCTTCATAATATTTGATTGCTGGATATTTAGGCCCGCGAATATAATTAATAGATGTACATAGAAAAGACAAGTTTTGAACATATAAGGCAAACTGTCGATCATCAAGATATTCGGAAAAGATTTCCTTCTATTCATGTAAATCATTTTTGTAGTTCTGTAAGGGTCCTTAGATATTTCAATGGTTGTAGTTATAGTTTAAGAGTTATTAAGTGCCAGTATGGTACTTTATGAGATTGTGTGTGGGGGACTAAAAATGATTGTCCGTCTGTCTGTCTGTGTGCCTGTTTGTGCCATAACTCAAATATGCTTTATCGGATTTTCATGAAACTTTGTATACGCATTTATAATGTCCATGGGAAGAACCCTGTTGTTATTGAACCAAATCGGTTCACCGGTACCGGCGTCAAACCCAATTTAGTGTTTTTATTTAAAAGCGCCATAACTCAAATACGCTTTATCGGATTTTCATGAAACTTGGTATACACATTTATAATGTCCATAGAAAGACGCCTGTTGATATTGGACCAAATCGGTTGGCCGGTACCGGAATAATGCCCAATTTGGTGCATTTTTATGGTATTATATAACAAAAGGCCTCATAACTCAAATATGCTTTATCGGATTTTCATGAAACTTGGTATACGCATTTATAACGTCCATGGCAAGAAGCCTATTAATTTTGGACCTAATCGGTTGACCGGTACCAGAGTAACAACTAATTAAAGGTCACATGTTTTTTAATTTTTGTCTACCGGTATAATTTGACAGTTAACACTATTCCTTCACTTATACTTATCAAACGACACCATGAAACTGACTGAGTTGGCCAAATGGTAACGCCTTGGACTCATGTTCTGGAGGTCCCCGGATCAAATCCCGGAGCCGGCCGATTTGACATGGATTTTTTTTATTTTTATGTGAGTGCGCGATTGTCAAGGTATCACAAATCTGTAGTTCTGCTGACGCTGGTCAATTTAATCTGATTAGAAAACTTATTTTCTACATATCATAATTGCAATTAAAATTGATTCAACAAAAACATACTGGCACTTTGTTATATCAGTTTACGTGATTTTATTTCTATCATCATCTTTGCCTACAGCATAATCACTGGACAAATCAGACAGTTAATAGGCTGGTATTTTACAAGTATTTTCTTTTGGATGGGAATGGCTTTTATGTATGTTTACACCCCATTCCTTTTTAAAATATCCACCAAAATATTGGCGTTTTATGTGAGAGTTAGTCTCAGATTTGCTTAATTTATTTGTTGGAGTAATTTTTGTGGCAAAACTTTAAAATAAAGAATGTTACAAAAAAATATAAATTTTAGTTTGCAGATTAAGTTAAAAGCAGCTATATTTTTACGTAATTATTTGTTTTACATTAACAGTAGTGATGGGTCGAACCAGTTCATTTATGTGAACTACTTCACTATCTCTCACTCTTCTCTGTGAACGCTTCAAATGAAGTAGTTCGTTCGTGAAGTACATTTTCCCTCCTGGCCGGCCTTACCCATAAGCTATTTTTTCTTTGCCACTCTTCTGTATGAACACTTCAAAAATGAAGTGCTCTTTGAAGTGTTCTTTCTCATAACATCGTTCACAAAGCTCACGCTCTCTCTTTCACACACATTTACCTGGGGAGAAATACTTGGGGTATCCAACGCGATTTGCAAGCACGGTTGTTTTCAGACCGGAGGGGGACATAAAGATACGTGACTTGACATAAAACACTTGACTTATTTGGTATGTAAAAAGGGAACATCGCTGTTTCCAACTTCGTGAATCTAAAATTTCTTATGGTTTAAAAAAATAGTTATATATATATTTTTTAATAATACGTTACTGCAATAAAATAATTTAATTTACAAGATATCTTAATCGGCAATTAATTAATTTTAATTTTCGTTTTATTATTGATAGAAACACGTACATACTGACTTGGTTATCATGTTAAAAGAAAGTGTGCGTGGAACGCCACGCGACAAAATTTTAATTTTTGGATTATTGGATTTTTTAAATTTTGGATTGTTGGACTTTTTAATATTGGATTTTTTTATATTTTAAATTTTGGAATTTTGGACGTTTTTTATTATTGAATTTTAGATTTTTAATTTTGGTTTTTTATTTTTAAATTTTATTAATTTTCAATTTTTTATGTTTTAAATTTTGGATATTTAGATTTTTTAATTTTGTATTTTTTATATTTTATATTTTGGAATTTTGGACGTTTGGATCTTTTTCTTTTGGATTTTTTTAATTTTTGGGTCTTTGATTTTTTTATAATTTTTTTATTTTGGATTTTCGATTTTTTAATTTTTTAAACTTCGGATAAGCCTAATCATTGAGTTGAATGTTTTCTGTGCAGTCCGTTCCATCACATCTCACTAATTTCGTGACGATTTTGAGCGTTACATTAATTTCGTGACGATTTTTTAGCGTTACACAAGCTCTCGATTTACCCCTACCGCGGCTAAAGAAGCTTCACTTCAAAAATTATATGTGTTTTTCAGCTATTGGTATTGCCTGAAAGCTCCACGGTAACACAAAGTAAAGAATTTGAAAGTGAAGTAGAGTGACAAACAAACGAGATCGGAATGAGTAAAGCATTCACTGAGTTGGATTTAACCTCTTTAAAGTGTTGAAGTGTATGAATGAGTGAAGTAGAAAATAAACGAAAGACACTTGGCACGGATGAGTTGGATAACCTCATGAACTGTTTGAACTGTTTGAACTACTAGTTCACTAAAAATGAGTAACTCATTCACACTTCAAACGAGTGAAGCGTTCATTTTGAACGACTCACTCACAAGTTACCCATCACTAATTAACAGTAATAATATTGCAAAAATTAGTCAACCTGGCCTAGTAACCAGTAAACCACCATTCACAATTAGATTCACAAGAATAGTAAATGTTCTGCAAATAACATCACATAGACAAAAGGACTTCCTCTTTTTATCACATGTCAAAAAAACATATCCAAACTCCTACAATATTCCTAGAATTTGTAGGAAGTTTATATAGTGAAGTTATAATTAATTGAAACTTGAGATGGAGGTTTAACATACGTAACTTCACTTAATTCAAGCACTGACCTGTACATGTTTCGAGCAATCCTTCTTGACTCATCATCAGCTATACTCCATCTGTCTGATGATGAGTCAAGAAGGATTGCTCGAAACATGTACAGGTCAGTGCTTGAATTAAGTGAAGTTACGTATGTTAAACCTCCATCTCAAGTTTCAGTCCTACAATATTGTTAAAAATTCATTTTGTATTCCTAGCCTTCAAACAGAACTGCTGGACAAGACCATGGCCTGTATCTAGTCAGGCCTTGGTACATTTATCATCTTTAGCTCATGTGGCAGAATAAAACTAACTACAACAAACTACAGTTCTACTTTAGTGGACCTCACATATAAATGTGATACGAATGCCAAGTTTTATTACCCATCTGCAATGCAGAGTTTTGTTGAAAGTGCAATCACTAAATTGCCTAAACTTTGGAATGCACTTTCAACCCGCACTCAAGAAATCTGATTTTCTTGTATATATTGAAAGTGAGACACATGCTGGAATGTCAGTGTTGCATCATCAACCATGCAAGTGTTGAAGAGACTAGTAAGCCACTAAGCTACAAAACATTGCTACTGGAGAGATCCAACTTTCCTCAATAACAAGCAGTGAGGCAAATTGCCAAGGCTTTAAAAGCATACGAGCAGTACTATCGGACAGCAACTCTTTCTTGTTTCACCACATCATTTAATTTTTTCTACTTCCACTTGCCTAGCCTAGTGCTATGCTGTCCTTTACTAATAACAAAATAAAACAATTTTAAAAATCTTGTTCCAATCTTGGTGCGTTACTGAAGGATTTTGATGTGTAGGTTCCTGCATTTCATCACAAGTACTTGGAAAGGTAGAGTCAGACTGAAAAATTCAATGCCATAGCTGGGATTTGAACCAGGATCTTCAGCTCTCCATGCCACTGCTCTACCACTGCATACCTGGTGGTATACCAGGACATGTGAGTCAGTTGGAGAATTTGATGTTGTACCGGCATTTTGCCATGGTAGCTCAATAGCTCATCCGTCATGCTGATCAGCGCATAGGAATTACCTTGGTTATTCACGTTTAGTAGCTGAGCATTATTGTAACTAATACTGGATAACATGATATTAAATTTGCAGTCCCAAAACCAGGGCCAAAATTATTATCAGCGTTTGTGAACACTGCCCAAACAAAGCTTTAATGGAGAGTAAAGTATAAATTTATTTAACACTCAAACTTAAACATGAAATACTTTTTTTTTCATTCTTGTGTCCGACTTCAGCGTTGTGTAACAAATAGTTGAATAAAAGCACTTTCTTTAACGCACTTTATTTTACCTTAGTAAACTTCTGGACGGCTGTTTCGCAGGTGGTGTTCCTGCATCATCAGCAGAGTGCCAACTGAGGTCTCTGGAGCAGGTGTCTGTGAGGGTGTCTGCTATGGTGGGGGTGTAGTGGAGGTGGGGGTAGGTGATGGGGGTTTGGTTTGACTGCCTGTGTGTATTAATGTGTCAAATAGCGTGTGTGATACACACAGGCAGTCAAACCAAACCCCCATCACCTACCCCCACCTCCACTACACCCCCACCATAACAGACACCCTCACAAACACCTGCTCCAGAGACCTCAGTTGGCACTCTGCTGATGATGCAGGAACACCACCTGCGAAACGGCCGTCCAGAAGTTTACTAAGGTAAAATAAAGTGCGTTAAAGAAAGTGTTTTTATTCAACTACTTTTTTTTACGCTTTAGAGAAAAAACTCTAAATTTGTCTTCATTTTTAAAAATATACATGCCCCTAAGCTAATTTTCCATTGGAATCAAGTGCATTTTTTTAAAATAATACATGTTCTTGCTCATTCCGCTGGAATATCGTATCTTCCCCTTCTATTATAAAAGGGTAATTTTTTTAACCACTGATAGGACATGAAATCAAAATCAGAGTGAATAGGAAATTGGTTTTATAGGCTGAAGTTAAGCTACTTTTCAACCGATGCAGGTCTGTATATTGGGAACTGATGCCTCTCACGAATCGCTTGTCCATTCGCTGCATGCCACAAACTTTGAACGTATTCATCAAGCGGTCAGAGACTGAAGTCTGTGGCATGCAGAAAGTAGATAAGTGGTTTGTGAGAGGTGTTTGTTCATATTTTATTTCTAAACTATCTGAAAAGTCTTGAAATTTCTGACCAGCAGACCTGGCTCAAAAGACTGGCAGCAATTTTATTTACACAACCTTTGCAACAAAACCACTTCACTATTCACTATGGTTTTGATTTCATATCCTACCAAAGCTAACATACACACACACACACACACACACACAAACAAACAAACAAACAAAAAAATTAAAAAAAAAATTAGTCCTCGTAGATTCTAAATATCAATCTTATTATTAATACTGTCATTGCTCATTATTACTGGTGACTGGTATCTGTACATAGTGTACAAAAATACAACTTCTTATTTCATTCTAAAATATACGAGTGCCAGTTCGTTCATTGGCACTGGGTATATATATAAATGCCATAAAAGTATTTTTGTTATAAAAATAATTAAACATGTGCTAATTCTTCATTTTCTTCTACTTTGAACATTCTCTTTCCAATTCCTTCAGAGTTCTCGTCATCTGTAAAAAAAGAAAGAAAGAAAGAAGCACATTAAATCTCAAAATATAACCACCAGTGCTTTAGTTGGAAAATATTTAAAACTGGAACCCAGCTATTTCAGAATGGTCCAGATTCCTTCACACATATACAGAGTGGAAAGGTACAACTGCACAGATTTTAACAGATTATTCTTCGGTAGGAATTTTAAAAAATTTTAATACCATTTTCATCCCAAATACATATTTTTCTCAGTAAAAGTCTTATCCTAAACTTTAACTGTGCTTTACTCGGCAAGTGTTATCGGGAGTGTTTTATGTTCACCAGAGGAAACAATTACCAATAAATTTCCCCCTTGTATTTTTTTCAATAAAGTTGGCATTACACCTTTATTCATTGCTGACCCTGTTAACATTCATTCAAGATTATTGTAAATCACTGTCAATAATTGTTCCATTAATTCTGTTTTCATTATTTATACCACTATGTGTAAATGTACAGTCAAAACTAAAAATAAATTATATTTAAAAAGTAATTATAAAGTTGGTGGTTTCGTGCAAATTAAATACTAAGTTTATTAAGTGGACCATACAAATCTGTGACATACCGGTAAAGCAAATTGGAGCTACAGTGCCTCACACGTGACAGAGGTCATTGCCATGCTAATCCGATACAAGCTATCTAGTTGTGCACTGTGCCAATTCTGTGGAATCTTCCAACCTAATTATCTAATATACCATAAACATGATCAGAAAACACACAGTAGGCCTACATTTTATAGTCATTTTGACGTGAACTACTGCCCCTTTGAACCTGTTCAGTTACACCTCTTTTGATCATACATCATTGCATGTACAGGATCGCGAAGAGGAGGCCAACACAAGATATGAAGATTAATTTACTGAACATTACTCTTGACATGGGAAAACAGCTGCTTTTCTTGGTCATAATTTCATCCTTTGCATTAATCTATCTTTCACACACTGATACTGTATATGAACAGGGATTTGCTCGGCAGTGGGAAACATGCTGTTTTCCGGTGGAGTTGGATACTATGATTGTATACACCTCTACCCATTCACTTAATATATAAAAATATCAGCCCTTTAACTATATGAGCAATCAAAGCACACCAAACCCAGTATTTTGCTTACGTAATTGCATTTCATATACAACATCGGGTTCTTCTGCATTCTAGTATGTACTGTTTCATGTCGGTACATGGTCATGTAAGTAAAACCATGATTCCTTGTAAGAAAAATTAAACATGGGTCAATAGAGCGATCACTAACAATATCCAACATAAATTTACTCCCATTATCATGTAGTTGCAATTCCTTAATTATCTTACAGGATTTCAATTTTAAATCTTCAGTGGCATTCCAAGCCGAGGTTTATGAAATTCTTGATTTCTGTACAAGCTTTTTCAGAAATTTCTTTGGACTTCGTTCTAATTTTTATCCAATGTCATTGAGTTTTTCCTCTTCAATAAAATGGTGATGTAATCTTGGTTCCTTATCAAGAACAGATCCTGTTTCCACAAATATATTCAGAATTTTATTTCTCTGTGAGGTGTACAAACACCAGGGAATCTTATTTCTCTACAAGACTTTTTTTTATCACATAGGAATCATACATGAAGTTTCCATGTTCTAAAATCCACGGACTTTTTGGCATTATAATAGCACTAATGCACTACAATATTGAAAACACGTGGTATCAGAACGTATGAGATTCTATACAGAACAAAGCCTGCAAACAGCACACATGAAGAGGAGGGTAAGTGGAGGGAGAACAGAACTGGTTAGAAGCAGTGCAGTGCAAGGCAAGAAAATCCCTGGCTAAGCCAGCAACAAATCCAAATGAATATATATATATAAGTTTCACTGTATATATATATATACAGTGAAACTTCGATTTTACGATTTCCAATTTTACGTTTTCCCCCATTTTACGTCAAGAATTTAAAATCCCGGCTTAACGCCCATAAGAGTAATAAATAAATTTTCGCGATTTTACGTTTTCCTCGACTTTACGCAGGAGTTTTTGGTCCCACGGTATATGAAACCTCGATTTTACACGGAATGCGGCAACTTCGGAACAAAAGCCTCCGTGGTCACCATTATATTCCTCCTTGTTCTGTTGAAGAGCATAGGTCGTCAAGACGCTATCTCGGTGTAGCTACTTCGTTTCTGCTTCTTTGCACATTGTGCGCACTTATAATACTTTCGTTTGTTATAAGCCTTTGTTTCTGCTTCTTTGCACATTGTTCTTTATTAATAATGGTTTCGCAGGCTATAACGTTTCCTTTCCTTCTTGGCTCCGCGACTTATACTTCCGGCGGTGACGAGTTTAGTTCTTCATTGTGAACGCTAGAAGAGCTTCGTCAGAAGATCAAATATTTTATAATACTGTTTCGTTACACTAAGTTTGTATCAAGTGTTGGTAATCATAATGGCTACAAATCCAGCAAAAAAACGAAAAGCGTTTTCCATCGCGGAAAAAATGGACAGCCTTGCTAAAGTCGATGCCCACATGGGCACACATGTTGATCTAGCGGTGAGTATGAATTTACCAGTGTCAACGCTGAATACAATAGTAAAAAATCGCTGTGACATTGAAAAGTGTTTTGCAAGTTGTGGAACATTCTCAAAGCAGAGAAAATCTTTAAAATCAACGCCGCTCGAGGAGCTAGAAAATACTCTCTCCATGTAATTAAATTGGCCGGTTTTGAGATTTGAACCATGGAACTCTAGGCAAGCGCAGTGACTCATATCGGCAACTTAGATATTTTAGTAGGTCTGCTTCCCCCCCCCCCCACCTGTACATGGCTCTCACGCCATCACTCGCATGCTAGATTTTATCTAACACACTTTTTTCTCTTTCATAGCTCTTAAATTCAACTCGAACATATGGATTAAACTTACAATAACATTCTCTGTAATCATATTAACAAGCAAATGTCATTTACTTTTCTTGTACAGGGTGTTAATGAACAACACCAAAATATCTCACCTGCGTATAGAGGGAACATAGGCATGCAACTTTTAATTTTTTGTTGTTTTTGTATTCTGCATATCATAATTGCATTAATATCACTGATCATAAGCAATGTACAAGAAGCGTCATGCTCATCAACCTGCCACGCTGAGAAACAAAAAAAACATCACCCGTCCGTGGAAACCTGCGCACATCGCGCGATGGGCCCCCCCTACATTGCGACTTTGCCTATGTTTGTTTATAAAATGCAGCATTAGGTCAGCTTTTAGTTTTTTATTCTTTACCTTTTGTGTGTTCAAAATTACGGTAGATCTATCTTTATTTATTCATTTGGTTATTAAACAGTGAGTTAAAGGAATTTTAATGGTGTATCCTATGCTTTGTTTTGTCTCCATGCTTCTCTCTTACTATTCCTCGATTTTACACTTTCCTCGATTTTACATTTTTTGGGGGGGTCCCCTATAGAAGTGTAAAATAGAGGTTTCACTGTATATATGTATATATATATATATATATATACATACACACACACACATACATATATATATATATTTATTTTTACAATGATATGGTATTGTTAAAAGTTTACCAATCCTATATCATCGGCAAAATCCTTACTTCTTTCTTGTAGGAAACCATAAAATCCATAATTGCAGGATTATTAGACAGGCTTTTGGATGCGATGTGAAGTAGGATGTCTATCATCTCATCTTATTAATAAAAGGTGTCAAGATGTTGAAATTCAGGAGGAGGAGAAAATACAAGGAATATAGGGGAGTATTTAGGAAAAATGAGAGGGAAGTGGATGAGAAAAATTAGGAAATAGATCAAGAGTAAAATAATCAAGGAAGGTGTGGTAAGATAACAAGGAATCCCCATTCATACACTAAACCCAGGGGTTATAGTATGAGGGGATTCTTAGTGGGTGGTGCTAGACTTATAAATAAGAGATGTTTAAAGTGGATATGTAGATAACTATGTATGTAAAAGTATGTGTAAATAAAATTCTAATTCTATTCTATTAAAAGGTGTTGGTAATCCCAAGTTTAAATTGAATTTAGTTAAGTAATGTAGGCCTACTTATACCGGGTGTTCTCCTTACGAGTATAATAAAAGAAACAGGTTTAACTTCTGAACTAATTCAAATCTATAGATGAAACCAAACCTCAACATGGCTTCCATTTCTGATATGAGAAAAGTCCAACTAGTATTGAAGCTCGACCCATGTGTTATAAAGCATCTGTGGTAATACATTCTTTCTTGAAAGACTGCCAAATCACACACTGGTGTCATGTAGACCTGGTTCTTAACAAACCCCTACAGGAAAAAATCAGGTGGTGTAAGGTCTGGTGATCTGGCAGGCCATGTGATGGTGATCCTCAAAAATATTAACTGGGAGACCTGAAGGGAAGAGACCACTTGGAAGACTTAGACGTAGGTGGGAGGACAATATTAGAATAGATTTAAGGGAAGTAGGATTTGCTAGGGATGGTTGGATGGATTTAGTACAGAACAGGGCTGAATGTGGGCTCATGTAAGCACAGCAATGAACCATCGGATTCCATAAAACAGACAATATTCCTTTAGCTTGCTTAGGAATTGTCTATTGCCATCGAGTAAGTAATGTTTCTTTTATTTATATGCTAAATTTCTATATTTCAGTCCCAGTCCCCTATTTATATCGTATCTGATAACGCTACTCAGTTCACTTCCAGAAGCATTCACAGATTTTGTTTTGATCGAGGAGTCTCTCACATTATGACGGCTCCTTACTATCCAAACTCCTCTTTAGCAGAAAGAGAAAATAGAAACATATGTTCTGTCTTGATTGTTTTTCATTCTGATGACCAGAGTCGCTGGGGTACCAATTTAGAATGGTTAATTTATGCATTCAATACTGCCATTCATGGAGCTCATAGAACTACCCCATTCAGGCTTATGATGGGTTATAAATATTTTTTCTCGCATACCTGGTGTTCGTTGGAGCTTATTCTTCCTTGCCCTTGAAAATAAAAAACTAAAAACAAAAAATTAAGTCCCACAATTCCTAACTAATTATTCCAATTATCACGGTTTTGTTGTTTACTGCCACAACAATTATTGAAGTTTAATAAAATGAAATTATTTTATTGGCAGTATTTTATCAATGAAATAAACTGTCACTATAAATTCCTGCCCTGTTATCAACTTTTTAAGTACCACCTGTTAATGGCCAACTATTATTTTCAATTTAAAAGTAATTAAGATTTGTATCTAAGAATCTCAACTGTTTGTATGATCGGTGTGCAAGTTGCGTTTTTGCCACTGTCTATTTGGCTGTGTTCTACTTCTCCATGGGAGGGCGTGATCAATTTCGGTTTGCGGCTTTTGGTACGCCTGATAATTTTGTGTTTTTTATTGACCCCTTATAGTAAATCATAGCTATCAAAAGATATATTTGAATTCCCAATTAGCCTATCTAAATGAAGAGGGCATCCTCATAGAAAGAATGTAAGAAAATCTCCAAAAAACCTATTATCTACCCATGCCTGCCTCCATTCCAGCTAATTTCATCTTTTACTCATTTCTCCATGTCTGGACTTCATTAAAACATTTCCCATCTTTATATCTCATTAAAAAAAAATCTATGTTCATATCGTAAATTTTGAGTACAGTACTTTCCAATTGTACTACCATGAGTAATGATTGCAATATCGTTCAAATTGTAGTGATTGTCAAGCTATCATTCATGTTCATAATTTTGGTTCATATAATTTTCATTTAAACAACTTTGTAAGCATAGTCTCTTCAGGACCTATTAAATTCATCAATTTACTCAAATTAAAACTGTATTTGTTAACTACTTAATTTCTATAGTTTTCAAAAAGGTTTTTCTGGGAATGGTTGAGTTTGCATTACTCTTGTAAAGTTCAGCGATGTTCAGAAGAGAGAAAAAAAAATTACAAATGGACATCTTCTGGGAATTCTTGCCACAATGTAGGTGCACTTTATCTCATCAACTTGATCTACTCCAGATTTGGTCTGAATTGAATGAATTCTTTAGTCATAGTCATTCATAAGCAGATTTGTCATAATTTTTATCTATCTTTATTTCAGATAGCCTGCTAGAAGATGTGAGCCGAGCAGATATACCATACCATGTGACAATGTGAAACATGATATGGACCAAATGGCCTCATGTAGTGCACCAGTGATGACTTCAGGAAAAAATGACTGAATTCATTAAAATTTCCATGCAATGTACAATTAGGATAGGTGTTGAATTATTCTGGTAATAGGGTCATGCAACAGTTAGGACTGGCTCAACCTTTCGGGGAGCAGCTGGGTTGACTCTGGTTCCCTGTTGCTAGGGTTTAGAAGACCGAGTGAGCTCACTCAGGCTAGAGGGACCTTCATCTGCTTTTCCTGCTCTAAATTTTATATTTATTTATTTAACTTTGATTCTGTTACATTGCAATATTATTATTACTTACTATTTCAATACAAATTAACATGTATTTATTCTGTTCCTAGAAGTTCATTTTTATTGCTAGAGATACAACAGCAGAACATTATTGATGCAGCTACTTACACAACAGGATAACTCAGCACCTTTGTATTTGTATTTTCATTTTGTATTTTTACATAATTGTATTATAAATTTTGTACTGGCATTGTAAATTAATATAATACTTTGTTATGCTGTATATTTTGTAAAGAAATTTTCATAAATTGTACATATTTCTTATAACTGTAAATTTATACATGTCCCATAACATGTAATATGTTCAGATGGACTGAACAAAAATTAAATCAAATTATAAAAGGTTATGATTTCTGGTTTGGATTTCTCTGATTCACTGTAAATACTATCATAATGTGCAATCAATGTAGAGAGTGCCAGAACAATCATGTCATTTTTAGGCTTATAGGAAACAAGTGTGATGTTCTTCCTAAATACAAAACTGCTGGATTCCAAGGGTTGAATTTTTACATCTATCATGAAAGGAGGAATTTCAAGTTTTGTCATAAACTGGGGGGAATTTAATACTGTGAGTACTTTTTTTCTGCTGCACTGTTTTCTCATTTCAGCCTTGTCTGTATGTACGTTTTGATCCATATGGCTGCCTCCTCGGCATTCAATTTTAATTATGCTGCACTGCAGAGCCTCTAACCCTTCACACTACTGTCTTCCGAGGTCACACATATGTCTTCCGAGGCCACACATGTTTTCCAAGGCCACACATGTCTTCCGAGGCCACACATCTGTCTTCCGAGGTCACACATCCATCTTCTGAGGCCAAGCATCTGTCTTTCGAGGCCAAACATCTGTCTTTCGAGGCCAAACATCTGTCTTTTGAGGCCAAACATCTGTCTTTCGAGGCCAAACATCTGTCTTCCGAGGCCACACAACTGTCTTCTGAGGCCACACATCTATCTTCTGAGGCCACACATCTATCTTCCAAAGCCACACATCTGTTTTCCGAGGCCACACATCTGTCTGACATATTGAGTTGATGCTTTATGTATTGGGAGACATCCAAAGTTCTTTTTTGACCTGAAACCAATCAACCAGGTCCGGCATCAGCGTGGGATTCCTCTACTACATGCCACATTACTAGCAATATTCTATGCAGATTATGCAGATTCTATTATCATGCAGATTAAACAATTATATGCTACTCACCAGAAAAACCAGTGTTAAAAATGTATGGAGGGGTTATGCATCAAAAAAGGTCTTTTTCTACCCCATTACCCACAATTTGAATACAATCTACTGCTAACACATAAACATGAAACTACAGAACTATTCTACATTAAATACAGCAGAGACTGATGACATGGTAAATCCCACAAATCCCACACCCAAACCTATTGATAGTCCTTTCTACTGTCTCCTTTCTTCTCTAAGTAAATTTACATTTAAATTCTGACTTTTCCATCACCATTCTATCCCACTAGCCAATTGTTACACCTAAATAACACATCTATACCATGGATTTTTCAAACTATCCTCAGATTTTACTCTTTTTCTGGTGGTATTTAATAAGGATTCCATATCAAAGTCAAAATTCATAGTTCAAGTGGTTGTTTCACCAAAAATTAATTCATAGCATTGTTGAACCTTCTTTAAAGTGTTGTAGTATTGAAGTGAAGACACAAACAGTTGGCTTATGAAGGCAGTGGATTTCATACCTACACGCAACATTTAAGACTATGGCTTATGCCAAGGAAGTTTACTTTGTAATCATGTGATTCATGTTGGCCGTGATCATGTTTAACCTTCACTATCATGTTTGGGTTTCGTGGCATGCTGAGCGAGACAAGATTCTGTATCAGGCTATAAATCAAGCAAAACCTATTCTTGGAGCGAGGCGGCAAACATCCTCTTCTTCTGCCAGGCTATCCTTCATAAAGGTATGCAGCATTCATCTGATTTGTTAACCTTTTCTTTCTTGGTGCTCTTTTTTTATTTTGTTACTTTCAGTTAATAGTTAATATGATGAGTTAAAATTAATTAATCTACCCACCAGTTTTCAGTTGCTTCCATTTTTATTATTTGCCATTTTCTTTATGTTAGTTCTGTTCAGTTATTATGTTCTTTTTCTACTTCCGTTTGTTCTAGATGAGATGAGATGAGATGGCTAACACAATCAGATTCTTAAATTTTTAAAAGTGTTTGGTCTTAATATTTTAGATATCAAAATGTTATAAACCTACACAGCTATCCATAACCTAATTATTTAACTCTCTTCTTTCTAACACCATTTCACACATGCAGAACCTCAGTCCATATTGAGTTTTATAATAGTTTCATAAACAAATACGTGTTTCTAATCAGGAAATATAATATTACTGAAAAGGAATAATATGGTATGGTATGGTATGGTATGGTATGGAAAGGTGCATCAATGTATAACTATGTGGAATTTTGTGTTCAGTACAAAACAGACATAGTATCTGAGAGCGTCGCCAGTCACGAAGGTGTAAAGAAGGGCTGCATACTCTCCAATTTACTCTTTTAATCTTTTTATTGATGATATAGTGGATGTTATGCAAGGGGAAAACATGGACGCTGAAACTATGAAGGAAGTAGGTATTCCAGAATATTTGTATGCAGACAATTTGACTTTATGCTCCAGAACGATCAAGGGTTTACAGAGAGGACTGGACAAGCTTGAAATATATCCCAAGGAATGGGAAATGACGGCGATTATCAAAAAGACCAAAACTTTGGAATATTATAAACAAAGCCTTGTAGACACAGAGAAAATAATGAATAATTAAAAATATATGGTGACTCCACAGAAACATTCCGTGATTATAAACTGGTATAGTATCACTGTCAGTTGCCAGATTTATACGAAACAAGTTGCATTAAAAAGAGAAACTAAAAAATTTTAGTACCTACCTCAAAGACACTCAATGTGTGATCCACGTGTCACGTTGCAGGCATCAAGGCAGCATTCCCACTCATGCCACACTTGATCCAATATATCTATAGGGCGGCAGTGATATGAAGTTAGAGCTCTTGCAGATTTTGAGGTAGTGGAGGTATGTAGACAAGATTTTTTATGTGACCCCATAAAAACAAGTCACAGATGGTCAAGTCAGTGGACCTCTGAGGCCAGCTGCAGAAGATATGATCTTGGTTCCCAACGCACCCAATCCATCTTCCAGGAAGTTTTTGATTTAAAACATTTTGTACATTGACATGCCAGTGAGGAGGTGCTCCACCTTGTTGGAAAAGAAATTTGTTGCCGTCTTCTTCATCTAATTGTGGAAACATTCACTCAGTAAGCATATCAAGATAACTCATTCTGGTCACAGTGTTCTCTTGAAAGAAAATGGGCAATATATTTTCTGTTTCGAAACCGCACAAAACACATTTATCTTATAGTCCAGGCAACGAAGGAAAAATAGGGAAAAAATCATGTAGTTTTGAAATTTGGCAGTGTTGTCGAGGACAGTATCCTGAACAAAATACTACAAGTCCCAGAGGGTGGGGGTGAACTTATATCTAAAAAACGGTGCATCCTAGAGGACAAGTTGCTATATACAAAATTCAAGATGATAAAATTTCCTAGAAGACTGATTATATACATTTTTTTACAGTAAGTAAGTCTGTAAGGGTGAAGCTGCAGATGAGAACGTAGAACCTTGGAAATGGTGGATTTACGCATAGACTTTTGAGGACTATGTACAAACGCCTTCTGCACCATTTCTACAGTTTCCGCATTGACAGGCTGTTTCCCTGAATGCCCTTTCCTTTTATCACAAATATATCCATCCTTCACAAAATCTCTATACCACTTCAGAATGGTTTTGTTGTACACTTACTGCGCTCCATGTGCTACAGTATTCCAATACACACCAACTATGCCATAATCCTTTAAAGGCTGCAGAATTTGCACAGACATGAAAATTTGTAATTAATCAGATCATTCAACACAATTTGCTTATATCCAATAATGCCTTAATAATGGAAACAGCGTCTTTTTTCTTCTTCTTCTTCTTATGCTGCCATCTATTGTATTGGTCAACAATGTCAATTATGCATTTCCTGAAATTCTTTCAGGTTCTCTTTGTAATGCGACCAGTTTTGTACAAATCTGACAACTGACAGCGATACTATACCAGTTTATAATCATTGAATGTTTCTGTGGACACACTCAATTTTGACTTTGTTGACAATTCTTTGTTATATGCCAGGATGTTACTTATTGCGATTGTGTGTTTTGTGGTCCAATCATTGTTTCTATTTTTTTATTACAATGGATCTGTCCAAGTGGTCCAAGGCTTTTGTTAAGTCAATGAATATTGCATAGAATGTTGTTCTAGGCATTTGGAGCATTTTGTTTGCTATGTCTATGAGACCTTTCACTGTATCAAGTGTTCCTCTTCCCTTCATAAACCCAATCGGTTGTTCTGGTATCAGCATTTCGGTCTGTTTGACGAGTCTATTCATTATCATTTTTGTGTATATCTTATATATGCAGTTTTGAAGGGCAATGCCTCTGTAAGAGTGTGTGACCTCTCTGTCGCCTTTCCCTTTATATAAAAATTTTATGTTGGATTTCCTCCAACTTTCCAGAATTAAAGATGCTAATAAATTAATGATGTATAGCTATGTGCAGTATTAACACTGAATAGGGATACCACTCAACTTCACTACATTTAAGGTCAACTGCTGAGTTTTGTGCAAGACAGAAAGATATCTCATTGCCTGTATCAGCTTAGTGATGAGATAGATATATATGCATTCATGAGCCACAGATTATTGTCTCTGTTGGACACTACATGAGAATATTATAGGAGAAAAATTCCTCCGGCACTGGGACTTGAACCCAGGACCTTTGGCTATTCGCGCCAATGCTCTACCAACTGAGCTAAGCCGGAGCTCAATTCACAGCGCCAGATGGAACTTCTCTCCTATGACTGATTGCCCTAATGGTCTACCTCACAGACAGACAAGTTATGTCACAGTACTGTGAGGCACACTAAGTAGTGATTTTTGTGACCGGGCTCCCACTGTTATTGTACAGTTAACATTCAAGATAGATATATATGCATTCATGAGCCACAGATTATTGTCTCTGTTGGACACTACATGAGAATATTATAGGAGAAAAATTCCTCCGGCACTGGGACTTGAACCCAGGACCTTTGGCTATTCGCGCCAATGCTCTACCAACTGAGCTAAGCCGGAGCTCAATTCACAGCGCCAGATGGAACTTCTCTCCTATGACTGATTGCCCTAATGGTCTACCTCACAGACAGACAAGTTATGTCACAGTACTGTGAGGCACACTAAGTAGTGATTTTTGTGACCGGGCTCCCACTGTTATTGTACAGTTAACATTCAAGATAGATATATATGCATTCATGAGCCACAGATTATTGTCTCTGTTGGACACTACATGAGAATATTATAGGAGAAAAATTCCTCCGGCACTGGGACTTGAACCCAGGACCTTTGGCTATTCGCGCCAATGCTCTACCAACTGAGCTAAGCCGGAGCTCAATTCACAGCGCCAGATGGAACTTCTCTCCTATGACTGATTGCCCTAATGGTCTACCTCACAGACAGACAAGTTATGTCACAGTACTGTGAGGCACACTAAGTAGTGATTTTTGTGACCGGGCTCCCACTGTTATTGTACAGTTAACATTCAAGATAGATATATATGCATTCATGAGCCACAGATTATTGTCTCTGTTGGACACTACATGAGAATATTATAGGAGAAAAATTCCTCCGGCACTGGGACTTGAACCCAGGACCTTTGGCTATTCGCGCCAATGCTCTACCAACTGAGCTAAGCCGGAGCTCAATTCACAGCGCCAATATTCTCATGTAGTGTCCAACAGAGACAATAATCTGTGGCTCATGAATGCATATATATCTATCTTGAATGTTAACTGTACAATAACAGTGGGAGCCCGGTCACAAAAATCACTACTTAGTGTGCCTCACAGTACTGTGACATAACTTGTCTGTCTGTGAGGTAGACCATTAGGGCAATCAGTCATAGGAGAGAAGTTCCATCTGGCGCTGTGAATTGAGCTCCGGCTTAGCTCAGTTGGTAGAGCATTGGCGCGAATAGCCAAAGGTCCTGGGTTCAAGTCCCAGTGCCGGAGGAATTTTTCTCCTATAATATTCTCATGTAGTGTCCAACAGAGACAATAATCTGTGGCTCATGAATGCATATATATCTATCTTGAATGTTAACTGTACAATAACAGTGGGAGCCCGGTCACAAAAATCACTACTTAGTGTGCCTCACAGTACTGTGACATAACTTGTCTGTCTGTGAGGTAGACCATTAGGGCAATCAGTCATAGGAGAGAAGTTCCATCTGGCGCTGTGAATTGAGCTCCGGCTTAGCTCAGTTGGTAGAGCATTGGCGCGAATAGCCAAAGGTCCTGGGTTCAAGTCCCAGTGCCGGAGGAATTTTTCTCCTATAATATTCTCATGTAGTGTCCAACAGAGACAATAATCTGTGGCTCATGAATGCATATATATCTATCTTGAATGTTAACTGTACAATAACAGTGGGAGCCCGGTCACAAAAATCACTACTTAGTGTGCCTCACAGTACTGTGACATAACTTGTCTGTCTGTGAGGTAGACCATTAGGGCAATCAGTCATAGGAGAGAAGTTCCATCTGGCGCTGTGAATTGAGCTCCGGCTTAGCTCAGTTGGTAGAGCATTGGCGCGAATAGCCAAAGGTCCTGGGTTCAAGTCCCAGTGCCGGAGGAATTTTTCTCCTATAATATTCTTAGTGATGAGGTTCTTGTCCTCTGGAATCTCCAAATTTACTAAATTATTTAATTATTTTATTCTATTTTTTATAAATGAAGACCATTCCCAAACAGATTTTGAGAAACCAAAGCATATGGCCTCATTACTAAATTGCTACAACCATCAGAAAAATTTACAGTCTTCAAATAATTTGGCAGCTGGTGATGGGGACGAGAATGTCTTTGAGACACGTTTCTGTGTAAGTGAAACTGAGCTGTAATCCAACCAGGAGCGGCTCATGGCTGAGAAGTTAGGTGAAGAGCTAGAGAGCAGTCTAACTAGGAAGATGCCTGGCACTGGTCAGGGTAGATGAATGGAATGAAGTCTACCATTGCATTGCATTGCACATGCATAGGTAAGTGCTTCCCCTGAACCCCTGAACCCTACTCAATGTTAACCTTTTGCGAGCAGAATAGGATATATTGCAGGCAACAAGCTTGAAGTCTGATTTATTAATTTCATATTTAACACAGTTATTTTTCAATATAGTTTACCAAAGAGCCTCTACATGTCACTAGTGAACAAGCCTATTTGTTAGTATTAATATTAATTAATATTGAATATTAATATTAATGGTTGAATATTAATATTGAAGCCTGCTTGTTTTGGTAAGATCTGATACAACACAGGGTACCTGCAGATAAATCTGTCATGTTTCATTACTATGCTGTGGTCCCTGTCATTATGTGTAGCGTTTATTCTCAGATTAAACAATGCCTGTTGTCAGTATAGACATTGCATCTGAAAACAAGTGGCATACTTTATACAACACAGGGTATACTTAAAGAACATCAGTGAAAGTCACCACCTGGCACTTACTTATGTGACTGCTGTACTCCCCTGTGCCCATACGAAGAATGTATGGTATCACACTGTCTATTTGCACATTTCCTATTAAACCAGAGAAGAAGAGCTCTTCCATGACGTGTGGTTGTAAGGCTCGGAGAGGAGGCAGTCGCAGCAGTAATCTAGGGAACCTGTCCCTATCATCAGGAAATGTTCCACTCACATAGTTGCGTAGCTCTTGGAATGCTTTCTCCTGGAATTTTTCTATTTGTTTCCGTGCCAATAACCCAGGATGATCTGGAAAACATAATACCCTATCACAATTGTGAGGGAATATGTGTGGAAAAAGGAATTTGCTCAAATCTTTAGTCATTTTGGAAATAAATGTAAAAGTTGGTGTTAAGACGAAAGAGAGAGAGAATGAAAGAAAGAAAGAGTTTCTCAGGATAAAGGAAAAGAAAGAAAGAAGTCTCTCACTCTCACTCTCTCACACACACACTCACTCTCACTCTCACTCTCACTCTCTCCCCCTCCCCCACTCCCAGGATGACCTGTTCGAGGAGACAGATGAAGTTCCTTAACTTTCTCTTTTAAGCAATAAAACATGTTTCATCCCTCAGTTTAACTGCAGCTTTTGATTTGTGAAGATCACAGTGTTGACATACAGTGATGTTTAGTGTAAACTGAAAAGACTTGAACAGACAGTCATTAAAACAATACCTGATTTATTCACTTTATGAATTTTTTTTCAATTACAGAGTAAAATTAAATTGCAAAGTGATTGTTACCTAGGCTAGTTCATAATTCTGTATTGTATGCTGTTAGGTGTAATAGTTGCTTATTAAGATGTTTCAAGTTTCATTTTTTATGTACTAAAAATGTTAGCAAGTGTGTTCAAACTAATTGTATATAACAATGACTTCAATCTTTTTTGTACTTTTCATGATTTTCTTTTCTTGTAAAATTGTAACGGACAAGTCTGATGTCTGAGGATACAAATGTAACCTGTATTGCCTGAAAGACGCAATAAACTGAAACTGAAACTGAAACTGCAGGCCCATCATATTGTCCATGGGAGTACTTCTATGGGAGTACTTCCAAGCGGTGTTCACCACAGGTCAGTAAACTTCCAAAAATATGAAATATTGGTTAATAGAATCCAAAGGGAAAACAGAAACAATTAAAAACTTTCATATTGATTACACAGTTATGTATTATCTTGAATGTATGAAGAAATAGCTCTTAGTTCTGTTTTTGTAGTGTATTATCTATGTATGAATAAATAAACTTTGATTATCTACAAGGGGGAGTCAGAAAATAAGTTTCCTTGGTGACTGTGTACAGAGGTGTGGATGAAAGACAAAAAATATAAAATATGAGACATTAAAGATAAGACATACCTTTATTTTTCCACATAATTACCACGCAAGTTGAGAAATTTGTCATACCGCTTTAGAAGCTTTAAAAAGCCCTCCAGGAAAAAAATCAGGGCTCTGCAAAAGGAAGAAGCGTCAAATGGCTTGTGTGACGTCAGCAGTGCTCCCAAAGCACCTTCCGCCAAGAGTCTTCTTCAAAGCCGGAAACAGATGGAAGTCACTGGGTGCAAGATCAGGACTGTATGGTGGATGGGCTAGGTGCTCCCAACCAAGAGTAGCAATATGGTTTTGCGTTGCCATCGCTGAGTGTGGTCTCGCATTGTCATCGAACAACAGAATGCCAGACTGGAGAAGGCCAGGCCGCTTTTTCCGAATCGTCTCCTTCAATTTCAATGCTTCTTCCATATGCAGAGCCCTGATTTTTTCCTGGAGGGCTTTTTGAAGCTTTTAAAGTGGTGTGACAAATGTCTCAATGTACGTGGTAATTATGGGAAAAATAAAGGTATGTCTTATCTTTAATGACTCATATTTTTTGTCTTTCATCCACACCTCTGTACACAGTCGACAGAGGAAACTTATTTTCGGACTCCCCCTCAAATATAGGCTACTGTTATCAATGTGTTAACATTATCAGATCAGCTGCATCACAATAAGCGGTGTGTACTGTACATAGTATAGAGGAAGTATTATGATCGTGACACAAAATTGAGATTCAGGTATCACTCAATTACTGCACCGAAACTGAAAGCAATGTTTTTGGAATGGCACCTGTCTTTCTGTCCATGGACATCCAAAGAGGATAAATGGTTCACTGTATTTACTTGTTTTATTAATCATGGAGGACTATTCATGAACGCTTTGTTCAAAATTTTGATTTTTGAAAGAAATGGCTTTAAAATTTTTAATAACATTCAATTTTGAAACTTATATGACTAGTAAAATGTGTATGTTATTCTGTAAAAATTGCTTGTAGTAGTGTAATCGTGCCCACTTTCAATTTTTTAGGCTATCTCAATTACAGTAGAACGTACAAGGCGTGTTCTTAAAGTAAGTACCGGTACCGTTAAAATATTTTGCAGCTGCAGCATTGTACTCGTGATTTTGAGCATGCGCATCACTTCCTCCAGTCATTAGGAAGCCAGACACAGTGTGAGCGATTGTCAGTTTGTGTTTTCCTATTGTTAGTGTGTTTCAAAATGTTCAAAACAATTCAACGACCCGCCGACTGTGAAGTTAGGTCAGTGATTTGTTTTTTGAATGCGAAAAATGTTACGCCAGCAAACATTCATCGCCAATTGTGTGAGGTTTATGGGGAAACAATGAGTGACGGAATTGTGAGAACGTGGGTTAGACAGTTTAACGAAGGCTGTTAAAATGTGCATGATGAGCCACAGAGTAGTAGACCATCTGTGATCATGATTGATTTGGTGCAAGCTGTGGAAGAAAATATCTGTTTCTTCATCTGAAGAAATTCCTTAGTGGAAGACATTTCAACGACGATGATGATGCAGAGATGCCAACCTTGAAAGGTGGTTATCAGTAGTGTAAGTCCTCCATGTTTAACCGAAAAATCACAATTACAGGTTTCACAAAATACGTGATTCGGTGAAATTTTTGAAGGTCCGAGGCAAAGAAAATCTTCCGTATAGGCCTACTGCTTTCGAAACTGCTGATTTTCCGCAGTTCGTTTTTGTCCATCAGATTAGTCACTGGTTTTACGTTTACACGACATATTTCCTCAATATTCTACTTGCAATGCAACACTCAATAAAACTTCTAGCAAGCAACGGCGTCGGGAGTCGTCAGCGGCATTACAGTGATGATAAAAAAGAGGAAATATGTTAACACCAAAGATGTTATAACCACAATTATGTTATAACTGTAAGATATAATATCTTTGGTTAACACACACGTCAAAGATTGTAGTGTCCAATGTCGCCAACACAACGGATGTTTTCTTTTACAAACTATTTCTCATGATAACAGTTGGCATCTCTGTTGACACATTAACTTTTTTTTTTATGTTCACGGGAGAAACGAAACATTATACAAATAGATATTGGGATTCGTAGAATCCGTAATATTCAGTACAATTTCCGTATTGCCGTAGCAAATTCAAGGAAATCGTAGAAACTACGGAAATTCCGTAGCAGTTGGCATCTCTGATGATGTGAAACAAGAAGTGGAGACTTGGCTTTCATCACAGGCAGCATAATTCTTTGACAAAGGCATACAAAAACTGGTTTCCCATTACGACAAGTGCCTGAATAACAGCAGTGACTATGTGGAGAAGTAGTGCATGATGTAAGGTGTAGGTAAACGAATAAAGTGTTTAAAAATTAATGTTCTGTTATTTCTTTAAAAATTGTCAGTATTTACTTTAAAAACATTTCTTGTACATGAAAACCTAGTACGATCAAGTTGTAGAGTTAATTATAATGTACATGTTTAATGTTTCTTTGTCAAATTAATAGGTATCGATATAGAAGAGAAATAAGTATGACTTAAATGCAGAATGTCACAACATACATTAATTAAAATATGAATGACAATATTCTTTCATTTCCAACAGCAAGAAGAAAACTACAATTAACTTATTGTTGTGAAATGCAGTTTGCCTGTGTTGTAATGCATTTGTTATAACAGATCCAAGCAAGGTAAGAGTTCAAATCTCAACCTCAAGGCCGGCCAATTTGACTTGGGGGGATTTCGTGGTTTTCTCATTAGCAAAGGCCAACACCTGACTTGTAGGACTTGTTTCCTTTCTGTAACTCATCACAGCTACTTATCCCAAAATCATAATCGATTAAACTTAACATTAGAAAAGAAGACATCACAAACAACAATAGAAACAGATGTACAAGAAAGAATTATTACAAGAGCCTACTGGTATACCCAAACATTCTAAAGACTTGATACGTCCTATACGAAGTTAAAGCATGCAATATAGGATTAATAACCACAACGATAACAACAGTAACAATAACAACAATAATAGTGATGATGATGATGATGATAATAATAATAACAACAACAACGACAATCATAGTACTGTCATTTGGGGTAATTTTGGAGTTTTCCTTAACTTCTGCTGTACATTGGTTATGCTCAAAAGTAGGCCTTTTATTTATTTTTGGATAAGTTAATCTATGAATGCTGAGATATGCAACTAACTGTTTTCCAAAATGTATTAAAAAATAATAAAAGTTGTCTGAAAATACCTTGCTGAATGGGTAACTTTGGATAGGCAATAGTTTTTAATTTTTGTTGATGATGACCCCATATATGGGTCAATCTGGTCTTTTATAACTATATTCTCATTCTCTATATTTGGAAACATAAACATCCTCTTACTGCCATTGTGTGGTCACAAGAACTTCACAGCCAGTTCCAGTACTTGTATGTCAACTTCCACTCCAACAAATTTTTCAGCGATTGTTCTGTTTCCTCACTCATAACTGCAGTCCACTACAACAAAAGCTTCTAAATAAAGGGCATGTTTGGGATTCGCTGAAAACGTACTAATAACCTGGTTATCCTAAAGCTGCGTCTCCATTGATATACATTTAACACCAACATGTTGCAGTTAACATAGGTTAAATGTTTATCATCAACTTGTTGATGTATACAAGTCAAGTGGTTTGCCAATTAACAACTGTCTCCACTACAATGTTAAGCTATGGTTTGTCTATGGCGTTCATTGCCAGCGATCATCGCTGCCTGTTGCTCTCCATGTAATCAATGCAGCCGGTTTGTCTATGACGATGAACGCCGGCGATGACCGCGGTGGTCGCCGAAAGTTGCTTCTGAGGCAAATTCACGGCGATGAACACCGCCGATTATCATGTATATAGTAGGTCAAGAAAAGTAGAAGACAGCCATTTTGCGCAAAGTACTGTCAATTTTCCCAAGTTGCAGATGAAATGTTATAGATTTCTTGTCTAAACACATTGCCCTGTATTAATGAGCTTAAAGGACCATAAAGATAGCTACACAAAAAACGTGTGGCAAATGGTAGATAATTGTTAGAAAACACTGTTATCTGTACAATTTATGTAACATACAGTAAAATTACCAGCTCATATTATTAGTAAAAATATTTTCATTATATTTTTGCCGGTTTTATTATTTTATTATTCGTTGAGCCTTTTAACGTTTAGTAAAAAAAATTGACTTTCCTTTGTGCCTGTCAGCGTTTTCTCTTGAGTGAGTATAATATTATAGGCTATGTTCAGGTTATGAAAGCTATCAAATTTTCAAATTCCATGTCCCCCCACCACACCGAAATGTTTGACATGGCCAACTATAACTGTCGATAGCAACAGTATCATGGACGATGATCATCCGTAAAAGAAACCACCCCTAACACGAAGATTGCTGATCCTGGCGGTGATCGCCGGTGATGACCGCTGTAGACAAACCATAGCTTTATAGGTTAACATGTGTTGGCGCGGTTACGAACAGAAATGATTAACATTAAAAAAGAAAACGCCTCTGAAGAGGGCAGCCAACATTACAAAATGAGAGAAGTTTTATATACTCGTTATTATCTTCTTTTTAACTGTCTATGACTTTCTTAAATATTAATTTTGTACAGATGTCTTGATCTTTTCAAAATAACTATCACATTTTTCAACAATGGAGTATGCCATAAAAAATAATTTTAAATGTATATGCAATGCTATTGAGAACACTGATATACCAAATACTCACATAATACAAAATGGATGCCGGGAATATTGAGGAAGTTGTCGACTGCTTTTTGTTCACCTGGAAATTCCCGATCCAAAGCCGATTAAGCTGGCGATCGCTTTTCGTTTCCCGGAAATTCCCAAAACAAAGCCGATAATGATCGAGTAGTCAATTGACTTGACATGTTGTCCATTTTCTCCGGAAAACAAATTAACATCTGAAAATGTTAAGAGCAACACGCTGGGTTTGCATGTCAAGTGAATGGTACGCGAAATTGCAATATACATGTCTATATCAACTTGCTAATATTGACATGTTGGTGTTAAATGTATATCAATGGAGACACAGCTTTATGCAACAAGTTCTCTCCTACATCTATAACTTTCCATGTGTTTGATATTAACCAATAATGTTTAGCAATCCCTTGGATATGGAAACACGATCGTTTATCTTATAATATTGTTCCTAGGATTATGAGAATGCAACTCGATCTGATAAAACATCAGCTCATTACTGAAAATGTGAGGCATTAAAAATTTGCGGTGTTCGATACATCACATACTGCCAGTGAACACAAAAACTGCCAGCATGAATATTAGATCTCAGTGCAATGCATAGTTAGCAACATAAAATGAAAAGACAGCTTTCGTCCAAAATTACACCATATGACAGTAACCATTAAAACGATAAAGAAAATTATAAGCTTAAAGTATGAGGGTTGATCCAGAAATAAGGTTCCCAAAGAGCTCCAGCCGCACGGGAAAGTGCTAGGCAAAATCCGGCAACACCGCTGTGTGGGGCTGTTCCCCCACTCTTGAATTCTGCCTGGCCGTGCTTTGCTGCGCCGCTCAGCCTTGGCTCAGCAGCCGTCCGAGATGAAGGTGTTCATTGTTGTTCCTGCCAAGTGTGACATTCGTTCAAACAAACTCCTTCTGCTGGCAAAGTCATGGCCAGTGTGTTTTGGGATCGTAAGGGGATACTTCTGATTGATTTCATGGAACCTGGGACAATAATCAACTCAGACAGTTATTGTGCAACACTAAGGAAACTCAGGCGAGCTATCCAGAACCGCCGGCGAGGACAACTGACAGCCAGTGTAACGCTGCTTCACGACAACGCCCGACCTCACGTCTACCGTCAAACCCAGGACCTTTTGACAAACTTTGGGTGGACTGTCATGCCCCACCCACCGTACAGTCCGGACCTCGCGCCTAGCAATTATTATCACTTGTTCCCGAAGTTAAAGGAACATTTGGGTGGCCAACGCTTCCGGAGCGACGATGAAGTCAAAGTCGGGGTGAAACGCTTCCTCAACGGGTTGGCGGCGGAGTTCTACGACATTGGGATAGAAAAATTGGAGCACCGTCTACAAAAATGCCTAGAAAAAGATGGCGATTATGTCAAAAAATAGAGCAAAGTGTTTTCTTTCCAACAATGTACATTACTAAGAGAATAAACAATGTTGTCTATTTGCAAAATTGATGGGAACCTTAATTCTGGATCAACCCTCGTACATAGATTACAAATATGAGTTTAAAAAAGAAAACTAAATCTAGGCTAATGAGATATTGTTCTAAGCAGCAATAATAATTAAAGTGGGCCTATGCTATATTTTGTACCGACTTTCTTAATTATGCCTCTCTTTTATGATTTATTTTCTTGACCAAGGAAATCTAAATTTATTGAACAGTAGGAGCAAGTGTCTATTCAGTTAATACAGTAAAAGCCTTATTTAGTCCTGCCCGATTTACCACGGATTTGGATTTAACACAATGCAAATCATGTCCCTCTGGAAACACACTCATACTAACAATCATACTACTAACCCCTCAGTGTCTGTACAGATTACATAGTTTCAAAATGTGGAAATGATTATCTACAAGTTATCTAGCGAGAGACACATTCATTCCCCTCTCTATCACACACTCCCTTGTCGCTTGCTCCCGGCATACAGGCTATTGAAGTTTGCTTTACAAGTGCCTGCCGTTGATTCCTTATGGTACACAACAAAAACGTTTTCACCTACTTACAGTCTGTATGAGCAGCTAATATTTTGCATGTGTCTATCTGTAATGAAGACCTATCGATATGCAAAATTTGAGGGTAGGTTTCGATAAGACAATGTGTAGTTTCCTTGTCAGCTATGTTTACTGTATGTTGCCTAGGACTTTAATGAAACATCAGCACGGCAAGATCCCCTGATGATGCTGAAAATGTCAAAAGACCTGGGCAACAAACAATAAACATATTATCTGAGCTCTTGGTTTTCATTAAACATTTTTGTTTATTTTATTGATCCAGCTTACCGGTATCACATCATGTATTTTGACTCTATAATGTCAATAAGCAGTGCAGTAGTGCAGGTGATTTGTCAATTATCCCAAGAAGTAGGCAAGACCTGTATGGTAAAAATGATTAGTAAAAACTTCAAGAGCCTACAGTTGAAACCAAATGATAAAGTAATTACATTTGCCAATGTCACAAACACCATGAAGATTGGTCCCGAACAGGTGACCGCTGTTGATCCAATGACATTGTTTTAGAGAATCTGCATAGCAAAACAGTCAGATGAAGACTTGAAGCAGTATTACACCTACAAACTTGCTCCTTACCCCTAAGTCTTTGTTCAGTGAAGGATTACGAAGGGTAACCAAATCATTAATCTAAAAAGCTTTCAAGCCTGTAGATATCCAGATATCATTTCTGAAACCTAAGTTGGTAGTTGTGGAGGAGTTCCTCCTCCATAAAGTACTCTTGGCAAAGCAATGAATCATTTGGTTCTATCTGCATGAGGTATCTCAGCTGTGTCATGAAGCAATATGGGTTGGAAGTAATTATCGTGTTTGATGGATACCAAAATGAGTAAATCAACAAAGTACTAGAAGTTCAGAAAGGGTTCGCCATTCCGAGATAAAGAGTTCAGATGATATAATTTTTTTATGAGAA
This sequence comes from Ectobius pallidus, assembly GCA_964059195.1. Classification (NCBI taxonomy): domain Eukaryota; kingdom Metazoa; phylum Arthropoda; class Insecta; order Blattodea; family Ectobiidae; genus Ectobius; species Ectobius pallidus. The sequence goes on from CAXKWD010000013.1 coordinate 9,761,135, forward strand.
AACATTCCCTGCTGTTTCCCAAGAGAAGTCCTTGGAGAATGACAGTAATAAGAGTCGTCTCATACAAATGTTGAAAAAACATTTCAAAGACAGCTCCATGCAAGTATTACAGGCAGTAGAAGATGCAGATGTGCTTATAGTTACTATTGCTAAGTCGAACTATAACTATTCCATTTAAAATTTTCGTTTAGAATCACATTAATTTTATTCCTTAAATTTCCATCCTAAAAACCAAGGTGCATCTTATGGTACGGAGCGTTTTATAGTCTGAAAAATATGGTATATGTTTGTATATGTTTTCTGTGTTTTGAACCTTTCTCATGAGTTTTCAAATCCAATGCACCTGAAAGATTGGAGAAAAGTAATTGAATTACCCAAACTTGAAGAAACCAAAAGGATTGCTATTTTTGGGTTCTCTCTCACAGAGTTGGCATATCTGAAAGAAAAATGGCTTGAACTTGTAGAAAATATGTGAAGTCACCAGAGGTACCAGTAGTTCCTAAGAGGATATCCCAAATCAATCTAATAATAATGACATCAGAGAAAGCAACTCTACTTGTTAGCGCAGTTCACAACCTACTCTATATTAGATCGTTGGACCTCCACTAATGTCCTGAAATGTTTTTAAAATTTGTTGGGTGCGTTTTGTTATTGCCATCTTCGCTTGTTTCATTATACAGTTCGTTGGCACGCATGTGCGGTGGTTGCTCGGTTTTGTCTACCTGTACGCGATATCGGGGTTCACTCACTCAGAGTGATACGAGCACCCGTCGTGATGTGAGCTTTAACCTTGTGGTGGCATCCTTGCTGTAAGATATGGTGAGTTGAGCATTTGTTCGTCTAAATTAATTTGAAATATCCCTTCAGGATTGAGCTGGAGTTATTCTCCTTTGTTAAAGCCAAAATTGTTTAAGGCACCGCAGTATGACAAGTAAATTCCGTAATTCGGATTCTTTCACTTACCATGTGTGCATTATGGCAAACCGGATATTCTAGTTAGGCTGTTGTATAAACTTCTGTGATCAGCATGATAAGTCATATGGTGTTAAAGTATACAGGATTCTTTGTATTGGATGTGGTACACATTAGTTTCATATTGTGCTTACGTACTAATTATGATCACGTAATGATTTCACGTTTCAGCTGAGTGCAGGGTAGTATTTTACACTAAGCGAATGTTTCATTTATTTCGCTATGTTCTAATAATAACTCTGTGTTTGTATAACTAGTCATAAACAACTCTGAAATTAGCAATTCAAATCATATTAACTTACTTGGAATGACTCTGGACCAAACTTTCACATGGAATAAACACATAGATAAAATAGGAAACTCAGTCTCTAAAGGCTTATATATCTTAAGATATCTAAGTAAACTGGTCCCCACGTCAACAGCAAAATTAATCTATTTCACATTGATCCAGTCTCACATTACTTATGGAATCGAACTATGGGGTGCCACCTCAAAAACCAACTTCCACAAAATCTTTGTACTGCAAAAAAGAGCAATACGTTACTTGGCCAACTTACAAGAGAGGGAAACATGTAGACAGGCTTTTAATAAACTAAAAATTATGACTTTAGCTAGTCTCTATATTTATAAGGCAATAATATTTGCAATTAACTACAATTCACCCATTAAAAACAACATGATCCATGCATACAATACAAGAAACAAAGATAATTTTGCAACTATCGGTCATAAACTGAAGTTAGACGAAAAGCTTCCCATCTACACAGGGGTCAAATTCTTTAACTTGTTACCCAGATCTCTTAAAGAATGTCAAATCAGTAAACAATTCAAAAATAAGCTGTTTCAATATCTCCTGGACGGAGCATACTACAGCATTGACGAATTGTTAGAAGCAAACAACCATAAATAACGGTGTTTCATTGCTTTCTGTCTTTTCTTATTGCCCATTAAGCTAGATCAAACTGCCATACTAGACTAAGCATATATGTCTGAGAATGTGCTGAGTGGATGTATGCCGCTATTGATATGGCAGATTTTTGTATATAGGATGAGTGTGTGAATGTTTGCATGGTATGATAAACTTCTGTTATTGTATTTCAGCTCTGAAAGTTCATACGTATGTTTGTAAAAACACAATTTTGACAATGTTCTGAAATGTCTTGACATTATGCAGAACAGCAATAAATCTTATCTTATCTTATCTTATCTTATTGGTTCTGGAATGCTATACTATTTTCACTTTAAGTTCAAAGGAGATGTAAACAAACTCTAAAGTTTATCTATGTGTTCTATCTAAAAGTGGACAAGGGAAATAAGACAGTAATCTTAGACCAAGAGGATTATGTATTGAGGACAAATAGGTTACTACAAAAACCAGAATACAAAAAACTGACCAAAACCCCTTGAAAACTGTTACAGAAACAATTAAAAGAACAATCAAAACTAGCAAAATTATTACAAATAATGAAAGGAGGAAATTAATTGTGAACAATCCCTCTATACCAAAATTATATGCCTTACCAAAAATCCACAAGGAAGACGGAAGTATGAGGCCTATCATCAGCAATATAGACGCCCCCACATATAATTTGGCAAAGTGGATGGTGGAAAAATTAAACACTCTAAAAAAGTTCGAAACACTCAGCATACAAAACTCATATGAACTAGTTGAGAAAATAAAGGACACCCCTATTAGGCCTGATGAAGATAAATTACCCAAACTAATCAAACAATGGCTGTCTTTTGAACCGTGATTGGTTCATAAAGTCTAGTGTGCAGACATTTTGTTGTTCCTTTGTTTGTATAGATGTCGCGGTTAGTAACTTTTCCCGCGAGCCTAGCGCCACTAGTCTAGCTCAGGGGGTGTTTTTGTAAGCTCTTGGCATTCTGTTCCTGCCAGCTGTTCTGAGATGAGATCCTGATCGTCTGGAGGGTTTTGCGAAGGTTGAACGGCCGATGTGCCGTTATGTTGCGAGTTACCAGCATGCTAGATAGTTGTGTTAATTTCGGTGGGCAGTAGCCGAAGAAATCTGGTTTTTCAGGTGAGCTATTCATATCTGTTTATATTTTGGTTTTATTTACGTTTTTGATTAGAAATGTAAGTTCTGTGCTCACCTGGTTTCGACATCAAAATTCCTGTTCTGGTTTCGTGTTTGTTTTTTTAATATTTTTTCCGAGGGATTTGAAATTCTGGTTCTGGCATTTGAAATTCTGTCCGCTGATTGGGGTTCAATAATATGTTTTTTGGGGTGGTTTTCAAGTTCAGTTCTGGGTTGGTTTATATTTTGGCTGGTACTTACAACAATTCTATTCGCGGCTCATCTTGGGAATTTCCATGTATTTCCGTTACGTAAAAGTCTGCACGTTAGGCCTGTGATTTTGGGAGCCCTAAGTGATAACATAATGCTCACACTGTTTAAAGTAAATAGAAATTATTTTCTGGCAATTACTTTTAATGAAATGCTATTTATTCACTCGTTCTGTTTAAACAATAAATTGTTTTGAAAACTGATATAACTTTTCTCATGACACCCCTTTCTCTCCTTCGACTGGCTTATAAATACCTCCTTGCTATATTTTTAATGCTTAAGAATTATAACAAGCTCAGCCGTAATTCACTGATTTTGGAAATTTGGGGAATCCTAACTATCCATGGACCTGGGGTGCGGTGCGTCTTAGAAGGGGTGGCGCACTTTGAATGACATGGCACAGGAACAAATAGAAGAACAGATTAAACTTATCGATTTATGCATCCAACAAAACAACTTCATGTTCAACCAAGAATACTATAAACAAACAGCGGGTTTAGCTATGGGCAGTCCACTATCACCGCTACTAGCAGATTTATACATGAGCAAATTAGAACTACAAGTAACCAAAGCATTTCCCCACATATTCAAAAGCTGGTGCAGATATGTCGATAACATTTTTGCCATCATACCAAAAAGATTCTTGGAAGACTCATTAAAATTATTAAATTTGCAAGATAGATCAATACAATTCACAATGGAGGTTGAACAGAATGGTTGTTTACCCTTTCTAGACCTAAAAATCATTAGAAACCAGAAGAGTCTAGAATTTGGGATTTACAGAAAACCCACACACGTCGACAACTACATAAAATACAACAATTTTAACCCCAAATCATACCAGTTTGCAATTTTTCACAGTCTAATACACAGACTTATCTGCCTCCCGCTAACTAAGATAGAATACAATAAAGAATACCAACACATACTTGAAGTGGCAACTACTAATGGATTCAAAACAAATTTCATTGACAAAATGATCGCCAAACACAAGAAGCAAAAAATGATTAAGGAAACTAGTACATTAAACAATGCAGAAAAAGACCCAATCAATTACAAGAAGTTCACCTATCACCCAAAATTTTTTCACAAGTTTGAGAAAGTATTCAAAAATTACAACATAAAGCAAGCACCAGAGAACAAACATTCAATCAGGAATCTGCTTAATCACCCTCTAAAAAACAACACACCCAAAATAGACTCCTCAGGAATTTACCAGATGGAATGCGAAGACTGCCATTTGACTTACATAGGACAGACCAAAAGAAGCTTAAAGATCAGGATGAATGAACACCTCAGAAACATAAAATACATGCAAACCGAAAAATCAGCGGTAGCCCATCATTTCTGGACAAAAAACCACCACATCAAAAAAGACATCCAACTGTTAAAACACGTAAAGAAGCCATCTGAATTAAATACAAGGGAGAAGATATTTATTACCAAGAATAGCAACAGCATAATGAACTTTGAAATACCGCCAGTGGATGACGTCATAAAACTTACAATGAGGAAGGAAGAGGGCAGCACCGAACATACCAAGACTGCCAGCCACGATCATCAAACTCCAACTCCAGTAGACCAACAGCCGATGATGGGGTAACTCCCGAAACTAGTCCTGTGATTCTAATTCCAGACGTAAGTGGAGCACAAAGTGTTTTTATATTTCAACTATCTTAGTAAACTCTAATGTACCACTCCGCCGAGCATGTGACAATACCACGTGGAGATTTACCCGCCGCGGAAAGAAACGGAATGAGGATTTGGTATATTCCAGTGTTCTCAATAGTACTGTATCTACTTTTAAAATTATTTTTATAACATGCACCACTGTTGAAAAATGTTGTAGTTATTTTGCAAAGATCAATACATCTGTACAAAATTAGGCTTAATGTTAGTAATTAAGAAAGTCGTAGACAGTTGACAAGACGATAATAAGGAGTATAAAAAATTACTCTCATTTTGCAATGTTGGCTGCCCTCTTCAGAGGCGTTTTCTTTTTGAATGTTGTTCACTATTCATTAATTTCTAATTGTAACCGTCCCAACCCTATCAGAGCTGTATGTTACATGTAACTTTTGACGGAATTTTTGTCTTGTTCTAGCACTCGACTTTCTTGTCCTCACGTAAGTGTTGTATAGCCGATATAGATAAATAAACGAACACACTTTCAGCAGGTCATATCCAATTCTTGAGAGGGGACTGTGGCATGTTCATTCCATGATGGCGTGCTTGAGCATGCGTACAGCCATCGTAAATGCCTACTACTTACATTCTGTTGTAACGGTTTAATTAGTTCACTTAGTTATTACTAGGGCAAGGCATTTGATGATTTTGCATCTTTTTTATATGAAGGTTAAAAGATAGCTCGAATATAAATAAATGTGTATCATGAAATAATTGATTAAATAAGGGCTATTTGTTTTTGCATTTTTTTTGTTTTATTTTGCATTTTTCTTCATTTTTCAAAAGATAGGTCATTTTTTGGTAATTTTAGGTAATTTTCTGCATTTGTAGGCCATTTTCGTCGTTTTTAGGTCTTTCTTGGCATTTTAAGTCATGTTTCTGTGGAGGCAGAGAGGAGCTTTTCTATGTACGAATCGTTACTTTCAGACAATGGACAAACGTTTTTATTTGAGAATATCCGCCAAGTTAATTATAGTTCATTTTAATTCACGTTTATTGTAAACTTTTCACTAAGGGTGCCCAAGTAGTGTGTTTTATATTGTAAATTCATATATAATGCACTGTCATCTGTTCAATTGCTTTTAGCTATTCATTACTTTAAAAACACTAAATATAAGTAATGTAGAAAATTTATTGGTCATTTTTCTTTAAATTTCGTGTCATTTTTTCACTATTTTTAGGTCATAAATGCATTTTTTATTTTGAATTTTTTCACTATTTTATGGTCATTAAATGCCTTGCCCTAGTTATTACGCATCAGGTAATCTGACAAAATTAATTTTGTTTCAAAAACAGATCTACTTCAGAAACGTGCTTTTAAATTTTTCTGCACGAAAATAGCTCCAAAAAGGTATGGTTTGAACCAAACTATTTTATTAAGAGCAAGAGTCTGCATACTAAGCAGCAAAAGTTACAATTCGTCCACCAGCCAATGAGGCGCTCCCTTGTCACGTGGCTTTGTTTACATCTACTTTGAACTTAAAGTGAAATTAGTGTAGTAGTATTGCGTACCCGGAAATCAGGTTAGGTTTGTCATCTTAAATTATCTTGATTTTGGCTTATTGCTTGTTCTGGTTTAGTCGAGTTATGGGAATGTACTATTGTAAATTTTTCTTCGCTAAATTATTATAGTGCAACTATTTATAATAGAAATTGTATTCAGACTGGTGTTATGTATTGCAAATACGTTGTTGAGTGTGGGCGTGCGTACCATTTATAGGATGTAATTCATCATCAAGTTCAAGATGCACGTAGTTTGTATTCCTTGTAGAATGCTTGTCTTTTGTGGTCATTAACTCTGTTACTCTGTTTGTGCACGCGTGATTTATTGATATCTTTCTGGGTGCGAGATCCTTATCTTGTTACGTTTCGTCAAGTAATGTAAGTGCCTATAGTGTTTGCAATCTTAAGATGCTCCCGTTAATTCTAAATTCACATTTCTTTCATACTGCCTGTCCATATTTGTCAGTATAGTGTATACGCATGCCTGTCAGTACACAAATTTTTCTCTATACTTGAATAGTGGATATATATTTTAAGTACTTTTCGTCTTGTCAAATATTAAAGCCTACCGTAAGTTTATATTGTATCCTTTCCAGCCATATGTTTTGGTAGATATTTCTGTTTTTTAGTTCTGGTGCACCGTACCATTCTCTTAAAATTCACGAGATACATATGCCTTTGGATTAATATATAATTCTCGGCTAATAATTATTTCTTTTTCTTATTCTAAATTTTTCTCAAGCAAATATTTAAAACATTCTAGTATTTCTCGCCATTTCTAGGATTTTCTGCACTCAGTCTAGGTTTTCTATCCTAGTTACGTATATTACCTTAATATTTCTCACCATATATTACATTTTATTTTTAATGCCAATGTGATACGTATATATGAAGCATCCAATTCCAAAACTGTCTCAATCCATTTTTTAAAAAATTGAGTTATTGGCGGTTTCGTCATCTACCTAAATATCTCTAACAATGTAGTAATGAATTTTGTGCCTCTTTCTTCCAAAATTAAGCTTCAGAAACGACAGACAGTTTCAAAACTTTCTCATTCCATCCCATGTACTGTTACAAAACTGTCTCGTTCCATACATGAATTTATTTTTCAAAACTTCCTCAATCCATAGCAAGGATTGGTATTATTCATTGCTTGGATATCAAATCTCTCTCCATCCGTCTTTTAAATTTCCGTACAAATAACCTTTCATTTTATGTTTGCAGTAGTGTATTAGCACAAATTATAATTATGAACGTTGTCACTCTCATATACCATGGTTAGAAGGTAATAAATAGTACAGACTCTCCGTAAATAAGAAGATAGTGTTTTCAGTCCATTACTCACAAATACAAGCTAATTAAGCACTATTCTTCAAAAATGGAAAGTAATATTTTGATATCACCTAGTGGTAAAGGACGGAAGAAATTGAAAGATCATTCGAAATGGGGGGAAGAAAAACACAAGAAGTACGTGAGAGAATCTAAGGTTATGAAACTGTATGCCAACGGGTGCCCAGGACAAAATAAAAATATTACAGTAATGGGAATGTTAATGTCTTGGCTCTACAATAGCAAATCAACTGTAAAGAACAGCATGTTATTTTCCCTATTGTCGGCCACTCTTTTCTTCCAGCCAATAGAGTTTTTGGGAGAGTAGAAAATGTCATTAGGAAGAGGGATACTATTATTTAAACCATGTGAATATAGAGATATTATTGCACAAAGTGCAAATCTGAAGGAACTGATTGGAAGAAAATAGTGCAAGCTACTCTCAAACCTCCTGGACAGTGGCATTTCCAGTTTTCCACAGCTAAGCGAATCATTCTAAGAAAAACTGCATCTGGAAAAAATATGATTGTGAGAGGGGAAGTAAATTACTTAACAACCACAGAAGCATTCAAATCGGTGTTAAAGAGAGGAAAAACATTTCGCAGATGACCCCAGAATCTCAGAATCAGAAGGAAGAGAAACTATCAGATCTCAACACTTTGGTTCCGAGTGGAGAAAAATGACTGATTTATCATTTTTCAAGAGTGTAATACAGGGTGATTCAAGGTTAAACAGAGAAAAAAATGCAAATGAGTATTTAGGCCTATTTATGGAAAAAGAACACTTAAGAGTTTGAACTGAAGTGTAATAACCAAACAGAATAATGTATTCATTCCGTATGACCATTAATTTTAATATTTTAGTTCAATGTCATAGACAAAATAGAAATTGCAGTAATAGATTATTGCATTTACATTAATAAGAAGCATCTTCTAAAATATTAGAAACGAAAAAAGAATTTTGTACTTTTCCAAAACTCTCTCGTTCCAGCCTACAGTTTCAAAACTCTCTCAATCCAAACAAAAATATGAAATAACTCCTGAAATATTGATCCCTGATTTTCAGGAATATCACTCATTAGAAGAGTGTTTCTCATCTGTAAAATTACAAAAAAATTGAACACTGCAAACAGTTAGGAAAAATGTTATCAGTTTTTGAAGTTTCCTGAAAATTGTTAAAACTGGATTGAGGCAGTTTTGGAATTGGACGCTTCATATGGATCTTATTGAGATTGTTACGTCTATGGTTGGTGTTTTGAAATATATATATTTCTTATTTAACTAAAACTAAATATATTTAGGTGAATTTTATAAATATATAGATTGAAAATATAAATAAATGTTTATACTGTTTTCTGGAAAAGATTATGAGTTATTTATAACTTGGCATATCCTATCCCACCTGGAATTTAGAAGGTCTCGCGGCTCTAGGTTAAATCCCAGTACGCCCTTCCTCAGATATTTTCAGATCTGTATTTAGAAGTTAATTATAGCTAATTGTATTTGTTAAAGAATCTAAACTTCGACTTTCATTATTAATTGCAATATATATATACATTTTTCCCCTATATGATAGCATTTGAATTTTGTGAGCTGAGTAATTGTGTTATTTATTTTCTCCATATTCATTCATTTTACATAGTTGCTTCTTTTCTTGTTTTTTATTCTCACAACCAGTAATACAGGTATTTCTTTTACAATCAGCAATATATATATATATATTTAAAAATAACATTGCAGTCCTTTGACCCACAAATATACTCTCATGGCTTCTGCAAGGACACCATTCTGCTGTAAAGTGCACAACAGGTGAGAAGAAACAAGCGACATGTCGGGTTTATGTAGGCCTAGAAAACCTTTGTTTAGTATCTGGGATCTTTTTTGATCCCATGCCCTTTAACTATACAAAAACAATTTTGAAGATGACGTAGACTTCTCATCCTTTATGCAGATATTTTTCTATAACTGACTAACAGATTCATAGTTATACAACCACTGGTAGTAAGTTGGCATGTGTTTATTACAAAAAACAAGAAGACTGCCCGCAGCGATTGGCAATAATGACTCGACAACACCGACACTTAAAGTGCACTGTTGTAACAAATTCAGATGTCAGCAGAAGTATTTTAGTGTAGTAAGATGTATTCATTATATGACTGCTTATATATGGCAGATGAAACTTCAAACCTAAAATGTAGATAATTAAAGCCTATGCAACAAGATTTTCAAATCGGCAATTTATTTTTTACCAATGTAGATTCACATTGCAAAAGATCAATAAAATATAGGATCAAGCACACAGTGAACTCCCTTGACAGCGTGATCAATGAACGAGTACTGCTAAAGTAATTTATCAATTTTGTGTTCAATTGAGAGAAGAAAGGACTTTATCTGATCTAAGTCAATTCTTTATCTGTTCACTTACCAGCAGTGAAGAGTGTTATTGCTTTTAAGTAAGCATATTCATGTTCGTCAACCTGTAAACGTCCCATGCTGTTGACATATTCCTGCAGCTTACAGATGTGCTCAGTTACCTGAAAAACCACCATACAACACCATCTCAAACTTAAGAAATCTTTTAGATTACATCATCTCATCTATAAGCTTTTTGAAAAAATGTTATGCTGCTACGTGTTCCATGAAAAACTCAAATCAATAGATATCTCATCAAACATTAGATAAAATATTCAATATGGCAAAACTGAGATTAATTTATACGATTCCATGTTCTGTTATCGTATAAAAATTTCATCTCATGTGATATGAGATAATAATAAGAATGAGCAGTGAAGTAGTGTGTATGCACTTGCTGTCCAGATTGTAATGATAAGTTCACACATATTTTACCCAAGCACTGTTCAATTGGGTTGTGGAATTTTTCATTTTTGCACATTTTGTGACAGTATCCATGTATTGCAAGCCCTATGATTGCGTTGCATGCTGTTAGTTCACCTTTTTTGCTTGCACATAACAATACCAATATTTTCACAAGGATTTATTCCTTGATTTCAGTCTCTTGAGGGATTAAATAAATCATCACTATATAAAACATCTGGGGTACGCCGTAGCGTAGTGGTTGAGGTGCTGTGCTACAAACCGGAAGGTCGCAGGTTCAATTCCCAATGAGGTTGTTGGAGTTTTTCAATTGGCCTAATCCTGTTGGTGGCACTATGGCTCTGGGGTTGACTCAGCCTCTAACAGAAATGAGTACCAGGAGTAATCCTGGGGTAAAGGGCAGCCAGTGCTTAAGGCTGACAACCTTACCACCTTCATGTGCCGAGTGTCTAAAATCTGTGAGCCTCAACATCCTGGGATCCTATGGGCCTCCATGGTCTGTAATAGGGAACACTTTACTTTTTTATATAAAATGCACTGCTACCCTGCCATGAAAACGCATGGAATTCACGAGGAAACAAAGTCACAGGACCACCAGATAGTGGAAGGACGGTTCAACACAACGTAAGAAAGAAGCAGAAGAAGAAAAAACATTGGAGAAGAACTAAAAATTGCAATAACAAGTTTTAAAACTAGCAAACTTGTTTATGGTATGCAAGCATTAGATATTCTTAAACTAGTTAGCTGCTCTATGGCAGTCAATATTTTAAAAAGGCCTGGAAGCAGGCAACAGAGAGAACTATCGGACATGCAGGAGCAAGGAACTGATTTGCCTTTGTCTAAATGGATGTGGAGAATTGATATGATAGTGATTTGGAGGCATTTCCTAGTGGTCACAATGAAGAAAGGAGTCTACAAGAGGAAGAATCTGAAGAAATGGTTAAAGTAAATGTGCCTACAATAAGTGAAGCTCTTCAAGCGATTTGTGATTTAATTTTTATGAAGCTATGTTAGAAAGTGGGCAAATAATGTGTGGCATAGAAAGAATTGAACGTGACTTAGAAAACAAGCGTTTCACTAAAAAGAAGTAGAATAAAATTACTAGATTTCTTAAGTGTCATCTCGAAAATGCTCTCAAGAAACTAGTGAATATCGCGGAAGAAGGAGGCTATATAAAGAAAGAAGCAAGGGAAGGCATGCGGGAAGCGGTAAGCACCATCAGAAAATGTTTTATGGAAATGAAAAACTCACTGCTGGATAAAAGCAAAGAAAAGAAAATGCCTCAAAGCCAGAGAGAGGTTAAGAAAGATCGTAACGAGTCCACACAGGACAGCCGCACGGAGGGACAAGTGGCGCCATCTACTTGCGCAAACCAAGAAACACCGGGCAGCATCCAGCTACCAACGACATCTAGTGGCGAGGAAGAGAAGAACCTGCTAGACAGGGAGCAATCCATAGAAGAAATGATAGGAAGAAAAGTCACACACCAGTTAAAAGAAATGATGGAAACGCTCTCACGCAATCTCAAATCGATGGTAAAAGAAGAAATAAAGACTGTGTCAGAACTAAATCAGAAACGTTCAGAGCCGGGCGCGCCAAGTGAACCCGAAGCTACTGCAAAAATAATAGTAGGCGGGACAAACACCTTAGGCGAGGAAGACATCGACACCTGTACCGACCCTGCCCACCCTAGCACAAAACGACCCCCAGTGCCAACGCTACAAAACAATGACGAGACAACATGGACAGAAGTTGTGAAGCGGAGGCGGGCCACCAAATCACCTCTCATCCAGACACCAACAATCATAGGCACCAAACACACCTCAGAAATTCCCACGGAAACAGATGAAAATGAACTCCAAGCGGCCTGTCACAGGGCGTGGCTGTACATAGGACACCTGCATCAAAACACAACCCGCGAAACGATCGAGAGACACCTGAAGAAACTGAAAGTGTCACAAATTATGGAATGTGAGGAAATTCAAAAGAGGGGCTCACTAAAAGCTTACAAGGTTGGAATTCCGCTCAGAGATTTACAAAACATCCTAAACCCCGAATCATGGCCAGAAGGAGCCATAGTTAGACGCTACCGGTTTTTTCGCCCCCAGGGACCAGGAGCGATACTCGAAAATTAACCTCCTTCTCTGGAACATAGAAGGCTTAAAAAGCTCCCTACAGCTAGCAACCAGCGAATGTTTTGAAAAATATGACATCTTAATACTAAACGAGACCTTTGCAACCAGTGCCATAGATATACCGGGATTTTACTCGGAACAGTTACTCGCTACACAAGCACCAAGAGGAAGACCATCAGGTGGGATAGCTTGCTACTATAAACCAACAATCGGAAAAGTATCAAATATAGTCCGAGATGAAGACTACTTAATCCTGAAAACCGAAAGGCTTACTATAATAGGATTATATATAAAGCCCCTCACACAGATAGAAGACGTAATATCCACAATAATGACAGCTCTCTCAAAAACAACTCCGAGCCGCAACACTATCATAGCTGGAGACATGAACTGTAGAATCGACGACACCAACCACAGGAGCAGAGAACTATTACAGCTCATGGCAGAGGAAGGCTTCTCACTCATAAACAACAAAAACGACAAGACATACTTCTCTTACAATGGAAGTAGCACAATAGACCTAATATTCTACAAAGGTACAGAAATCAAACTCATAGGGCATGAAATAGGTTACTCAACAAACGAGGCACATTTAAAGAAACACGTCCCGGTGATAGCAAATTTCAGCATGGAACACCAAACTCAACATGAAGAACCAAATACACCCATATCAAGAAAGGTAGACAGCCATATACTCGCACAGCAGCAAGGAAAAATAGCGGAACTACACAAAAAGATAGAAATCAAAGACATAAATGAAGCCGCCGAGATCATGGAGGACATCATAAAATGCGCAACCTCTCCAAAAACGAAGCGAAAATCACAGAAATGGTTCGACAAAACCTGCTACCTAGAGAGGAAGCGTGTTATCCAATCACTACACAACGCAAGGGCCAGCAACTCCCCTGAAGACCTACAAACATATAGTGACAACAAAAAGAAATACAAAACCCTTCTTAGAAATACGCAAAACAGCTTCATAGAACTGGAAGTAGCCAGGATGGTGGAGGAAGCAAGAGAAAACCCGTACAGAGTCCTGAAACCGAGAAAGAGCCCATCAACCAGTAAAATAGATATGGATACATGGGAGGAACATTTTTCACACCTCCTAAACCAGAAAAGAGCCTCAGAAGCATTCCCACTGAGGACCAAAGAACCAAGTCGCCCCCTAACCCCATTCACCACAGATGAGATAACTTCCACGATATCGAAACTAAAAAACCGGAAAGCATGTGGACCAGATGGTATACAAAACGAGCACATCAAAGCATCAGCAGGGATATTATTGCCAGCCCTAACAGAACTGCTAAACACATGCCTGCAAATGGGAAACATCCCTACCAAATGGAAAACTTCAACGATTAAGATGCTCTATAAAGGCAAAGGAAACCCGCACGATCCGAACTCTTATCGAGGGAAAGCGCTGGAGAACAGTCACCTAAAGATGCTCACAAGCCTCATCACACAAAGGATCACTGAAGAGGTAGAACAGAAAATCCCCGACGAACAGTTCGGGTTCAGAAAGGGAAGAAACACAACCCAAGCCGTCAAAAACCTGTTGGATGACATAGAGGACGCCCTACGTCACCCCCGAGGAAAATTTCATGCAACATTCATAGACCTTTCTAAAGCATTTGATAACTTGAACAGGAGAATCATCATCTCAAAATTAGAAAAGCTAGCCGTCGGCAATCAAGACCTCACATGTTTGATCCACAATATCTTGAGAAGTAACATTGTACGGATATCTGACAACATAAGTACGTCAACAAACATTACACAGACAAACGGAGTGTTGCAGGGAGACCCTCTCAGCCCCCTGTTATTTAACATCGCCACCCATGATGTTGTGCAAACAACAAGAAAAGAAGCACCACACGTCAAGATCTACATATACGCCGACGATATGGTACTGGGTTCCCATGATAAAGAAGAACTGCAAAGAGCAATCCACGCGCTGGAAAAATGGGCTGACCAAAACGAGCTAAAAATAAACAAAGAGAAAACCGAACACATGGTTTTCAGGAAAGGGGGCAGACTATCCCAAGATGACAAAATTTTCCTGAAACAAGAACCGCTACAGACCACAAACCACGTTAAATACCTTGGCATGACCCTACAGTCCACAATGAACTCATTTAGAATCCATACCAAGCAAAGAGCAACAGCAGCCACAAAAGCCATATATGACATCAGAGGTTTAACAAAACTATCCCTTAAAAGTGCGATGACAATATTCGACACCAAGATAATTCCCATACTCACGTATGGGCTAGAGCTAACCTGGCACAAACTTCGCACGAAGGACCTCCACATTCTAGAGAACGTCAAAGCCCGCTTCCTGAAAGCTGCTCTAGGAGTGTCTAAATACACTCTATCTAGACTGGTTTATGTGCTTACCCGAGAAACCTTCTTGATAGAAGAACTCAGGACGAAACTCGACCTCCCCGCCACCCCCAGTTGGAAGAAAGCTCTAGATGAGAGGAAAAGGAAAAGGGAAGACATCTGGGAGGAATTTTACACAACGGAAGCCATGATGAACCGGATATGGACAAGCACAAACCAGGAACTCAGACACCTTGTGACATCGATGGCGGTCCATGGATATCACCACAAGATGTGCGCAAACCAGTCCTTCCATGAACCGGACGTCCAATGCGAGTGTGTTCTGTGCGGTAATATCTGTGATCGATACCACATCTTAAGCTGTTCCAATCGCGAAGTATCGGTGATAAAATTGTGCACAACATGAGTGACAAATATTATGCACAACTTGTGCGCTCTCTTACTATTATTATTAAGTCCCTGTTTGTAACTGTGGATACTGTATTTGTTTCAGTTACTGAACATTTTTTAATGAGCGTATTGAATTTTTACTAGTACAGAATTTTTTCAATTAAATAGTTTCAATTCTCAAGAAAGTTTGTACTGTATGATAAAATTTCAAATTAAATTACAGTAGTGCTTAAAATATGTATCAAAACTATATGAGTTTATTTCTTCTTTAATTTTCATCTTTGGTTTTATTTTTTTATAGCAACACTTTTTTCATCATGAATAAATATAGTCCACACTTTCCACTGATTAAAATGTCTAGGTCAAAGTTAATAAAATTATCTAGTACAGTGGATAAAAACAACTGGGCACGGCGTTTTGACTTTTCCTTTTAGTCTTCCTCAGGCTGCACTCCGTAGCTGACTGGGCCAGACGAAGAACAATCCTCGACTTGCTTCCTCGATACGTCATGATCGATCCTAAATATCATGTTTCTGTAATATTCCCTCTTCCATGTCTCTGGTATATTGTACTCTACTTCCTCCATGCATTTGTTTGTGGAGGATATGTCCTTTTTATCTTTCGTATAAACTCCAACCAATCCTCACCCACATCCCCATCGTACCTATTCGTACCCTCTCTGATGACGATATTCCAAGCTTCACACACCTTTTTATCTTATCCCTTTCCACTCTTACAACCTTCACATCCTCAATACTGTTCTAAATAATGTTATTAACTTTGACGAACACTTTATTTTTATAAGAACACAATTTTTTTTATCCCTCTGATATTGCTATACCCAAGTTCTATGGTACATGAATTATGTGATTCATCTTGAACCAGTGAAGAGCCCTGAATGAACTGTTAGCGTAGTTTTATAAGGTTTTATTTTGTGGTCAATAGGTGACGCTTGTTCATTTTACCAGAACTATCAATGGCTGCTATGGAAAATCAACTCCATCATGGCCCATTTGATAATATGAATCTTTTGGTAACCTAATCTCTCTACAAAACACTATACCATAGACTCTCTACCATTAGACTTTTATAGACAGATAATGAGGGTTTTTTTTTTTCCCTTAAATGAAAATGAATAGGACTTTATTAAACATAAAAGATTTACAGAACAGGTAGTCATCTAATAGATGTCTCAAGTTTTATGCAACTGGGCCTCATATTTTAGAAGAGAAATGTGCCCCTTAATGAACAATAAGCTTCGATTATCGTAAGCAGTAAGAATCTAAACCCGAACAGCGATGCTTGAATCAATCTCTCAAAAAATAATTCCTTAAAGAAGATGGCTGATCCTGAACCAATTAGACTTTTATACACCAGCAGCAACACAAATTTTAGTATAAGGTGGTTATAAACCAAGTTTTGTATTAGCTCAATTATTTTGCATCAGCAAGATGAAACCACTCGTGTTGTTACCTGTTTTATGTGCATTGCTGAAATCTTCTCTTGCACAACCGAAGCTTGTAAGTGGTGTATAATGGAGGAGAGTATAGATGGCAGTGACAAAACTTCAGAACATTGTGCAAGTCCCAAAGCAAAGAGTTCAGCCCAACAGGAACGCACCAACATCACATGTGTTTCAGCACTGCAACAGAATAAACTACTGTATTTCCTGCAGTATAAAAAATTCTGTCTGAAATATGGATTCACATGACAACTGAGACTAGAAGGATTTACATTGACCAGGGCCCCATGGATTTGTATTACAAGTGTTATTTACTGGCGAGTCAGAAGTTTAGTGGACTATAAAGCTTTTTAACTGAAAACTTGTATACAAGTTATTAGAGACCCGGATATGAGTGAATACGTCACAGTTGAGTTGGATAGTTTCCCTTACACCTACCACTGTAGGCAGTTACTGGTAAAATGCAGCAATATTTTTACAAATGGATGGAGACTCATAGAAAGAAGATATCAATGTGCAAAAGACGTGCGTAGAAGCAAGCAGCCGTCAATCACTGAGCTGTTCAAGTTACTGGATTGGCATTTAGCATCTTTTCTCTCATTTTTCTCTTTTCAGATGAATTAGGTCTCGACAACAATTTGATTTCATTTTATTTTATTCACTCCATCGGAACATATTACATGTTCTGGGACAAGTCCATATAAGAATATAAATTTACAGTTATAAGAAATATGTACAATGTGAAAATTTCTTTACAAAATACACTGTACAGCATAAACAATAACAAATTAAGTTAGACCAAAAATACAAAATTAATAATATAATTAAGTAAAAATATGAAAATACAAATACAAATACAAAGGTGATGTATCATGATACTATTTTTCTGAACTGAACAGTACAATAATTATTACAGAAACACGTCTCATATGCTTTCAAGGATGATTTAAAGTCTTGAGGTGAGACACAGGACAAACCATAATGTTTCACATTGCCAATATTCAAGCAGCCTTCTCAGTGTCATCCATGGCTTTGTGGCTAGCATGTTGGACTGTAAGACAAATGGTTGCATGTTCGATCTCCAGTTGTGAAACTTATATTTCTATATACTTATATGAAACTTGAGAATTCACTGCCACTATTTTAAATACATATGGGTCATTCCATATTAAATCAACAAATTTTAAGAAAATTTTTTGCCACACCATTTTTGATTTTGATCAAATTTGGTAGGTGATGTGTACCAGTCTTCTGAACCCCAAAACAAATCTTGTTATACCTCTAAAAAATTTTACTCCTGAGATAGGGCATTTGTTTGGAGCATGAACATGCAAAAAATGTAATTTCAGACCTATTTTCTGAAAGCCGTAGAATTTCTATTTGAATCAGTAGGATGATCAGATAAGGCTCATTGGAAAGCTTAAAGAATGAACTTTCATTTGTGCATACTAAATTAGATTTAAGTTAAGTCTAAACAGACGTTTTTAGGGCTCTAATCTTCGTTCGTGAACTGTCGTTTTGCGTAATTTTAGGCATTAAAAAAACAACGAAGGACTTGGAGTAACAGGCCAATTTTTTTCCCTGTTACACTTATGTATGAGGAGTATGTGTAGGAAAAAAACTGAGCTTTTACTGGTGGTCCTTCACCCTGAAAAATTTGCTTAAACTTCGAAAAAAATGTAAATCGTGCTTTTTCTCGGTCCCAAAAAGTAATGTGGGACAGGTGATAAAAATCTGAAAATGCCAGGATGAGAAGCCCTTATAGTGTACTTTAAAATAAAAACAAAATCATTCTGTGACTCGAAGGGATAGAGGAGCTACAAGCCTTTGAAATACTAAGAAAACAGCACTTGACCGCTACTGAAAATAGGCTAAGCAGACAGGATAATTACCACAAAATTTAATTTAAATTTACATACAATACAAAACATTTATTTACAAATGAGAATTTTCCTCAGTATACAACTTTCTGATTTTTTGTGATTTTTCTAGCAAATTTCCACTGATTCAAATAGAAATTCTACGGCCTTCAGAAAACAGGTCTGAAATTACATTTTTTGCATGTTCGTGTTCCAAACAAATGCCTATATCAAAGGAGTAAAATTTTTTAGAGGTATAACAAGATTTGTTTTGGGGTTCAGAAGACTGGTACACTTCACCTACCAAATTTCATCAAAATCAAAAATGGCGCGGCAACGCCCACTTGTTGATTTAATATGGAATGACCCATATATATAATGTTCTGTATAAGATTTTTAAGAATTCACTGCCACTATCTTGTATAACCTATTGATTTTTGCTCCCGTAGCATTTTAAAAATGTCAATCCCATGTACCATGTAACATTTTAAAAATTCACTGCCACTAATTATAATTTTTTTCCCTTTCCAAGTATTTTTAAAACTTAAATACAGTTTTTTTAACAAGACTTTACAGAATTCACTGTCACTACATTTTTTGTTGTTGCTTTTATAACATTTTGAAAACTTATATTTTAAGAATACACTGCAAGAGCCTTGTTTCTTTTTCTTCCATGTACAGTGAACGCTGCTTAATGTAATCATGGATAATGTTATCAATCGGGTAATGTTATCATTTTTTTTTATCATTTTTATTAAGTCCCATACGGATTAATACTGATACATTGAAAAATTGCTGTTTGTTGTGATCAAAGATTCGGTTATGTTTATCACATTTTCCTTTTTACGGCTGTATTTCTAAGTACTGTACATCATTCAAAATTTCGTTTTTAAGGGTTTCGTTTCTAATTCAACTGTAATGTGTTTATTCTGGAAGTAATGGTAAGCCTACTGTTCCCAGCTCACAGGATGACAAGTTCGAGTGGGTGGCACTGCCTACCTTTCTCTTTTAAGCAATAAAACATGTTTTGCCCCTCAGTTTAGCTGCTGCTTCTGTTTTATAAAGATCACAGTGTTATACAGTGATGGCTATTGTAAAATGAAAAGACTTGAACAGACAGGCATTAGATGTTTTCCTACACGGTGTTCACCACAGATTGGTATAGATTTGCAAAAACACTCGTAACACATAAGTGAATTTGGTTATTGGAATCCTGAAGGAAAATAAAACAATTAAAAACTTTGTCACTGGTTGAAAAAATAGTTGCTTGCAGTCTATTACTTTATTATGAGTGGTTCAATTATTCACAGCTACGAATTATTTTATGATTAAATAGTTTTAGTTCTGTTTTGTAGTGTATTATCTTATATATGAATAAATAACCTTCAATCAATTATTTTGGCTAAAGTTATCAATTGGTTAATATTATCAGATCAGCTGCATCCTAAAGTGATCACAATAAGCAGCATGCACTGTATTTTAAAAATGTAAATACATTGTACCGCTTAACATTTTAAGAATTCACTGCCCTTCAGTTTTTTTTTCCCTAAAACTTTATAAACTTAAATACAGTGTTCCATATAAGATATTATAGAATTCACTGCCACTGCATTGTATTTTTTTCTAGTTTATAATATTCTAAAGAATTTAAATGCTGTCTACCGTATACAATTTTAAGAATTCACGATAAACTTTAAGAACTGTCTGTCAATGTCTTGACCGGGAACTGAACCTGCAACCTCTTGTCCCACAGCCAAGTACACTAACCACAGAGTCACGGGCAACACTGAGAAAGCCGCTTGAATATTGTAATGTATTCCATTAAGGCTTTTCCTATGTCTCACCTAAAGACTTTAAATCATCCATGTAGGCCTATTAGACGTGTTTCTGTAATAAATTTTATATTGTTCAGTTTGGAAAAACGATATAATACTGATAACATTATTTTCAAGACCTAATTCATCTGAAAAGAGAAAAGTTACAAAGGCAATAGTTTTGTAGTACACTGTACTTTCACATTATTATTGGAGGGGTCTATTAGCAAACCCGGCAATCTCCATTTTGATAAAAGATAGAGATGCTAACTTCTAATGAAAGTTTAATGCATTTCCTGGTACATGTGTAATGTATATGTTGCAAATCTGAGTTCCTCTCTTATGTGAGAAGTCGGATTTGTAACACATACACTAAATGTGTAGCAGGAAATACATTAAACTTTCATTAGGAGTTAGTATCTCTATTTTTCTTCGAAATGGAGATTGCTGGTTTTGCTAATAGACCCCTCATTTTGTACAGCAAATTTTACAAGCAATCTCTTGTAGCTTTATAGTACAGGACCCAGTAGTGGTTTTCATCATTATAAAACAGTTTTTCATCCAACTAATTTATTATTCAATATATTCAACCTATATGTTTAAAATGTAAGCATCAGTAAGTATTCTTTCTAGCCATTTCACATTCGAAAAGAAAAGTAATATTATTTAGATTCTTACAAGTGAACTTTTAGTGATTTTAGTGAATTCAAAATATCAGAGTATTACATACTATCTTTCTCAATGTTTCTGAGTTCAATCAAACCCATCATGGCTATCAAAACATTTTGCACACACATAATTCATAATACATAAAAATTAGGCAGCAAATAAACATACTGTTGCATGATTGCACACAAAACTCATGCTAGCTTGTGCTGGTCAAAATGACCGCTCCTACTTTTTTAAGGTAAATAATATTAATATTTCTCATCTTGTGGATGATAAAAAGTTGGCTATTTCAAGGATTGTTTATTACTAAAATTCATTAAAAATCGAAAAATATATAGATAAAATAAAATAAAACCCTTAATTAAGTGGAGGGAAAGGAAATAGACATTAAATCCATGTCTGGGATATTAATACAAGTAAGAATCAGCTTGAAAAATTTTATGTCATAACCGGGATTTGAACACGGATCTTCAGCTTAACGCGCTGATGCTCTACCATTGAGCTACCATGACAACATGCCAGTACAACATCAAATTCCTCAACTGATTCAGAATACAAGGCAACCCACGGGAGGTTTCTCCGTTGAGAACACACATCCAATGGTGTCCTACATTTGTAGGTACTTTGAAGCCAAGTTATTATTTATATACTATTAATTAAGTGGAGGGAAAGGAAATAGACATTAAATCCATGTCTGGGATATTAATACAAGTGAAGATCCGTGTTCAAATCCCGGTTATGACATGGACCCACTTTTAACATTCTTCACTGATGAAGCGTGGTTTTATCTTCAAGGTCACGTTTCTACTCAGAACAATAGTTACTGGGCTACCGAAAATCCCCATATGATTCATGAAGTTCCTCACCACGCTGCAAAAGTTGGGGTTTGGTGCGCAGTGAGTGCGCTTAGAATTATCGGTCCCATGTTTTACGACACAACAGTTGATTCACACGTTTATGTAAATTCTATTTTAAATAATATTTTTCCGCAACTAACAAGAAATGAAAGATTGTGTGGCTGGTTTCAGCAGGATTCAGCTACAGCGCACACTGCTGAAAATTCTATGCATGAATTGCGAAGTGTGTATGGTGACAGAATAATTAGTAGAGGATTGTGGCCACCTCGTTCCCCTGACCTGTCGCCATGCGATTTTTATTTATGGGGAACGTTAAAGAATAAAGTGTATGCATCAAATCCGCACACGTTACAGGAATTGAAGGACAGCATCACGAGAGAAATACAGACAATCAGTCAACATGAACTTTTGCGAGTAAACCAGAATTGTTTTCGGAGATATAGAGAATGTGTTCGCGTTCAAGGTCATCAATTTCAACATCTGTTGTGATGTAGGTAAGTCTAATGTAAGTTAGTACAGTAGTTAGTGTTCCGCATCCATGACTTGCCGGTCGTTTACGTGTAACATTGGCGGAAGATGTGCCAAGCCTCACCCAGTCCGGTGCTGCCATGCGACGGTCCGGCGCTCGAAAGACACACTGTGTATGTATGTATGTATGTATGTATGTATGTATGTATGTATGTATGTATGTATGTATGTATGTATTTTCTTTTCCTGGCTTCACTATTGGTA